>VZSC01012362.1:375945-389943 GCA_013398225.1 Steatornis caripensis | reverse complement strand
GGGGGGGGGGGGGGGGGGTCTGTGAACACACACAAACCATGTCTCTTCCACGTCCTCTCCATGATCCTGGCAGCGTGCTCTCACTCATTGCTTTCAGGAGGTCAGCAGGATGTGTCAGCAAGCAAAAGGTTGAGGGCTTGGTCTAAAGTGGAGCTGCAGTGTGATGGAGGCTGAACGATCGTCATAAGACCTGGATGGCTCCTGAGTTTAATCAACAGGAGTTAAAGCTCCTCTTTGGAAAACACAGCTGGGAGGCAGACAGGCATGGTCTTGGGTGTGGGATGGCACTCAGGTGAGAAATTAAAACAGTGCATGGTGTGCAGGGAAGATCAATCACTGCATTGCTGCCCTCCTTCCAAAGGGCTGAGAAGGGGCATCTTGAGGACAGTTGGCTTCACGAGAGACATGGTGCAGCATGCTGCCATTGATGTGCTACCACCTGAGCAGGGAACAGGAAAGTCTTACTGACAGTCCCACAGCTAAGGAAAGAAGGGGTGACTGGGACAATACCTGGGGTGCTGAACAGCACCCAGCTCTGTGGGTGGTGGCCAAGCTGCCCTGCCAGCACCAGGGCACGGAAATGGAGAAGGGACAGTGCAGGGATGGGACAGTTACAGAGAGACATGATGTGCCTCTAGTCCAGGAGCACCTACCGCGTCACCCATACCAATCCAGTCCTTGTCCGTTGGACTGCTTGCTTGTGCCACCCTCTTTGGGGTTTGCTTTGCTACTCCAACACTTAACTGGTTTTCTTCTCTTTGGCCAGCTTGCCTGATATCTCGTTGATGTTTGGTGGTACAGTGGCTCTGCCACAGTGGTGACAGCAGCCCCGACTACTTTTGCCAAGAAATCAAAACAGAAGAAGGTGGAGGTGTTGGTAGGACTGAGGGGTGGAGAGGCACCACACACCACCTGCAGAGAGTGTGGGGCTGTCTGTGCGGTTGACAGTGAACACCATGATTTGCCTGGCGGAGATGGTGATTTCTGTCTTCCTTTCTAGGATGAGATCATTCGTTGGATTCCCATCAAGAAATCAGCACTCCCTCCTGCAAAAGGTTCAACCCTGCTGAGGGCATCTGTGCTGATTATCGCTGTAGATGAGTCTCCAAGAATGCCAAGGGGTTGATTCTTCAGAGAATCAAAGCCTGGCCACTTGTGGGTAGATAAGAAAGTAAAAGGATTAAGAACTTGGTCAATCAATGCCTCCCTGTGCCAGAATGACTCTTGTCTTCACCAGGGTCAGGAGAAGTGGGAGGCACTGGAAATGAGCAACATGATCAAAACTGGGAATGAGTAAAAGCCAGTGGGAGGTTTTGATTTTATTTATTTTGGTTTTGTTTTTTTGCAAATGATCACCTGTGAGATCATCATTTTGCCATTTCCAAAGCAGCACATGGCTTAATTCTGGGTTCTGCAAGGAACAAAAGTTTTTGTTGCCAGGCTACTTCTGATCTCCTAATCTACCAGAAATCCACCCATCTCTTCTGAGGCAACTCAGGATGAAACTAAAAGTACTTAGATGAGAGCTCTGACCCCACAGCTAATCCCATTCCTGGGGTGCCTGCATATAAATTGACTTGGGCAGGCAGCTGAGATTCTTTGGTTTGTGCTCATGTTTTTCACCCTTGCTCCTCTGCAGGTCTCTAGGGAGAGGCAGGGAGAGGTCACAGACAGGATCCTGGTAGGAGAAAGCCCCAAGAGATCAGTGCCTGCTCCTTCCCAGCACCTGTGGCTAAGAGGGGAAGGAGACACTGATGGGGCCAGGGGAACGAAGGCTGATACTAGCCTGTGGGCGAGCAACGAGCTTGCCAAAGAAGTGGGAAGCAGAGCCTCCTGTTTCACTCTGGGAGAAGGCTGACTTCAGAGAGACGGAGGGAGAGCTGGGGTGGCTTCTGGCTGTGGCATGTCTCTCGTGATTTAGATGCAGGGGAGGTTGCTCTGAGTCCTGGAAACGCCAGCAGAGAAAATCCCTTTCAGCATTTCCTGAGCAGCCTTTTGAGCTCTGGAGAAGACAGGCTGGGAAATAGGCAGGAGAGGTGGGTTTCCAACCCCACAGAGCCTGGGGCACTCGGAGAAGCTCTCCAGCCCTGTGCAGAGAGCAGTCTGGGGCAGCTGCCTCCCTGAGTCCCATGCAGCTGGATCAGCAGGACAGAAGGGAGACAGGGAGCGGGTGTGCAGGAGCGGGCATACGTTTTTGTTGGCGGCAGGGTTTGAACAGACGACTCCCATACAGAGGCACCCACAGAGTTGTGGCTCAGGTTAACAAGCCCAGATCCTATTCTCTGTGGGGCTGGTGCCCATGAGGTTCCTGCTCTCCCAAACGGAACGTGCCCCGACACCTTTGCCTTGAACCGAATTGCATTCAAGAGCCTACGTTTGCCCACACATGTTAAA
This sequence comes from Steatornis caripensis, assembly GCA_013398225.1. Lineage (NCBI taxonomy): Eukaryota > Metazoa > Chordata > Aves > Caprimulgiformes > Steatornithidae > Steatornis > Steatornis caripensis. The sequence goes on along the minus strand of VZSC01012362.1, from coordinate 387,549 downwards.
GGTACGTCTGGAGGCAAAAAGCAGGGAAAGCCAGCCACAGCTCCAGCGTGGAGGAGAAGGGGAGCCACGAGCACAGCCCAGAGCTTGGTGCTTGCACCCAGCGATGACTGTGGAAGGGGGGCTGGCTGCTGGAGCTGCCGCATGTGCCTTGGCTTCCCATCACAGCTCCTTTCCAGAAGAGTTCCTCCTCATCTAATATTTGGCTTTTCATGCAGTTTTTAGGTAGAGAGGCAGCCAAGGAGAGGAATATGGTATTCTCCTCCTCTTCTCTTTCGCTCTTGGCACATGGAAGAGGAGTACTATCTTCATGCTCCTTCCAGTCTGTCCAGTGTGCCATTTGAGCATCCCTGGGGAGAAAAACCATGCAAAGGAGGAGGGCTTGATCTGCCAGAAGTTCCTTGCACAGCACAGCAGCTGCTCAGGCCAGTGGTGACGGGGGTCTGGGCGTGGAGGGAGCGGCGGAAGAGATGGGCACGGCAGCGTGGGAGCACTGGGCCGAGGCCAGCAGCGCTGGGGGCTGCGGAGGCTGCTTGGCACTCACGGGCATGCTCCTCCCTGGAGGGCTTGCCCGTGTGGGCAGCAGCACAGGCAGGCATTTGCAGGTGTGAGCTGTACACGGAACACTTTCACCCCTGCCAGTTTTTAGGTAGAGAGGCAGCCAAGGAGAGGAGTATGGTCTTCTCCCCTTTTCTTTTGCTGTTTGCATATGGAGGGGGAGTACTATCTTCATTCTCCTTCCAGTCTGTCCAGTGTGCCAGGATCTCCAAGGGAAGTGAGCTTCCACAGCCAGGGGTTGAATTTGCCAGCACTGGCTTGAGAACATCTGTATGTGCAGGCCCTGTGTTATGGTTAATGTGCAAGGGATATGGGCATCTGCCTTTGAGGAGGAGTGAACCAGAGCCCTCCAGATTTCCCCTCTGATTATTCCAGCATGTTTCTTCCTGCCACAAGTAGCTCATCAGATGCCAGCTGCTGGGCTAAGGAGAAGGATGCAAACAAGACATGTGAAGTAAAATATGCCAGTATCCAGCCTGGATGAGCAAGCTGTAAAGGAAAAGGAAATTATTCCTGTGGAGCAGGATAAAGGCTCACCAAACAGACTGCATGTGGGCAGTGTTCACAATAGGGAGTGGCTCTTTGAAGGGCATGAAAATCTGCACCAGAGCTAAAACCTGGAGCTGGCTCCCAAGTGATGGGGGATCACCTGATGGTAGACGAGGTGAGGATTTTGTTAGGGGCACCATGACCAAGAGGAAACAGCAGGAATGCTACAGGATGCATCCTGCTGCTTGAGCCCAAGCAGACAGGGCATGGTCGCAGAAGCAATTAGTGCAGAAGTGCAGCAGGATTGGGTCAGACCAAACGCATGCCTTGACTCATCTCTGCATCCAACAGCAAATGTTTCAGGAAGAGGGAGCATGGCAAACATGGTGATACTTGCCCCAGATATTAACCCAGCTTCCAGCCAGTGTCCAGCTCGTGTGCTTCTGAGCTAAAGCAGTTCTTCTGGGTTGCTAGTGTTGGGGTAGAAAGAGCTTTTGGTTTTTGGGAGACCCCTTATTTCACGTGAGGGAATACACCATGTGGCTGGTCAGCACTGGATGCTCATTCTAGGAGTCCTGTGTTTTCATTCTCCTCCCAGCTGTGAAATGTCCTACAAGTGGCTGGCACAGCCCCAGCCACCGGCGAGAGCCCTGCTGGGCACGGCTGCGGTGCCGTGGCTGCCCTGGGCAGGCAGCAGCCAGCAGCCATCATGCTGCGGTCAGGCTTGGCTTTGCACATGGGGAATTTCGGCCCTGTAGCTGATGGCAGCAAAACCTCCAGAAGCAGGCACTGCACCCAGGTGATCAGTGAGGTGTTTGGACAAGAAATAACAAGAGGCTTGTATAGTCTCTTGGGTCCAACTGAAGCCGTGATCAAAAGGAATATGAAATTAAGAAAAATGTAGGGAATGCACATAAAAAGGTGTCCTGGGGCGAGCCGTTTCTTCAGAATTGCAGAAACTCTGATTTTGTCATTCTTGAGAGCACAGTACCGAGGCTGACAGAAAGTGGGCTCGGGTGGGAAATGGCCATGGTTTATGTGGTAGGCCATGAAATAGAAAATAATGTAACTTCTCCACGGCCAGTGCAGAAACTGCATAGTCCCTGACACAAACAATTACCTACTGTGTGATGTCCTTGGCCCCAGAGCATCTGGGAGGTAGACCTAGCCCGGCCCGTTAGACTTCAGCATTGCCGTGCAGCAAAGCGCTTGTCTGTGTATGTGTGTGTGGGTCCTTGCTCTGTCTGTCCTAATGCTACCTGGAGGAATGCGATGTCTTCGAGGTTTTGTGCCCCATCAAACCAGGTTAAAACTAGCCAGTAGGTTCAAAAATTAGAGGGAATGATACTGAGACAGGCAGGCTGATCAGCAAAACACAAAACCTGCGATGATTTAAGCCTTGTGTGCTTTAGACTAAAAAATGGTCTCTACTCCAGAAAGGCTGGGAGGGCTCTGGTACCCTGGGCTGGGACAGGATGGTACGGGACGTAGCCGCAGCCGCGAAAGGGACCGGGGCTGCGTTTTGCGGGGCCCCGTCTCGCAGCTGCCGCGATGCTCCGCTCCGCTCCGCGGGCAAAGCCCTGAGCTGGAAGATGCGCCCGCGGGAGCGGGTCCCTCCTCCCGCCCTGGGCCCGGGTCGCCCCGGCAGGGGGGTTACAAACGCGCCCTCCAGGCCCGGGAGCCCCGGCACAGCCTCCCCGCGGCGCCGCGCTCCGTCCCTGGCTCTGCCGCTCCCCCCGCCGGCCGCACCGCGCCGCTGCCGCCGCGCCCGGGGTGGAGGAGGTCGGCCTGGCCGTGGAGGAGGAGGCGCCTCTCTGAACCTGGAGGGGGGCAGAGGGGTTTCTGCGTCCCTCCTGCGCTCCCTCCAGGCCGGCAGCAGGGAGATGCATCCCCTGAAATGGTTTCCCCTGGCGTTGTCTCTTCACTGGAGGTAGGGCTTGTTTTTACTGAGTTTGTCTGTCTTCGAGGTACGCAGGCTGGTTTAAGCCAAAAGAAGGCTCAGCCGTGGATATGGGTAGTTCGGAAGCTGCTCGACAAGCTGGAGCTGGGCAGAGGGATGGAGATGGTCCTGGCACTGTCCCTGCCGAGGGACCACGCTGCGCCAGACCCAGGGGGTCACGATGGATCCCCCCACAGCAGCAAGTCTGGGTGTGCTTTAACTGCTGTGAGAGAAACCTAACAGCTGGGAACAGCGACTCCAAAAGTCTGCTGGGTGAACAGTAACTCCCATCAACCCCACCACCAAGGGCTGCCTGAGCATGGGTGAAAGCCCTTGGTTATATGGCTCAGTCTTCCTTTGCAGAACTGATTTTAGCTAATGAGGCATGAGCGTGTGTGAAATACCAGCCTTCACACAGGCTTCAGGGCGCATTTAACCCAGTGGGTTTCCAGTGGCACCTTGGCTAAAGCAGAAGCATCTCTGGGTGCAGCTACACCTTGCAGATGTTGAGCTCCAGATGTTGAGATGCAGATGTTGCAGATGTTGAGTCCAGGCTGTCTCCAGGTGTGCGGCTGGTGTAGTCGCAGTGGTCCTGGCCTGTCACCTTTTTGCATCACCTGCATTTTGAATATTTAAGCCATAAACCTTAATGCAGTGTTTATGCCACAGTTCGCTTCTTTCATAAAAGTAAGGGTCAGGAAAACAGACAGAAAGGCACTAGGTGCTGCATGAACCTTTTTCTTTCCCATTCTGTTGAATGCAGGCAGGACAGTGCCCAGTGAGCTGCTCTGGGGTGCTGCCCTGAGTAACTATAGCAAAATTAACCACCTCTGCGTGCAGACACACTGCAGCGCTCGGGCCACATTGTGTGTGTGTCAGCCTGGTTTTGGATCCAGACCTCTCGTTATTTTTCTATTTTCTTTTTTTTTTTCATGTTTGCAAACTTTGTCCTCAGTCAGCACTAACCACAGGGAGAATTTCCACTTGGAAAGTACAGGCGAGTTTCTTTACTGCTGTGCAGGCACTGGAAGGCTCCATTTCAGCTGTAACAGGGAAAGGGCTGTTCTGTTCCACCCTTGCTGACCGTCTAGGTCTGAATGCTTAAAAAGGCCAGCTTATTCCTCAAGTCCTGATGTAACCCCATGTATGGCATTTGCCCCAGGGCAGTGAAATTCCAGCAACTTGACACTTCAGGCTGTGACCTTTGAAGGGTTAAGGGAGGCCCAGCTGCAACCTCCTGAGCTCGCTTTGATGCTTGGTTAAAGCCAGGACAGCTGCACTTGTAATAGTGCTGAGTTGGGTCCTTTGGGCTCTGCCACAGCGTCGGGACATGCGTATCATCCCCCGGGATGGGGGGGATGGATCCCTTCACCTTCCCGAGCCGTGATAACCAGCTCTCCTGGTGGAGCCTGCTGACTTTCCTGAGCTTACTGTGATTTAGCGGCGATTCCTGCACAAGAGAGGCAGGAAGAGGAGAGGAGGGCTGGAAAGCCTTCGCTTGCATGGGAGTGAAGCTGCCCGACTCTGTCCGGCAGCGCTGTCGAGGATGGCTAGAGCTGGAAGGAATGCGGCTGCGTCTTGGCAGAGGAGCAGGATTTTCTGGCTGAGAGGGAGCAGCTGGAAAGCAGGTTTGCACAGGGCTGCCGATCTCCTCGGGTCCCCGCCTGTCTTCCTGTCCTCCCTCTGCCCACATCCTCTCTCGCCAGCTCTCCTGGCCGGGAGATGGTTTAGCAGCCGGTGGCTGCTGCAGCCAGCTGGATCTCGCAGGTGGGGGTCCCGGGCAGCGGTGCCAGGCCTGCCAAATCGCAGCAGCAACCTCTGAGGAGGGGAGGCGTTCACTGTGTTTCCATCGAGAAACCCCCCTCTGGCTAATGGCTCCGGGAAGCAGCTTGAACCCTGGGCTTCAAGGCAGGGGTGAAAAACCTTCGGCTGGTCCCCAGCTCTCCCGCTGGATTCAAACAGCTTGGCAAAGCACCTGCAAAGTGACCGTCCCTGATGGGACCTGCCCAGGGCTCTGCAGCCAGGAGCAACCCTGTGCAGGAGCTGACCCTGCAGCTGTGTCCAGCACAGCACGTCCAGCAAGACGCTGCTCGCAGGGGATCCTCACAGCTTAAGCGGAGCTCTTGCAACATGGCTGTTTTTAGCCCGTGCAAATGGCAGTGTTTATTTTCTACTGTTGTGCCTTTTCGCCTTTCCCAGGGATTTTACTTCTCGTGAAAGCAAGGGCCTTAAAGCTGTGTGCGTGTCTGTGCTGGCTGCGGCAGTGACCCCATCTGTCTCCATCTCCCAATGCATTTCCCGTCCGATGTCCCCCAACGAGCCCGTTTACAGTGAGGTGACGGGCTGTGACTCGCAGAAGCACCTCGGCTTACCTTGGCCCAGACCTTTCCCTGGGGCTGGGGTGCCTGTGTGATGGATGCGTGGTGTTGGCGATGCATGTGCAACCCCCTTCATCGGGGTGGGACGGAACAGAGGAACATGGCAAGCTCATTTATTGTCAGTGTTTCAAATCAGTATTTTTATTACAGAGATCCATCAGGTTGCTCACACTGTGGCAGGGATTTAATATTAAAAGGCACGGGGAACATTCAGAGGTAAAAAAAGAGTTCTCAGCCTGGGAGACTTAACTACCCCTTCGCTCCTGTCAGGACCCTCTCTATAAAGCAAAATCCAAATGCCTTCTTCCATCCCTCCTACCCATCCCGTAAACCCCAAAATCCACAACAGGAAAAAAATACTACAGCCTTTCCCTCGAGCGTGTGGCAAGCACATCTCTTTCAGAGCAAAAGTGTCCCTTCCGAGCCTGACACAGCTTCCCTGGGAGAGCAGGGCTGGAATTTAAGCGTGACCCAGGCAGAGGTGGGAAGTGCTCAAGACACTGTGATTTGGGGAGAGCCAAGAGCTTTATCTCAGCTGCAGCAGAATCGCAACAGCAAGGTCAGCCACGCGCACCCCGGGGGAGCAGGCGGCCGCACCCCATCTCCCTTTCCAGCACAGAAAACACAACAGCAGGACAGTCATTGAGTAATGGTGAAGCACATAGCACTTTCAAACCTTTATTTTTCAAGGGGATGTTACAGGATGGGATGAATTTAATTTTATTTATTTTAAATTTTGTGCCCTTTCATATTCATTTTCTTGCTTAGCCCTTTTTTTTTGTGCCCAATGATTGTTAAATTCAAGCCCTGGGTATGAAAAAAAAAAAAAAAGGAAAACTAAATCCTGCCACCCTATGTCTTTCTCACACCTCTCCATCCCCCCTGCCATGAGCTGGGTGACCACAATGCCACCCACAGCAGCTCTGCTCGAAAAGCCCAATCCTCCTACATCCTCTGGCTCTGTCTTCCCTCGCTGGCGATGCGTAACCGGGGGCGGTGAGTCGGCTGAGAGGTCTTTGCGTCTACGCTGACGTGTCCAAGAACGTGCTGTTAGTAAGAAGTTAAGAGAAGTCTATCCAAGAGGACACATTGAGAGGGAGCAGATATTTGGGACAGGAACAGGGTAGATCAAGGGTAAAGAAACATTGGAGAGAGAAAGGTCTGGTAAGAGCACGTGGAAACAGCCGAGTGATTAATGTAGTGGTAATAGATTAGGCTATGAATGAGGGCTGTTTTTTCTCTTAGCACCGTTACTACATATGTTTAGATCTATATTAGCACCTTGTTCCCAGGGAAAAACAAAAGCGGTTTAAAAACCGAAGGAAGTGGGAAGGTTAACACAAGACAAAGTTGGCAGCAGAGAAGGAAGCTGGGGTTTTAGATCACAAGATCCTTGTCTATGTCCTCTGTGGAAGGAAAAGAGAGAGACGAGGTTAGGAGGCGGATGCTGCCCAGACCCGGATGCTCCCGGGCTCCCACTGCTCCTGTGATCCCCCCTCCCGGCTCTGCCCTGCTTTTCCCTCCCCAGAGAGCATTACTCTCTGTAACGCATTGCTTCGTGCAGAGTTGGGGCTTTGGGGGTGCTTTTCCGTGTCCCCTCCACCCCTATTCCTTCCCTACTCAGTACTTACGCTCCTTAATGCCGAAGCAACTGGCCCACTCCTCCAGGGCGATGTACTTGTCGTTGTCCAGGTCGCAAGCCTCAAAGAAGCGGGTGGTGCAGTGCTCCATGGGGATGAGGGGGGCACGGAGTGGGGCCAGCTCAGTGTGGGACAGGTACCTGCCGAGGTGACCGCACGGTCAATGCACCTCTTGCCACCGTGAGCCATGCTCCCGTGGGAGGGGAGATGTTCTGCCAGGTGTGGGAGCCAGCACAGAGCAAGATGCTGGCCCCAGCTCTCTGTCTGGTTTGACTACTCTCGCAGTGCCCTCCCAGTTTCTGCCACTGAGTGTCATGAAGGTCAAGGACTGGTGTCTGCTTTTGCAACCGGCTGTGCTAGTCACAAAATAGCTGGCAGCTGGGGGTCCTCGCCGGCTGCCCCCACCCCATGTGTCAGTGTGTGCGATCGCTCTCACGCCCCTCACACTCACAGCTAAGCCAGCAGCTGCTATTTCAGCTGCTGAAGCTATCCCAGGATTTTTGGACTAGGATATTTTAGGGAACTATCATAGGACAGTAAATCTGAGAAGACAAACTCCACACATGGGAGATGGGAGCACCTGGGTCCGGGGGAGGCCCTTCTTTCTGCAGAAGAGCTGTTTGCAGAAAGTAAAACTGCCTCTACCAGAGCCTGGTTTGCCCCAGCCCCTGCCAGATTAGTAGCAGGGGTTGTCCCTCCACAGGGCTTTGCCTGTGCTTCTGCCACCAGCCGCCCACTTGTGTCATATCTCCAGCCTTGACACCTTCTGCCACCGAATCACCCTGGTCCTCGGGTGGGAAGCGATCCTGGCAGGGGCCTTCATCCTGCTCTGCCGACACTCACCCGTCAATGGGGTGCTGGTCCAGCTGCCCAAACTGCCAGTGCACGGGGAAGATGTACATGTTGTAGTTCTTCTCAAAGTCACGGGCCAGCAGCTCCACGGTGTGGTCACCAGCCTCCAGGCGCTTCTCATTCTCGTGGATCTTCTTCACCTGTCGTAGGAGAGGCCGCGGATACCTTGTCAGCAGGGCAATGGGGTGCAAGGGGGGACCCCAGGAGGGGCTTTACATGGGGTGCACACAGGTTTTTCTGGATGGGCTCCCCATGGATGCTGGGCTGCGTTCGTGGGGTGAGCTCTCAGGCTCCCTCCCCCAACCCTTCACCTTGAGTTTCTGCTTCTCGGTCAGCAGGTTGTTGTCCTCATCACGCTCATACAGGGTGATCAGCACATTCTTGAGCCAGTCCCGCATGCGCAGGGGGAATTCGGTCAGCTCTGTGTCCAGGCAGGCGGGGATGACTGGAAGCCATACATGGTGGTCAACACAGTGCCTGGACATGCAGCCCCAGTGCCCTCTCACCTCAGCCCTGCATCTGCATAGATCTTTGGTCTCCCTCAGCCCACGGGCAAGGGGGCTGTGCTCAGGCCCAGGGGTCCCTTGTCCAAGATAAAGGCTCCACTTACATTTGCAAGGCCCAATGTAGTCCAGGTGCAGCTTGTGTCCTTTCTTGGTTCCCTCCAAGGTGCACTTGGTGGCAAAGAAATGGCAGGAGGAGTCATAGGTCTTGTTGTCGGTGCCGCAGACCTGCACAGGATGGGGAGATGCAGCGTGAGGGACAGTGAAGCCCAACTTTGCTGGGCGGTCAGCAGGGAGAGCCTCCAAATGAGATTTTTAACTTGTTTCCTGGGGTGCACAATGGCTCTTTGGTCACTACTGGCTGAGGGCAGGCGGGCGTCTGCCACCCTGACTCTGACTGTCTCCCCCACCACCTCTGGCAGTGTCCCATGTGAGGTCCCTCCCCACTCTGGTCCATCAAGCAGCTTCTGCTCTCACCTTCTCAAAGACACCGGCGGTGGCTGGGCAGCTGGAGGGGTCCTGGCACACACACATGGGTGAGTTGTTGTCGTCCACCTCGCACACCTTGCCATGCTTGCAGTGGTGGTTCTGGCAGGGGTCTGGCAGGGGGCAGAGAGCAAAGTCAGAGCCTGCCCCATCCTCACCTCCCATGAGCCGCCTGGAGCATCTCAGCACAGAGGGAGGAAAGACACCTCACCAGCAACAGCCCCAAGATCTCTCCCTGCACTGGGAAGGTGTGAGGGTCTCCAGAACCCACATTAGCCCTTGGGCTGATCTTAGGCCCCTTTCTGTAGCCATACACGCCACAGCTTTTCTGTTGCCAAAAAGGGTTTACGGGGAATCCAGTGCAGGAAAGAGGCCATGTACCTCTTTTGCTTTTAAGTGCGTATCTAGGTTGGCACTGTGCTTTTGCTACCGCCCTTCCCAAAGAAGCTCCTCACTGTTTGGGGTGGCTAAAGCTCCCCAATCCAGGGAAGAGATGGTGTCTCTGCCTGCTGGAAAGCAGGGGGAAAGCAACTTACTCTCTGCTACAATCTCCTCTACATCTTCCGTGGGTTCCTCGAACTCTCCCACTTCCACCTGGACGGGGTTAGCCCCCACAGGCTCCTGCAAAAGAGGTCAGTGTGTCTGGTAGGGATGCAAAAAGACCTGGGCCCCATTCCTAGGGGGCACAGCAGCCCCCCATTGGCCCTGCTCCCCCGTGCTTTGGAGATGCTCTTCCCAGGGCGGTGGGTGCTGCAAGGGATGGGTGACGAGGAGTCACCTACCTCTGTGGTGGGGTCTTCGATGACCTCCGTCTCATCGGGCAGAGCCTCCTGCTGCAGGGGAAAAGGACCATGAGCCGGGGCCCCTGGGGAGGACGGTCCCAAGGAGGGTGACCCACGGGGGCAGGCGGCAGGGCTGCCAACAGGTTTCCTCTGCCCCTGCTGCCCCCATACCTTGGGGTTTATTCATTATAAAAGAAAATCCCCGTCAGATGGAAAACCCTGACAGCAGAGATGCTCTGTGGTCTCCTGTACTTACCGGAGCTGCCAGGGCTTTGCCTGCCAGGCAGAGAAGGAAAAAAATCCACGCCCTCATCTTTCAGCAAACCCTGAATAAAGGAGAGGAAAAGGAAGGATAAGGAAGGGGGCTGCTGTGTGCCGCTCGGCTCTGGGCTGAGCTCACGGCTGGCAGTCCAACACTTAGAAATGGGCATTCTCTTTGTCCCGTGCCTCATGTGTTCAATATTACAGACCCACACGCCAGCTTTCCCAGCCAAAACTGTAAGCCAAATCATGTTTCCAAGACAAATTCTTTTGATTTTGCAAAATAGGACGGCGGGGTTTTAGATCTCTTGCTTTCCTGGATGCCTTTAGAAAAATTGCAGTGAAAATGGCAGTTCCCCTGTTCTTCATAGGAGTTTTTTAGATTAAAAAAAAAAAGTTTTTCATGTTAAAAGCCCCTGATACATGCCCCATGTACAGGTAATGAAACTCTCTACCATTTTATTTGTCAATCAGAGGGAAAATGAAAGTGGAGGAGGAGGGAAAGAGGGAAAAGCGACAATGAGATGGGGCACTTGAGAATTCAATCCTGTAGAAAACCCCTTCCCACATGGATGCAGACATCTCTAGGGGTGGCAGGGACCAGTCCCCCATCCCCAGCACTCCCAAATGCTGGGATCTCTGCTATAGTTTTTCCCTTTCCTGCTCAGACCCGAGGGTCCCCAAACTGCGTTTGAGGGATCCAGGATGCTTTGGGGTTGTGTCCGGATGGGAGATGAGCTCCAGGAGGATGAGCCCTTTGCACTCTCCTGCACACAGAAAACCTGTAGGACAAGAGAGCCAGGCAGCCCATCTAACACCAGCCGTGATGCGAGCCAGAAGGACAGTGCAGCTGGTGAAATTGCCCTGTCCTTGTCCCCCCCCCCGCCCCCCCGGTTCCTGTTTGGCAGGATTGAGCCCCTCTGTGTGAGGGTGGAGAGGAGCTCAGCTGGCCGCTTAATATGCCGGTGGCATCCCACTCCTGACAGCAAGGGCTGCCCATTCCCTTCCGCCCGCCGGGAGAGCGAAACACCTCCCGTTTGTCTCCTGCCAGCGAGGGGACTTGTTCCCCTGCCAAGGCTTCTGCTGCCTCCCTTCCGCTCGCCCTCCTCCACTCCACCTGCATGGCCGGGGCATCGCAGCCCACCAGCTCCCCGGGGCTGGGCGGATGGATGGCTTCGCTGGGACGGAAAGTGTCAGACAAGGTGTCGGCTTCTCTCCCAGCAAGCATGGATGGATATCTAATTTGCCTGTGCATCCTTTCCCTTGCTCCCCGTGCTCGGCAGCTCTCTGGGTGTAAAACTGTGCCAGGCTGTGCTGCCGGGGCACCAGCCAGGCTGGGCTGGGTTTCCTAATTTAGCAAGGTTTGGCCACGCAGAGGCTGAAATCCTCTTTCCGATCTCAGAGCCTCACCCAGCCCCAGCTGCGTGCCTGTGCAAAACAGGTGTCAGGGTACGGAGGGCAGCTTCCCAGGGACGTCAGAGGGCTGGGAGCGCAGGGTGGTAGGGATGGCTGCCACGGTGGGACGGAGGGGCTGTGGGTGGGGGTGGATGAGCCCATGTGCTCTGGTGAGGCTGCAGCTGAGCAGCTCCCTGCTCTCCCGCTCAGAACACACTGTCCCTTCCCCTTGCCTTTATTTGCTCTGGAGGCTGCTAAGAGCTCTCCCGGCATTTGCCAAGAGACATCGCTGGTTCGTTGCTTCTGGAGGGTTGGTTTTTTTTT
>VZSC01012362.1:350430-375774 GCA_013398225.1 Steatornis caripensis | reverse complement strand
GTTGGTTTTTTTTTTGGGGGGAGGTGGAAAAGTACTGGTGAATCTGGCCATCCCCTCCCTTGTTGCCATCCCCTAGCTTGTAAAGGCTCCTCCTGGGCTTCTCCTAAGGGGGTTGTTTGCTTTGGAAAATGCTCTGAGGTTCAGTGATGCATGTTTGGTAGAAACACGGCAGTGCCCTGCCTGGAGGAGAAGGCACTGCGTGTGTGCATGTGGAAGATGGCATTAAGAACAACCCAATGCCAGACCAAGGCCCTCTCAGATCATTTCCCCGAGTCCCAAAAAAACCCTGAATTTCAAAGTCTGGGCATGAAGTGAGCTGGGGTCAGGGAATTACATGCTTGCTAGGAGCCAGCAGACAGTCAGAGCTGCCAGTGTTGTCTTTGGAGGAAGAAGGAGCAAGAAAGAGTCTGAGCAAACAAGCTCTGCAGAGCTGTCTCGCGCCGGAGATGGGAAAACAAGTTTATTTGAAAAACAACATCCTCCTGGAGGCAGAGCCTGTGCACAGAGGACATTGCAGTGTCTGTGAGCCCCTGGCTGTTTTGCAAAGGCATGGTCTTTCCTGAATGCCTGGTGGCCAAAAGCTCTGAAATAATGGCTGGGGAGCCCTGCACACAGAGCTGCTCTAGCACAACAGCCTGGCCCCCAGGGCAAGTCACTGGTGCAAGTCTCCCTCCCTGTGGACCTACCATGGTCCTGCTGTGCAAGAGGGTCTCTTTGGAGCTGGCAGCTGGGCCATACAGTGAGCTCAGCATCCATCCCCCAGTCGGAGGGGCTCGGGGGGATCCAGATGAGGAGCTCTGCACTGGGAATGCCTGGCACCGCTCTGCAAGAGGCCGGTGCAGGGCAGAGAGCAGAGTGAGGGGCAGAGCAATGGGACACAGCAGGAGGTGATTTTGGAAAGAGGAAATCAGGGCGGGGAAAGAGATTCTAGCATGAAGGGACTTACACCCTTCAGTATCCTAAAGGAATCAACAGAAGCCAGCACTTTGCAAGACACTGGAAACCAGTGCATCCTGGGCACAGAGAGGGCTGATGAATATAAAACAGGAGAAGCCTCCATGGACACCATCCCCTCTGCACGCCTGCCCTCCTGACGATGGAGGAGAGCGCCTGGCACCCATGGGCTGCAGAACCCATGGCCTGCACTGCCTTTCTAATGATGGACCCCACTTGCCTCATAAGTAGGGACTTCAGCTCGCAGTCGCTGTGTAAACACAGTCTCGTGGCTCCCTTTCTAGCCCAGGCTATTCCTCAGGGCCGGCTGCTTGTTGCATTTTGCAGCCGTGCAGCTAACAAGAGAGCCGTGGGGTGCAGAGAGGTCTGAGACTGACCCTCAGCAGCTCCATAAATTCCAAGCAGGCTACTCTGGCAAGCTCTTTGCCTCCCTCCCCCCAATCCTGTAGCACCATCATAAGTTATTTCTGCTGGGGAAAATACCGCACAGCGATGCACAGTGGAGAGCGCGGGCTGCTGGCGTCTGTTTGGTCCCTCTTGTCTCCTCCAGACCAGCCCGGGGGCCTTTGCGGGCTTGGGGAGGGCAAGGGCCAGGCGGGTGCAGCCTCCGGAGGAGGCTCCGTGGCTCGTGGAGTGTGGCCCATGTGGTGCTGGCCCTGGCCAGGGTTGCGTAAGCCCTTCAGGATGCCACGTTAGAGTGGGGAGGAGTCTCTGCCTGGCCACTTTGACAGCTCCTCCCTGGGGCCACTGGGACAACCCCAGCTGCCGCCACTGCTGACCCAGCAAGGGGCCCTGCTGCCGCCTCCCATCGCAGAGCTGAGAGCAGGAGTGCGTAATCGTTGGGCAAAAATCCTCCCGTGTCTCGGCTCCCCACCTGCACCCCAGCCCGGCAGCCAGCCCGAGCGGCAGGGTCTGCTGTACCCACCCTCCATTTGCTTGTTGCTTTTTCAAGGCTCTGCAGGGTCTGACGTGCCCTAGCCCCTCAGACTGCATGTCAAGGCAGGACCAGCCCAGAAAACGCTTCTGCCTACAAACCCCACCGTGAGCCATAGTTTAAAAGGTGAGGTGGGTGACCAAGCGTGATCACCAGAGAGACGCAACGTGAGGGCTGTGCCTCCACTGTCTGGCCCTGACCTCCCTGTGCAAGCAAGACCCTCTGAGCTTTACTCAGCCAGCCACTCCCAGGCTAAAATTCGGTTTGAAGTCAGAATTGTTTGCGTGAGTTCCCACAAAGCTCCCTGCTGAGCAGGTCCCTGCACGTCCAGGCCGTGCTGCTGGGGGTGCCAGCTCGCCTGGACATGCTGCAGCGGCACTGGGTCCCAGGAGAGCGGGGCAGGAGCAGAGGGCTGGGGAGAAGCCAGCCTGGCTCCTGCCACCTGCACAGTCTCCTCACACGCAGCGTGCAGGCTCACAAAGCCAAGCTAAGTTTAGATGGAAGTGAAATTCCCTCTAGCTCATGTACATACACACTCCCAGTAAAACACAGGAAAAATTCTATCATCTACCACATAGGTCCATGCAGAGTCACTAAAGGCACGTCTACGCCACCGCACTGTATTAACCCATTCCCCTTGCAGGGAGTTAGTTGAGTGAGCTCTGATTACACTTACAAGCGCTCCAGATCTTGCAAGGCTTATTGCTATAAGGGCAAGAGCCCGTGTGCCACTGTGGTGGTGTGCTGGCTTGAAGCTGTCACAGTTTGTCTAGGCTGCAAATTGCATCCACACTGGGGAACAGTTAAATTAATACTAAGAAAAGTGCACGGATGAGACCTGGGCTGCAAGCAGGGGTTCACAGATGAGCCCTTGGCAGACCCCAGTTGGAAGGGCAGGCGATACAGCGTTTTGCTGTCCTACCCAAGCTTTTTCTTTTGTTGGACTGGGCGCCGGGCAGTGCCAAAAGCGTCCCCAATACTTCTGTGCCAGATGCAAGCGGTCCCTCCAGCTCCTGGGGGTTACAGCAAGCTCATCTCACACAGCTCCGCAAAGGAGAGAGGGAAGAAACTGTCTGCTAAATATTCTCCAAAAATGCAAACCATCTTCAAAGCATTCCCTTGTCTCGCCCTGCCACAGCCGCTCCAGCGATAGCAGCCCCGACATCCCTCCGACCAGAGGACCCAGAAAGGGTTTCCATGGGAGCCGACATTCCTCTGGGGCTGAGTCATGGAAGAGCAGAGGGTTGTGGAAGGAGGGGCTTGAAATAAAGTTTGAAAAGTTTATTTCTCCTCTTCCCCCGCCCAGCACTGCCCGCATCCCTGCTCCTGCCTATGTGGCAGACAATAGCTTGGCTTTAACTGCTGCGCAGAACACCACAGCCTTTTATTTCCACTTAAAACTCGCCTGATCGACACTAACGAACAGCCGCGATTTACTTTTGTCGTTTCGGAGGGTTGCTGAGTTTTTGGGCTGTTTCAAGTTGGTAGTAACTGACCGCTGGAAGCACTGGTGACCTTCCCAGCGCCCCCGATTTCACTCCAACTTGAAACTGTTGCCTTTCGGTTTGGGTGGGAATTCAGCCCTCATCCTGTTCAGTTTCCTTTGCTTGGCTGGATGCGACAGAGTGGTGCTTTCTTAGAGGAGAGACACAAAGAGCAGAGTTAGACTGCCGCCCACGTCACCGTCACCCGGATGGGAAGGACAGCGGCTGCCTTTAAAGGAAACAAGCCCTCGGCTCTTCTGCGTGGACCTAAAATTGTTCCTGACTGAGCCCAAGATCATAAAAAAATAAAACAACCCAAGAGCTTTGTTCCTCCTCTCCTGCAACCTCTGTCTGTGTAACAGTTGATCAGCTGGAGTTCAGCAAACCAGGGCAGCAGAACTTGAAATGGTTTCAAAGTCTGCTTGGAACAAAAAGCTGAGTGTCTTTTTTTTTTTTTTAGGACAAATAAGAGCGGCTGTAGTGAAAAAAAAAAAAAAGGCTGAGATGAAGTCGACAGCTCTTTTGTTCTTCCTCTAGATATTCAGGTGAGTGAAACATCACCTGCCAATGCAGCTCAGGCTGAGTGTAATTGGGACTGGTTTGTAACTAGATCTGATTTGCTCTGCGGGTTGGTTTGATGTTAGCAGACGTTGGTCTCGCGCATCTCACTAAGGAAATACCCCCACAACTGAAAACCCAGAGGGGAAAAAAGCCAGAGAGAGAGAAAAATTAGGGTAGGTTAAAGCTTTACAGTCAGATATCACCAAGGTGTTAAAGCTGGTAAGCTGGCGGTGAAATAAGGTAACAGGCTCAGGTTAGGAGCAGAGATGCTGCAAACAGGAGAAAGAGAAGTCAGGAGGGGTCTCTAAATGCACCACTCGGGGTGGGGGGGGAGGTGGGTGCCGCGGGACCCCGAGTGATGCATTGCCGAGCACCGGACGCACCCCGTGGGCCAAGAGAGCAGCTCCCGGGCCAGGGACCTCCACGANGGGGAGGTGGGTGCCGCGGGACCCCGAGTGATGCATTGCCGAGCACCGGACGCACCCCGTGGGCCAAGAGAGCAGCTCCCGGGCCAGGGACCCCCACGAGTAGGGCTATTGGGACTCCCACACCTGGAGAAATAGCACGGCAAAGGCAAACGCGAAGGTATCGGGCCATACCTCGCAGTCCTGGCAGCAGGGCTGAGGAAACTTCAGGCGCTCGGACGGGCTGCAGGAATCTGCAGGTTTTAGAAGGAGGCAGGAGGAAGCCAAAGGGTGGGCTGGGTTTCCCACTGCCTCTCCTCCTCCTCCCTATCTTTCCAAATCGGTCTCTTCCTCTCCCTCTCTCCCCAGTGGGCAGTCCCACGGGCTGAGGCACAGCCTGGGTCCGAAGGATAGACCAGAGAAATCAAGCAGGGCTGGAGATCAAGGGGTTCTCTCGAAGGGACAAGTGGGCTCCCAGCGCAACCTTCCCCGCAGAGTCATGGTCACAGCAGCCGCCTGCACTGCTGCAGCGAGTTTGTCAGTTCTCTGGCTCGCTCGGACTAACAGCACAGGGGGAGCAGGGAGGATGCCATCTCTCTGCTTGGTCTGGGCACCTCCTATCACCTTGGCCTACTGCAATTAAAATGTTAAGTGCTGTCATTTCACATCGGGGTACTTCGGTCCCTGAGCTGGTGCTTCCCATCCTCAGGGGGGGCAGAGGAAGGCAGGAGAGTCCTCGCTGCTCCACCCTCTCTCCTAACAGCGCTGCCATTTGGGACTGCCTTGCGGGAAGGGAGAGGAAAGAACGATCCAGAGAATGTGGAGAGTTATGGTATGTCTGAAGTACGCCCCAAGCAGGCAGAGAAATGCTGGGCTGGTAGATGCGACCCTCAGCAGATTGGTCTCTGCTGTGTTTATCGTCCAGCAGAGCTGGACCGATTGAGCAAAACCTACAGTGGAAATAATTGCCGTTCAGTTGAATCCGATGGTCCCTTCAGACATCACAAAGCATTTTGTCCTTGCGCATCATAACTCAGCTGGAGCAGCTGCCCAGCCAGAGGCAGCCAGAGAGCAAAGCTGTTCGGGGTTGACTTTTCCCATCTGTTCCTCTCTACGCTCAGGGTGAAAACCCAGCTCCTCTCTCCTTGCGTCTCACCACGCCTGAGAGGATTTAAGGTTCATCTGCTCCGCTGGCAGAACCAGACAGCATGCCTTCATGCACCAGCATGGCCATGGCGCCACATTGTAAAGTAAAACCAGCCGCCAAAAATACAGGCTGTCAAATTGCTGGAATTGCTGAGAGGCTGTCAGTTGCTGGCATTCCTGACGAGTGTCTCCATGACATACAGGGCTTTCCTGAGCACTGCAGGTAGCCCAGCTCTTTGCAGGTTGTGATCCACCTGTGGCACCCGCCCTCACCCCATGCAGGGCGATGCAAGGTTGCTCTCCAGGGGCTGCTGGGAAGATGGTGGCTCGTGTAGCCAGCAGGACTGAGGACAAGTTATCTGGGCACCAGCAGTCTGATTGCGGATGCTGGGTGAAGGACACCCGAGAGCATAACAAAATGCACCGTCGTGTTTTGTCTTTGCTGCCTGGGGTTTGCCTTCATTCCTCATGATTACACGCTATCTTTGAGAGGGGCTGAGACACCGATCTGGGTGCTTAACTCTTCCCACTGATGTTGCTGAGGATTTATATGTCAACAGAGGAACTGGCCTGTCCCGACCTGCTGGGCTGTGCTGGCACCTTGCTCTGTGGGACACGCGTTACCTTGTGATTTGTGATTCTTTATCAACTCACTCCTCGTCCGGCGTAGCGGCACTTCTGCTGCCTGTGAAAGAAACAGATGTAAGACTAAACATCCATATGGCCAACAAGAAACAAAAATTAAACAAAACAGAAAGGGAAAGGGGAGGGGGAAGATAAGGGAGGGAGCTGTGAGAAACCGTCATCACTTCCCGGTGAGACGGTTGATGTCTGTGATCAGGCAGCTCGGGAGGCTGGTGGCAAACGACAAGAGAAGGCAGTATTCTTCACCCAGTTCCTTACATGGCTGCACACCACTCAAAAGCCATCCCATGTCACTACGTGGATGTTGATATCACTCACAGAGACACCTATAAATACCCCAAGCAGCCCTCTCAGGTCCATGTGAATGTCAGCTTTGTGATGGTGTCTAAGACCCTATGGGTCCTTCTAACGCAGCCAACCACCTATGGCATCTGGAGCATCTTCTCCCACCACAAGCGTCCACAGCTCCATATGCAGCTCAGTGCCACTCATAGGTCCAGTTTGGCTCCAGAGGTCACTCGTGCCCCGAGCCAAAGTTTCATTTGCTTGATTCGCACCCCGAGGAGTTGAATGCTCTTGTTGAATGCTCTCTGCGCTGGATTAGTCACGGCTCGCATTGAAATTATACAGCTGCTGGTACTTCTCCTGAGGAAAAAAAAAAAAAAGACATCTGGAAAAAATTTTAGGGAGAAAAAAATAAAAAAGAAGAGAAAAGAAACCACGTCTTTTCTAACTGACAACGTGGCAATTGCTTAGTGCTCTTCACTGTAGCCTGAAGCTAAGCCCTCTTCTAAGGGCTTAGACAAATAACAGTGCCAGGAAGATAATTATAACAGGGATTTCTTTATATACGTGGCGGCTTAAACCCTGGTTTTGAGCAAAAGCAAAGAGCAGCCTGCTGCAGCGATGCAGTCACATCTGGAAATGGCCCCTGAGCTCACGGCGGTGAGCCCTGTGTGGGTGGGAGTGGGGGGTCCTCACAGTCCACCGTGCACATGGCGGGGACAGCCAGGCCCTGCGTCTGGTGAGGGGCACACTGCCAGACCCGGGTGTGCGGAGTCAGCCGTGGGCTGGAGGGGGATTGCATGGAGAGGGATACAAGAGCCTGGAGCAACTGGCTGACTCTTTAATCTCGGCAGCTTTAAGAAGTGCCAGAAATGACTGAGAGCTCGCAAAGGAAGTCCCGAAAAGTCCTCTCCACACTTATAAGGCTTAGTGGGGTCGTCAAAGCGGAGATTTTAGTGTCAGGCTTCCAGGAGGAAAACTAGACCTCACGCATGCTCAGAAGGTCATCTTCTGCCATCTGGGACACTGGATGGGCAGGAGATGGCCCAAGGGGCCTCGTCATCCCTGGGAGCCCTCGCAGTGCTGGCGGCCTCGCAGGTCCTGCTCCGGCTTTCCGACCGTGTGCCAGCAGGGTGGTTCGGCACAGCTGATGCACCCCAGGGCTCCAGGCACTTGCTCAAATGACCGCACAAACTCTGATGGAAACAGCAAACAGGAAAAGACCCTTTGAGGCTTGAGCTCGGTTTACAGCAAAGCCAAGAGGTTTGCAGGGCTGAGGTTTGAACTCCAGCTAACCCCAGTGCAAAATTCAAATGTCTTTGTCCCATTTTAAGCCAGGTCGGGCAGATCTGGGCTGGCACAGCTGAGAAAACTCCGGTGTTCTCCAAGAGGGGAACAATTCTGCTGCAAGAGAAGGAGAGAAACGTGAGTAAGCAGCTTGGTGGAAGCAATACAAGTGAGGATTAATAATCCTGCTATCACCTACTCGCAAATCTGTCAGTCTAAGAAGGCTTTCTGTCTCTCTGCTCTGGGAGGGATTCTCTAATGAGTTTTTCTGGAGAGGATGTTTCTGTATGGATTGCTGGTAGATGCTGCTGCAAAACAATGAACCCAAAGTGCATACAAATAAACAGGATGCCCTGGAACTGCTGCGGGAATGTCATTTACTAAGTCTTCATTGCTGGGTGTGTGGCTGGAGGCTGAGCTCCTCACAGGCACTGAGCAGCGTGGGGAAAGGCAATGGCTGCTGGGGTGGGAACCCAGCTCCCAGCTCAGGAAAAGGCGAGGGAGACAAGTAAGTGCAGAGCAGACAGGAATCTGCTTATCCCAGGAATGTCCCAGCTCTCCTGCTATCTGCAAGTGTGTCAGCAGGTCCTGCTGGAGGGTTTCTGGTTTTTTGCATTTCAGAAGCAGATCAGAGGCAGAAAGGCTGTGCTCTCTAGGCTCGCACTAAGCAGATGCATGGCCACTGGAAGCGCCATCTGCACAGGGCAGGATGAACTCAAACCGTCCCAGGAACTTGCCCAAGAGCGGCTGTCTTTGTTCTACATGGGGAAGGGACTTCTCCACGGTGGATGGGACTCTGCCCACAGGCTCAGCAGTAGGACTGGTGCCTGGCCCAGATGCAGCAGATTGACACCCAGCCAAAGTCTCTTCCAGTGCCTGAACTGGGAGAGCCTGAGCCTCAGTGCTCTGCAGATGGACTGGGGGTGAGACGGCTCAATGGGGCGATGCAGGCAAACGGGGTGCTGGCTCTGCCAGAAGCAGATAGGTAAGGAGCAGGGGATATCACTGCAGATTTTCAGCTGTAAACCAGAGGTCTGGGGCCAGGGGATAGAAACCCAGCTGTGCATGGCTCTGCAGTGAGTCACGGCCTGGGAGCAGGCTGCGGAGCCAGGAGGCAGGACATGCTTGCTGTGGGATGACTTGCTCTTTCCATGGTGTGCGTGGGCTCTCACAGCTGTCCCCTGGGGTCTCTGGTGGAAGGCACGTGCCATGCCCCATGGGAGGGATCTCTCCCCCACCTCTTTCAAACTACCCTGGCAATGATTATCTTACTCGCTTGGAAACGTGTGGGGCTATAGGCTTGGGAGAAGCCTATCCGTCCACCTGAAACCAAACTGAGTCCAAAGAAGCAGGGGAGCAAAAAGCATCCATCACCTTCCTCAGCCGTGGTGCAAGCAGGGAGCTCCGTGTGCCGCAGCTGCCCCTACACTGTCCTGGATGCCTCTTGTGGGCATCGGGTCTGCCCATTGCAGCTGTGCCTGCCCCCAGATATACCCAGACGCCCTCTGGCCATAGCCCCCCACCGCGTCCCAGCGGCAGAGTCCCCACAGTGCTGCCTGGAGCCGTCACACCAGGCACCAGCAGACAGAACAGGTCTTTGGCTGCTTTGAAGCTCCCAGGTGTGTTCTGGGCACATCCAGCTTTATTGAGCTCGGTCCCAGTCCAATACCTCCAGTATCCAAAGGACCTCGTTGTCTTTCCTAAAAGGACTTCTCCCTTGCTGCAGGAGACTGTTCTGTATTAACCCCTGAACACGAGGATGTTGTGTGCGTGAATTACAGTCTCATGTTTCAGCCCAACTTTTCCTTTGCTCAGGACCTTGCGTTGGAGATGTGCCTATGGCTTGCAGAAGAAGCAATAAAGCTTCTAAGGGAGAAGTGCAGCAAATGCCGCTAACTCCGGGCAGTCCCACCTTGCTCCTGGTGTTTACCTAAGATGCACTTTTGAGTCCTCTTGGGCCTGACAGATGCGGCTTGGCAGCTTTTGAAGGCTATGAATAGAGCTGCTTAAGGAAATAAACAGGAATCCACCTTGGAGCCCCTTGGGACATGCGGGGAGACGGAAGCTCCTGGACTGCAGTGGCAGCTCTTTTGCGTGGATAAACACAGCCTAAAATTCTCTCCTAAAAGGCAGCCTTGATGAGAGTACCCAGATGAAGCTGTGCCAGCTCCAGGACATCCAAATGCCATCTGGAAAGCAGTGGCAATAACCACGGTCAAGGAAAAGACCCAAAGGGCAAATGCCATGGTTCACAAGGCTCTCCACAACGAGCTGCCTCTGCTTTTTTGGGTCATGAGTGTGAGGTCCCCTTAGAAAAGCTTGATTCTCAGATGAGTTGCCTATATACTCCACAATCACTGATAACCAGACTCCTTTTAATTTGATTTAATCAGCTCGACAACCTTACGTCTTGGGAGTGAAAGCAGCAATTTTCCTGGGCCACATCCTTGCTGGGAGCCCCTGGGCGATTTGCTGGGAGCCCATCTAGGCGGCTCCCCTGCTGGGGATGCAATGCAGTGGGCAGACTGATGAGTGCCCAGCGGGGCTGAGCGGGGAAGGGGCAGAGCTGCTATGAATCGGAATCATGGCGGAGGCAAAGCAGGCAGCAGGGTCTGGTGTTGTCTTCAGCATAATCTGCTGGCTGCAGGAGCACGATAGCTGAGAACACGGGCTTTAAATGACGGATGCCTTTGCTCCAGGCTTGTAAACTGCTGGAGGTGAAGAGGACCAGGGAAAGATGGCCTTGGGGAGGGAAAGGCATGCTGCTGTCAAGGAGGCTGGGCTGCTCATTAAATTAAAGTCTGGAAAGTTTAGCAGTTCCCCGTGGAGGCTTAAGAACAGGACTTTATTGTCCTCCTATTAACCCTCATTGCTGGCAAAACCCTATCAAAATATTCCCCCCTCCCAGCCAGCCCTGCCCTGCAGTAATTCAGTCTGTGTATGGCTCAGTGCTCCCAGCACCAGCACCATCCCCTGCCAGCTACACAGCCCCAGCTGTCCTGCTGTTGCATAAGCCAGGAAATGCAGCCTTGCACTACGCAGAGGGATCCCAAGAGGCCATGTCCCCTCCAGCACCGCTCACGGATGAAGTATTGCAGCATCCCTTGATGGGGATCGGACCATGCTGGAGCTGTGGCTGCATCCCAGCACAGCAGGCAGGCTGCAGTGCAGGGATGCCTGGGGTGCCTGGCGTGCTCGGGCCACCCCCAGCTAAGCCTGCACATATCCACCCTGAGAATCCACATTTTTCAATCTGTTGTTCTGACACTTTCTGCTTGAGCTGAACTCCCTTCAGAACAAGCCCCAGCTTGAGATGTACCAGATGAACAAGCCAGGCTGTGGGATGCAGGAGGCTCCATAAAGAGGGTGTCCTTAAAGGAGACAAAATGGGATTGATTTTGGCAACATGCATTTGGGAGGATCCTGTACAGAGGAAAAAAGCCTGTCACAGGTAGGCTTAGAAGCTGGTAAAGAAGATAAAGGAGAAACAGTAGGAAAAGCTCTTTGACAGCAAGGCTTTGGAGCAGGATGTCTTGGGAGACTGAGCCATCCCTGCTGTGAAGCAGCCACGTGAAGGACTGTTGGGCCAGGGCAGGTCAGGCTGGTAGGGGCAGTGCTGACGACCACTTGAGGATTTTAGCATTTGATGACTCTGTCATTTACAAACAAACACGGCTGCTCCAGGCCAAGAGCAACAGCGAAAGCACTGACCTCCCTACCACATCTGCCGGCTGGCTCCCTCCAAACCATCTCCAAATGCACTTCTGAGCCCCTATAAACTCCCCTGCCAAGACTGGATTTTACCCTGGGGAGTTCAGGTCCCTTAAAATCTTCCTGCCTTGAGCAGTTCAGATCTTTATGGCCATGCATAAACATTCTGCTCCTTGCAAGGCCCAGTCAGTGGAGGAATCATTTGCGTCATCTGTCTGGAGTTTGATGGGATTTCACTGATCAGAGGGTAAAAGAAACCAAAGAGGACACAACCCCCTTAGATGGATGAAAATACAGCTGCCGTATGAGGGCATATGCAGAAAATACATCATCAGTCTCTGCTTCAGTGTGATGAGTTCCGGGGATCTCAATTTAGCCCTGAAATTGTTTACTTCCCTTCAAAACCACCATCCAGATTGGCCGGGGTTTGACAGGAGCTGGCGTTGTGGGCAGGAGCAGGCACTGCGGGCGGGAATAGCTGGGCTGTGGGAAGGCTCAGGGCCGATGCTGCACCGTGTCTGTGGGCTTGGGGCAAGGTGGGATGTGGTCAGCCCCAAAATAGCGAGGTCGTGTGGGGTCCTGAGTGAACACTGTGACTTTCCATCCTGTGCCTGGCCCAGAGCTGGGTCCCTCCCTTGGGACCTTCTACTAAAATTAGCAGCGTTTCCCCATGCTGTATGCCCTGCGTCCGTTATCAGCAGCTGCTTAAGGAGATGGAGGGATCAGAACCACAGTTTAAAAAAACATCAAATTTGGAGGACTCCTTTTTAAGCTTCTCTTTTATTGGAAACACTGATGGAAAAAAATCTTCCCTGAAATGGGAGCGCTGGGGAGAGGCCCCTGGACTCTTTCCTCTGTGATGCCGGGACTGCTGATGAACATTAACCGTATCAGGTATCTGCAAAGAGTAACGAGTTACAGAGGTGAGACACGAGCATTGGTGATGTCACCCCCTCCAGCCCCTTAATTTCAGACTTGCCCAAAGGTGCCTGCCACATCCTCTCTCCTGTGCTAACCTGCCTGCCCATGCCAACCTGGGAGCGAACTTGCCCAGCATTGATTAGGAGGATTGATGGAGTGGATTTTTTAATGGTATGAATCTTCAAAAAAAATCTATTCTCCACTTGGGAAGAAAAGACTGGGACTGGGAAATCAGGGAAACACCAGCTTTCTTGACGAGTGGGGTGGTGCAGAGAATTGTCTGGACCTCTGTGGAGATACCCAGCTGCAAACCAGGAGGGAGACCACGCTGTGCTTTGGGATTATTGATGGTCACGTGGCTGGATCCAGGCAGCTCACACCATACCTGCTGCGCAGATGTTCAGCTGTTTCCTTCCCTAATGCACACAGAGGCTGGGGGAGCAAGGCCATCCTTGTACCGGGCGAGGGAGCTTGGCTCCCACGTGTGCCCAAGGACTCCGTTCCTGCTCCTCTCTCTCTGGTTAACTGAAGAGCGAAGGTCCTTGGTGCCTGAGGTGTGCTGGACTGACCCTGATGTCTCACTCAAGGTTTGGCCCTCCATGCTACTCTTCTTCCAAGGAATTAAAAATAGTGCGTGCTACTGAAAGAATCTGTGCTGCTTCTGGATGGAAAGAGGGGGTGAAATGCTGGACAGAAAAGGACATCTCTTTCTCTGTTCTCTCCCCAAATCTCTCCGTGTTCCATCTTTTCCAGTGGAATCAGAAAGTGCATCCCTCCCCGACTTTGCTGGAGCTCTGTGGAAGAAAGGAAGGGAGGGACTAACGGGCAGCAAGATTTCCTCTCCTGGCCCCTTTTTTTGTACCTACTGATGGCTGCGTCTGGAGCGTGGTCCCAGGCTGACATGTCGGGGAGCGGGCTCCAGCTGCTTGCCCCCAGCCCAGAAGCAAGCTCTGCTCTGCAAACCTGAGAGGGCCCATTTCAGCACGGGATGGGGACGCTTTCCCTCCCCACTCCCCTACGCGCTGCAGGGCTGAGCTGCTGCCCAGCCGGGGGGATAGAGAGACAATGCCAGGAGTGGAGAGCAATGCCTGGCTTTCATAAAAATGCACACACACACACAAAAAAGTTTGCTTCCCTGGCAGGAACTGGCAGCTCCTCTGTTGGGTTTGCAAATCTGGAAACAGCAGCTGGAGGTTTTCTGTGTTATCCTGCTCTAGGGATGAATTTTAAAACCCTCCTGCATTGGGTTGCGTGGGGTTGGGTCTATTGTTTTCCACGGCAAAGAGCAGTTGGTGCCCTTTGCCTCACAGCGGCTCTTCCAGCGTCTATCCCAAGTGCGGCTCCTGCTGTTCGTTGGAGCTCTGGGCAGCTCACAGGGAAGGTTTGCTGGCTTCTTGCTAATGCAACCTCTCTGCTGAGCTGCCTGGTGTGCAGATGAGCATGCACTGCTCCACTGGCATGCTGAGACCCTGTTTAGGGGAGTTGTGGACGGACTGGGTCTGCCAGGGAGGAGGGAAGCAAGTGGACAGCAGCAGGGGCTTGGAGACACTCAGCTGAGATGGCTGGTGGGGTACAGGGACTTGACCTTTCTGGTTTTCCTCCAGACACACCAGGAATTGTAGTTCCAGGTGTCCCCAGCAAGTTCATGGTGGAGGTGGCCCTGGGTGGCCAGTGCTAGTGGCAAAGGATGATGATCCTTGTCTGGGGATACACATCCCTGTCTTCAGCACATGGACCCTTGGTGAGGAGCCAACAGCTCAGCGCAGAGACTTTAAAGAGTCAGAGCTGGCCTCTTGGCTTCTTATGCTCTTGCTTTGACCATACTTTGACATATTTTGACCTCAGAGCAGTGCAAGCTTGGAGGGCTGCTCCTGAAACTGGAAAGCTAAAAATCCCCCAGCAGTTGTAAAGCCAGCGGGGAGGACTCTGGATGTGCCACATCTCTGCTTTTTTGGCTTCTCCCCTGGCAAAGGGCAGGCTGAATTAAGAAAGCAAATGGAGAGGAAACCGCAGAGAAATAAGAGCAGCACTGTGAGTTGAGGACGGTCTGGACTTGGTCCTGTCCCGGTTGCCCTGGAAATTGGATCGTTCCCATTGAGCCGCCTGCTTTGCTGGCTGCTCCTGGGCGGGCACAAGCATTTAGCCCTGGTCAGAGGCAGGGGAAGTGGGGGAGGAAAAAGTAAAGGGAAATATAGATGCAAATACTGGCACTGGGGTTTTCTCCATCAAAGGGAAACCTCAAGCTCTTTGCCCCATGCCTTTGTGGGGATGATAAGAAGAACAAACCTCCGTCAGCTCAGCTGACACACAAAGGCAAGGCAAAAGCCAAAGGACCGTAGGCTGTCTTTGTAGGTGAGCAGCACAGCACAAGCCTGCAGTGTGGCTCATCTGCCAAGGCTGGGAGGGCCAGCCCCAGGGACATCAGGGCTGCTCCCTACAACGCACCCCAGGCACACCCCCACTGAGCCCTGCCTGTCCTCGAGACAGCCCCGTGTCCCATGCAGACATCTGATGCAATCGGTGGGATCACCCTGACAATAGCTTGTTGGTTGGTTGTTTTTTTTTTTTTTTAAAGCTGCACACAACAGATTAAGCCAGCAGCCCCTGTTGTGATTTCTGGGCTTTGTGCACATGCTGACGCTGGCTTCTGCAGGCCAAGCTCTGCCCACAGCGGAGCAGGAGTTTCAGAGTGGGGGAATTTGGTTCATCTGCAATCGGGCAGGAGGGTACTTGGACACAGTGGGTTCCTGCTGCACTCAAGCGTCTCCTTTCATTCACGAGGGTATGAGCTGCGCTTGTTTTAACATTTCCTCATCAGATGGGCTGAGAGAGATGGGCTGAGAGAGGTGGGCCTGCCTTGGGAATTTCACACCAGCTAGGAACTGGGAACTGTGGAAAACTCTGAAATGCTGCAGCATCTCTCCTCTGGCTGTACCCTGCCCCAGCGACAGCACAGCAACCCACTGGCCTGGACTGGTGAAGGGGAAACCTGAACCCAGCTATGTAGCACCCTGTAGTCTTTTGGGAGGCGCTCGGGAACTGACATGAGCAGAGGGACAATACCAGGAAGGGCCAGACTGAAAGCTCCTGCCTACGCTGACTGGTTTCCCTTGTCCCTTCCAGGTGGCCTGGGACGGGTCCATGTAGCAGAATGGTCACAGAACAAATCTGCTCTTCCCAGAGTAGCCAGGGACCTTGCATTGTGTTCCGTGTATCGTGCAGCCCCTCTGAGAGAGCTCCTCACTCACGAGAGCTGGCTGCCTACCTGCTCCCATCATGGCCCCAAAGTGCCACTGCCTGCAGCAGCTGTGGGGCTGTGAACCTCAGCTCTCTGGAGACCAATAAATTAAACCTTAGCCCAAATGGGGTTTGGGCTGTCTTTTGCAAACAGAGGCAGCACAAAAGCTGCCTTTCTCCCTCTCATTTGACTTTGTTTTCTCTCCCTCCCCATCTGCTTTTAGTCAAATGGTCGAATAGCTTCAGTATATACTGCGGGAGGCTAAAGCCAAAGGCTGGAGCATGAGGGAAGGATGCAGAACAGCAGTACCCTGTGGCCGCTGCCTTCCGGAGGGGCTGGGAACTGTTTGCTACCCTCTCTCCATAATCCAGCCCTGATCACCTTGCTGAACCCTTAGAGAAAGCAGCTCCGAAAGAAAATATTTGTGCTCTGGCTAGCACACGTGTGCCCATTTCCTGCTCTTGAAATCCTTAATTAAGCCTGTTTGTTTTGTTGGTTTTTTTTTTCTATTTACACTGCCACAGTCTTGGCGGCCGGGGGTGCTGAGGTGGGCAGGTCTGTCAGGTCCCCGTGTGTTTTGCTGTTGTGGCAGCTGCAATGTGGAAAGCTGCCTGAGATGGTCACACAGGGAATCCGCGTGTATTGACAGGGGAGTGGGAACCAGCAAAGGCCTTTGGGTTGCTCTGTGCGTCAACACAGCAATCATCAGGACAGCTCAGCGCATCACCCATTGCAGAGTGGCCTCAGTCCGGCTGTGTCTTCATGACAGGGAAGATTGGGTCTTTGTAGACCTTACTGAAAAGACTTAAGACCCACGCATCTAGTTCAGAGCGACAGCCAAGCTTTGTCCAGCCAGTCTGGGAGCTTGAATCCCTCCAAAGGCACCACATTATCTGCCTGTTTCATCACGCTCAGCCTCCATCAGCAGAGATGTACAACCACTTTGCGTGATGCTCGTGCCTGTGGACACCCAGCCCAGTGCAACGGGGACCTCCAGCTGTGGCTGCATGGCTCTACCTCAAAGAGCAGCTGGTCAGGGCAACATTGCAGATGGGAGCCATGACCCCAAGAGCATGGAAGTATGATCCTGGCTGCCAGTCAAACATCAGTCAGGGTGCTCATCCAGCTCCCAGCTCTGCTACTTCCGTGCCTGGGCTGGGAGCAGGCAGGCAAGCGAAGGTGGAAGCCTGAGGCAGATTGTTTCTTAAAGCAAACATTTAAAAGCAGAGTAAGACTAGAAAATCCCTATCTTTTGGTAATGAATCCACCATGTAACAGTCTTAACACCCAGATATGACGTGCCTGTGGAATTCCTGAGATTGTTGCAAACCGAACCCTTCTTTCCCACCCTGAAATTTCACAGCAATTTACCTCTCCAAGCCATCAGAGATCACCATTTGCAGGCACCGAAGGGGATCTCCCATCCCTTGTCTGCTTTCTGCAGCCTGCGGTGCTATTTTGGAAATTCTCTCATTTACTGGGTGGTTCAACTGAGTACAACTGCTCCTTTGGCTAAAATCATCCCCTGCCTGTCATCTGGTAATTAGAAAGCGACGAAAAGCCAGTGGTGCTTAAGGCGGCTCTGGGATAACCAAAGCAGTTTTTTCTTTCGTGGATAAAGGATTGGGCTTTGGAGGCTGTAGACTTTTCCACTGAAATCAGATTTTGGTTTAAATCGCACGGGAAGGTAACACTGGGTGAAAAATGACACCCAGAAGCACAGCAGCACTACAAGAAGAGCAGCACTGCAAACGCAACGAGGTGGATGAGAAAAGCAAATGCCTTCTGTTGGGAACACCACAAGAGGTGGGGTGGGGAAAGTAAAGATAATTTTGAGGCATGGCGAGGCAGGGGAAACAAACGAACTTTTAAAGCCTGTCCCTCCGGGTTTGCCCAGTTCTTCTGGGTGCTGCAGTTAGAGGCAGTTTGTGGGCTCTCACAGTTCAGCTGAAGCTGGGCTGAGAATCTCATAAAGAAACCAGAAATGAACTCCTGCTGCTGGAGGACATCTTTGTGGATGGCAATGCACTGAATTGCACCTCACCAGTTGCTCGTCCTCCAGCTGGCAGGGCCGACATGTCCCTCTTCCAGCAGGTCGCGGGGATGTCCTGCAGCATCAGGGTGTCTGTGGTACAGGAAAGCTCCTTTTCCAAGTGCCACCCTTTCCTGTTTGCATTGCAAACTGAGCTTTTCCTTGTCTGACAACAGCCTCACGGCCTCAGTGTCTGGCATATTGTTTCCTGTGGAAATTACTGAGACCACGTTATATGTGCAGGCTTGTTAGGGTCTTTCTCTCCATGATGTGCAACCTGGGGGCCAATTTCAGGCCAACCTGATGAACGAAGATTTTGAAGATCTTGAAGCTGGGCACTGGTGGAGCAAAGAGACTGTGCTTAGGTAATATCTTTTCCTTTTAGACTGTATGAAGCAATTGGGTTTTCTCCCAAAGCTTTTCTTTTTCTCAGAGAGCCACCCTGCAGGTCAGCTGCTCTGTTCAGACTCAACCATCCTTCCTTAAGTTCCCCAGTCCAGCTGTAATCAGCCCAAACCCAGCCCACACACTGAAGCAAGGACTTGTCACAGGTTGCCATTACTCAGCTCTGGCAGCATGTTCCTGGGAGAGGTGGCATTTTTGGAGGCTCCCTGTGCTCCTGCAGAGCTGCTGCTTCAGGAGCGCTGGTGCAGAGCCTCCTGCGCTCACTGTCCTGGAGGCAGGACAAGCAGGCCAGCTTCCCCAAACACCTTATCTTATCCGAAGGAAAGCAAAGCAGGCAGAAAGCATTCTGCAGATTGCCTGGTCTAGCTGAAATGCACTATTCCCCTGATAAGCTGCCAAGGTTCATGGGGGAGCTACATGCAATGCTGTCCTGCTGGGCTTTTGGTGGAGAAAGCAAGCAGCAGCTTGGGTGTCATCCTCCAGCCCTGGTCTAATAGGAGTTGTTCTGGTTCTTTGGTATTTTCACTAAATGTGCCTGGACTGCTGGGGTTAGTGACTGTCACAGCACTTCCCAAGAATCCCTAGCAGCTCCCTGCCCTTCGCCACAGGGCCGAGGGAAAGGAAGAGGGATGCGATGGGAGGGTGTGAGCACGGGGGCCACTGAAGGAAAGCTGAAGCAGTGCTTTCCCGACTTCTCACTCCCATCAGCACCCTCAGGGTCTGGCACCAGAGATGGCCTGTGCAGGCTGACTTGTCACCACACTGTCCCCTCTGCTCTGGGACACTGAGTGAGAAGCAGGACATCAAATGCCATGAGCCATCAGGTATAAAAGCCCACAAACCCTGCATACCCACAGTCTCCATCGGAAAGCAAGTGGCAGGGACACCTCAGGGAAGTGGCTATGACCAGCTCCTGCCATGCTGCACACACAGGAAAATTATAGGGGCTGTAAATGACACAGGGTTGTCATTAGGAACTAATGGCAGCATAGAGCACAGCAGCCTAGCATAAGGATTGCCTGGTGCAAGGGACAGTTCAAGGCATTTCTCAAAACCCAGGGCAGGGAGCGCAAAACCCAGGGCAGGGAGCGCAAGGGGAAGAGCTCCCAGCCTGGACGAGACTGCTCTGGTGGATGGAGACCAGCTCCAGGCGGGCTTTGTGAAGGGCTGCTCCTCTCCCCGCCGGGCAGTGTGTATTCCCACCATGCTCTGCAGCCAGCTCAGGGTGACCACAGCTCACCACTGCAGCCAATTCCCACTCAGAGCTCCGACATCCTTTTTACAGCAGGTAAGAGCTTAAAGCAGCACCCAGCCCCTCCACCTGCACTGAAGGGCAAAGGAAACTGCAGCCCTGCAGACAGGTGCTGAAACTTCAGGTGTGTGCATGAACCTCCTGGCTGGTTGTGCGTAGAAACCTTTCCTTGTCTGGCTCAGAGATAAGCAGACTAACCAAAACAGACACTTCAGCAGAGCAGGGAGAGGGGAGCAGAGCAGTCGGGGGAGTATGGATAGCATAAACTGCAGCCCAGACATCAAGGACAAGCAGCCTGGTTTACAGCAAGACAGACTGGGAGTTATCCTCCGTGGGCACAACACTGCCAGTCCCGCCTGCCAGTTTGGCGGAGAGCAAGCGCCACAAGGACTGCCAGCTCCAAGGCCAGATGAGCCACTGCGTGCCATCCGCCTCCACACCAAATTGACAGCACACGTCCTGCCCCAGGCCACTACGACCAGAGCTAAGCCACTGGGCAACCAGCTGCTGGTGGATGCACTCGCCATGCCTGGGAGGAAGCCGAGAGAAATAAATAATAACTAACATTGGCAAATACCAGCTCAGACCAGCAAGGGGGAGCTAGGGAAAGGGATTCACTTGCTCACCTAGGACCCCAAAGGTGTCATGCTGTGCAATCTGAGTGCATGGGCACAGAGCAGACACAGGTTGCAGTTCTGGGCCTTGGCCCTGGAAACTTCCTGCCACTGGGAGATTTTAATGCAAGAAAATAATGCAGTAATGTTAGACTTCTATCCTTTAGCTTCTCTTAAATTAAAAAGTACTAAGAAGTGTCTGCAACATGTTCCTTGAAGCATCTCCAGCCCCTGCAAGTGCATCTACAGCAATTAATTGTGCTTTAGATCAATCATAAAGGACTTTGAAGTACTAAACCTCTGTAGGAAAGAAAAAATTGCAACTGTGTCAAAACTAATCTCAATGTACAAATCTCTTAAATACAGAGTAATCTTTTTCTTCAAACTTTAGTTGGTTTTCCTCTCTGT
Source organism: Steatornis caripensis (assembly GCA_013398225.1). Taxonomy (NCBI): domain Eukaryota; kingdom Metazoa; phylum Chordata; class Aves; order Caprimulgiformes; family Steatornithidae; genus Steatornis; species Steatornis caripensis. The sequence continues at coordinate 355,493 of VZSC01012362.1, read as the reverse complement.
AGAACAAGTCATATGTGACGGGTGGGCATGTGAGACATCCCCCAGGTGAAACAAGAGACAGCAGAATGGGACGGACACATGCAATCTGGGCAAATCATCAGTATAACCTGTAACACTGGTCACTGGGCTGAGAAATGAGACACCTTGGAGGGATTCCCACAGCCCTCTCCTTCCTCCATCCCTTCTGCATTTCTCATCAGCGCAGGCATTCCCCTACTGTGTCTGTGGGTGCACAAGGCACCCTGAGATCCTGCCATGATGCTATTACCTATTTGCTTGAAATGTTGTAGGTGGGCAGGGAAGGGGGCAAGAGGAACACTTGCTAGGGGAAGGCACTGATCCAGGTGTCCTGAGCTGGGCCCAGGATCCAGAATGATTCCTCACATTTATATGGTCATGCAGTGCCCTAAAAAGCACTGTACTAAACCTAGGTTGTGTTCCCTGCTCCTGCTTGCAATTTGGTTGGCCTGTGAGCTCAGTCATGTTGCTGGGGTCCAGTGAGTTCTGCCTCATGGCCCCATCTAGCTCAAAAGGATCCTTGGTTATCTTTGACTTGCAGGGGCTGCAAGAGTCCCTTCTTCCCAGGACTTGCATCCCAAATGGAAAGTTTCTTCTGTGACGGAAAGACATCTGCCAAGACACAGATTCCCTGAATCCAAGCAAGATTCAAGCTCAGTTCTCCTGAAGCATGTCCCTCAGGCAGAAGTTGCAGTCAGTTTCTAAAGACAGGCACAATTTCCTGGGAGACCCGTGCTGCATGTAATGGGTGGCTTCCCATCCCTACGAGCCATCTCTTTTACAGAAAACCACTTAAAGCAGTACAAAGACACACAAGACACATAGACATGCACTAAAAGATAGAAGCAGCACCTCAATTTACTGTAGGACTAGAAACAGCATATAACCTCCTCCTCTAGATTTCTCCACTTTTACAGCCCAAGACGCAGCTGTTTCCTCCTGCTGGCCCTCTGCTTTCCGACATCTGGCAGGGTAGTAAAGGTCAAATGACAGAGCAAGTTGGAAGATATGCAAACAGTTAAGCCATCTTTTTTGCTGAAGTCATGTTTGAGTTCCTGCAAAATAAATAAATATATAAATTAAAAATACCGAGGGCCAGCAGAGATAATGTTATACAAAGATGCCCTCTGCCGGTCACAAGCCAAACAAAAGCCTGAGCTCTACGCTGGTGATTTGCAGCTTCCATCCCTCCTTTTATAAATGAACCGCTAAAAAGATGTCCTATGAAGGGAAATGTGCTGCAATATTTAAATTTAGTGGGTTTTCCCATGTCTGCTGAAGTGATCTAGCAGCCAACGACTAGCAAAGGCAATCCTGCCACCCCCCTCCTTTGTTTTGAATCTTACGATCCTTGGGTAGGACAAATAGCTTCAGTTAAAATACCGTAGGAAGACAAAAGCATCGAGAGAAATGTTCTGCCAGGTCCCTCAGCTGAACTGACTCCCCAGCTGCCCTGATGTAATACAAGAGAAGTGGTGAGAACACAGGGCCAGGGGACTGTCATTGTTAACTTTTGCAGGCATTTCATAGTCCACAAGTCCCTGCAAATAGAAAACAGCTCTTGCAGTCAATACTACGAGCTGAAATCTATTTGAGGCACTAACCAATTCGAAGCATGTTTCTCTCTCCATTTTAAACAGCAATGTTATTTGATTAAAGCTATGATTTTTAAACCATTTCTAAGAAGCACTGAGCTTGATCAAATGATACAAATTGCAGATTTTAAATCTGCTAAGTCAGTCTATTAAAACAATGCAGATCTATTGCACACACACACATCAGTATCAGCTCGCTCTTGTATCAGTTTAATTCCTGCTGGTGTAAATCCCTGATTTAATTTACTGACTGGGAATTAAATCAGCATGAACTGGTTTCAGTGCATCTGTGCTGGGTATTTGTGATGACCAAACTAGACCATTTTAAAACAATGTTATTGTATTAGAAACCTCCACTGACAGAAATAAGCTCTTAAGAGATGCAATATAATAATCTCGGACACTACAGAACAGTACATGGAGTGAGTGGGCAGCCCTCTCCTCCCACTTCATTCTTTTCCACTGAAATTGAACCCTGTCTGCAAAACCATTTTGTCAGGAAAGTCAGGAAAGACTTTCGTACATGTTCTCTCAGCGCTGGGACTCTAGGAAAATCGACAGGCTGCAACAATCAGGTTGTCTTTGGGACAGACGACCAGTTGGCCACGGGCTGCATGCACTGGGAACTATTCTGAAACCCAACATTTTAAGTCTGTGGGGGTAGCAGGGTGCTGCTCTTTTTCCATCCTCAAGTTTAGTGGATTAACAGCAATATCAACAGAATCAGATGTTGGAGGTCCTTGTGCTAGCAACCAACCCCCTGCCTCACATCCTACAGAGGTCTTTGTGTCCCATTGCCCTCCCTGGTATTGTTGGGAGCCACCATTCTCTCTGGTCAGCTGGTGAATGCCTCTGGGATTTGTTTTCACGCACTATATGCTCTGGCAAATTGTGGGGTCACCTGGGAATGGCACAGAGGCTGTGTTCTACCTCTCCACTACAACCACAGTCAAGATCACAAGGGCTTTGCAGAGTATCTGAGGGGTCCCACACAGAAATGCTGCTGGCTGTACGTGGTTCTGCTGCTTCTCCAATATGAGGGGTTTGCTGAAGCTGGTCCTGATAGTCTTTCCTACTTTGTGCTTCCCAGGAAGAAGCCTGTTTTCCTGGGAGAGCCAGAACAAGCTCAGACCCCTCTCTTCAGCATTTCATACACCTGGTATATACCTAGCCTCCTCAGACCAGGCAAGGCTACTGTGCGGACTTCTCCCCAAGGTAGGAAGCATTCTTTCCAGTCTTCTTTAGGGTTTCCAAGAGGGTGTCAACGTTGTGCTCCGAGTCAATGCACACCTTCTTGTTGGGCAGGTCAATATCGAACTGGACGCCTATGAGGAAAGGAAAAAAATTTTGCACAGCTAGAAGCAGCCAAATGGTGCGAGCACAGGGAAAGCTCGTCTTCACACCTTTGTGCTCCCCAAGACCATCAGTCAAATATATGCGTGCCTCCTGCCAGCAATCCCTGATACCACCACCAGCCAGCAAAACCAAACTGGTGTCCTGCCAGCAATGGTACCAAGGAAGCCAGATCTCCTATAGATCTGCATCAGGCACCACAGTTTCTCAACTGCTTTAATCTGCTCACCTCACCTTCGATCAACACAATCGCTCATGCAATAACCAGTATATGCTGAGTTTAAACCAACCGCTATAATCTCCAACCAGCTCCGTCTGTGCCGTGGTTTAGCATGGATAGGCACTAACGAGGGAGTTAGTGTAGAGGTCAGGACAGGTTTCTTCAGTGGCAGTACCACCAACTACCAGCTGTAAGTAGGAGGGAGGGAAAAGACACTTTCCCGTGTGGATTTCCCAGTGGTTAATAAGAGTAAGCCACTCTCAGCCCAGTGAAAGGAACTGGACACGATGTCTCTATCCAGCTACATATTTTCACAAAACTTGCAGGTATGTATCAGCTTCGGGGGCTCTGCCACATCATCACATGACGCTGATATTGGCCAGCATGTTGAAGAGTGATGGAGGTGCTGACATTCACACACAGAGGAAGTGGGATCACCACAGCCTGGTAGGAGGATCTGAAAGAAGTTGCAAGGCCTTCGCCTTGGTGGCTGAAAGCCGTTCCACTCAGTGAGGGCTGGGGAGCAGGATGACAGGTCCTCACAACTGCTGAGTGTGGGTCAGCTCCTTCTCTCTTGATAAGCCCAGCACAAAGAAGGTACAGGTTATAATTTTCCAGGTGTGCAGGCAACCACCAAATTCTCTGCTCAGCAGCTCTTCTCTGTGACTGCTGATGACACATTTAGGGAAGCATCACAGATACTCGAGGCCTCCCTGGGAACAACACCTGGCAGGACATCCACCTCCCTTCCTTCTGGCAGCTGGAGTAAGGGTCTACCAACGCAGTTCCCAGAGGGTTCAGGACAGGGCCCTGGTGATTCAGAGCCACCTGCAGCCACAGCAGCTCCTCCCTCCCTTGAAGTTTCTCCAAGGGTCACAAGAGTCCTGCTAATAACCAGTGACTTGTTACTGCCTAAGCAGCAGGCTCAGATCAGAGGTTTCCAAACAGCCACTTTCAGCTTTTACCCACAGTGCTACCCTTGCAAAACGTAGGATCCCAGGGCACTGACATCCTGCCCCAGAGCTAGTGTTGCTCTGGCGAGCTTCCCGTCACACACCCAGCGCTGACTCACCTCCCAGCCTGTGCAGGACACGGGTGACCGCATTGGAGCAGCCTTCACAGGTCATGTCCACAAAGAACTCGTGTTTCTGAAAAGAGGCAGATGGGGGGTCAGGGAGGGTGCACCTGGCAGCACACCACGAGCGCTCGTCGTGCACACTTGCCTTTTTCCTTGGGGAGGCGGATTCAAGTCCTCCCCGACCAAAAGGTCCACACATGCCACTAAGGGATCCTCGGCAAAACTGAGAGCTCTCGGTACAATTCCCTATGGTGTCCTTGTGCTGTCCCTCACAGAATAATCCTGATAGGCCTTTGGAGATTGTCTGGCCCCTATTGAGAGCAGGGGTCAGCTCAGGGTTGCCATCTCTGTGGGTCTCTGCTGGACTCGCTCCACTTGCTCTGGGGAGCCCTGGAGAAGCAAGTCTCCTCCTGCCTCCAGTTGCCCACTGTCCTGACTTAGTCTGCAAGGTTTTCGGTGCTTGCCCATCCTATTATTCTTGTGTCTACAAGGCCTCTGGTCCCCAACATAATAAACTCATAAAAATATTAACAAAACTGAAACTTAAGGAGCATTAGTGCTGTTTTTTCCATCCCTTCACTCCACCGGGGCCCCAGTGTTATCTCCACTACCTGTGAGAGACAGGGATCGACACAAGCATGCTTGCCTGTAATGCTAACCATCGCGCTCAACCTCTGGCAACAGATGGATCCTAAATTTCCTTTTCTTGCACATGCTTTTTACATTCCTTAAAATGTAAAGCTGTCTTTTGTTACCCGCAACCTGTACTTCTTTTTATTCAAAACCGCCATTTGCCCCC
>VZSC01012362.1:334250-348822 GCA_013398225.1 Steatornis caripensis | reverse complement strand
CCGGCCCCGGCCCCGGCCCCGGCCCCGGCCCCGGCCCGTCGGAGGAAGCCGGGGTTGCTGCCTCCCGTACTCAACGGCAGCCCGGCCAGGGAGGACGTGGGCCCCTCTCGGTAACCTCATACGGGCAGGACCAGTACGGCTGCCTTCATCTCTAACCCCATCGCTCCGCCGGATGGGATTTCAGAAGGTCACCCGTGGGCCAGGAACCGGGGTCAGCTGCGGAGAAGCCCAGGGAGGGCAGCAGGGTTGGAGGCGGCTGCACAGAGGTTTCAGCACACCAGGCGTTCAGGAAACGGTGGCTTTTGTTAGCGCTGCCATGAACTGGCTTAGGCTGTGGGATGCAGGCGCTCAGACACTCTTTGGCCTTTTTTTCGCACTGACCAAATTGCTTTCAGCAGCCTTTTGGGGGTGGCGATTAAATTCTTAGGAGTATTTGTTGCTGAAACACAGCCCCACTTCTCACAGTTACGTTTCTTTTCACGTTTTTCTGATACTAAACCGCCGCCACTCCTCGTGAGGAGACGTACCAGGGCTGTGGCTGGACCAATGTCGTCCAGGTTAGGATGAAACCCGAGGCAGGAGCACGGCTGAGGCCATCGGAAGGCGTGAGATGCCAGGAAGGGTTAAGGAGAAAGCACTGGATAAAGTTTGTACTCCCTGCTGCTCTGCCTGCATGACAGGCTAAGGATCATCACGGAGACAAAGTGGCTGTGGGATGGAGGTGGGAACAGTCGTAAATATGGAGCAGGGGGTCTGAGGGTTGGCTGAGGTTGGTCTTTCTGAGGGTTTTTTTTGAGATTTACTGGTTTAGGAGAGCTTTGGTAGACTGGATTAGTGAATGAGGGAGGTTTCAGGGGGGTCTCTACTTCAGAGCAGGTTGAGAGGAAGGATGCTGGTTCCTGAAGGTGTTTGTGTGTCTGCTTTGAGGTGGTTGGTTGTTTGTTTTTCCCTTGGCTGTTTGGCCCTTTGAAGGAGAATGGGCTTCTTTCTCAACAACTCTAGGCAAGGTGAAGGAGGCCGCACTGGGGGCTGGGAGCAGCTCGGGTGCTTTGGCAGGCTGTGGGTAACCAGGAAAGGAGACAGTGCAGCACGGCAGGGCTGAGAAGAGCTGGCAGAGCTGCAGAGGGGCTGATGTTTCCTGACCATGTGCTGGGCTTCGGTATCTTCCTCTTAAGAAGCCTAATCTGTAGCAGGAAAAATAAGCAGGGTGTTTACGGTTACTTGCTACCACCCCAACTGGAGCTGCGTCCTGGGATGTTGGCTGGCCTTGGCTAACCCTTCCCCTTGCACTGGGTTAGTACTGAACACACTGGGGTCGTGCCAGGAAGACTGAGCTGAAGATGATGCGAATGCCTTTCTGAGCGAGCTTCCGTTGCACGGCGGGGGTCAGTGTGTGTGTGGGGGGTGAGTGCATTCATTTTAACACGCCTAGGATCCCGTTGTTGTACTCACCTTTTTGTAAAGAAAAGGAATCACCTGCCCCCCTGTTGCTCGGTGGAGATGCCCGGAGTCCCCCTGGCAGAGATTATATTGAATAGCTGTTGTGCCGGGTCACTGGTCTCATGTTATATTTTGCAAAAGCCTGCGCTACTGATTTATGAACTGGCAGATTGTGATGTGGTTTTAGTCTATAAATAGTTGGTGTGTGTGTGTGTAAGAATATTAATGCTGAACATGGCCCCGTGCCAGTCCACCGACTGTATCTCTAGCTGCAAGGCGTAGCACGGAGGGCTTCAGGCAGCATTTAGGGATATGGTGGTGGAGAGGAAGTCACTTTTATAGGGTGAAATATATCTCTGCTGCTTCACGTCATAGATACATTTGGGATGGGATGTGACACAAACAAATGGAAAGCTATGGCCTCCTGAGAGCTGGCTGGCTCTGGCCGACTGTCTGCTTTCCCTGCTGCTCTCCTCGGGCTCCCTGGACCAGCATCTGCTCGTGAGGCAGGATCTGTGAACTTCGAGGCCTTTCTCCTCCTTTGCAGGACCACTTGGGCCTAGCAAGGTGGTCAGGAAACGTCCCTGCCTTTCCTCCGGGGCAGATGACCCTTCTGCCTGCTTTGCTCAGAACTTGTGAGGGAAGAGCAGCTGCGTGAGTCTCCTGGCGTCTCCCAGGGATGGGCAGGGGAAGCCAGCCATGTTTCTCTACCTTGGAGTTGGTGACCACTGCCTTGCGCGAGAGGCTGGGCTAGCCCGGAGCCAGCTTCTGCTGGAGGCGGCCTTGGCTGCAGCCCTGCACAGGAGCCCTTTGGCGTGAAAAGCTCCTTTTATCCACCCCCACTGGTGGTTTCTCTCAGGTGAGTGGGTTGGTTGTGCCGGGACTGGGGGGGCCCTGGCCTTTGGCCTGGGGAGCACCCGTGGTGCAGACGGCAGCTGGAGGAGGCGCAGCCATCAAGGCTGTTACTGGTGTGCGGCCCTCCCCGGTGGGGGGCCGGGGACTGGGTGCCCCCGTGCTGGGGGAGGCGGCAGCAGCGAGGCCGTAGCCCGCCAGCCCTCGCCGCCGCCATGTTGGGCGCCGTCTCTCTTCCCGCCAGGAGGGGATGGTGCTGGGCACGGAATGCCGCCCCTGGCGGCGGGCTGCCTGTCCCTTTAAGAACGCCGGGGGGTGGCCTGTCCGTCAGGACCTGCCGCGCTCTCCTATTGGCCGCTCCCCCACAGAGGGTGCCGCCCCGATCTATAACGGGGTTTACCAGCACCTTCTCAAGGGCGCTGCTGTGCGGGTCAACCGCACTATGGCGTCAGGCCTGCACCGCCCGTGGCGCCTGGTAGCGCGAGTACCGTCGTTCTATTGGCTAAAGGGGAAATCCATCAGAAGTCGTGCCAGCCCGACAGAGGGAGCGTCAGCGCCCACTGGTTCTGCTAGGTGTCGATCACCCGAGCTGCCCAACGGAGCCGGGATGCAGGGTTGNACCGTCGTTCTATTGGCTAAAGGGGAAATCCATCAGAAGTCGTGCCAGCCCGACAGAGGGAGCGTCAGCGCCCACTGGTTCTGCTAGGTGTCGATCACCCGAGCTGCCCAACGGAGCCGGGACGCAGGGTTGGTAGACTGAACTGCCTTTCAGCCATCTGCCCGCCTCTTTTCCCGCCGTGGGCCAACTAACATCCGAGTGAAGCCAACCGCCATCCTCTGATTGGCTAAGCCGCCTCCCGCTGGGGTAGGCTGCGCGCCGGATATATCTAGCCGGCGGCAGAGCACGCCGTTGCGTGAGGTGCTTTTCGTCCGCTGGGCAGGCCTGTGGTGAAGCGACGCCTCCAGCTCCCGTCCCGCTCCGCCCGCAGGTGAGGGGTAGGGCCCTCGGCCGCAGGGGCAGCGGGCGGGAGCCACCGGCGAGGTCGTGGCCTCCCGGGGCCGCACGCATCGGGCCTGGCCTGAGGGGCCCCCCCCCTCACCCCCCTCCCGGTAGGCCGCGGTCTGTCGGCGTGGGGGTCGCTCCCGGTGCGCCCCCGCCTTCCCGGCGCCCAGGCGGCTCCCGCTGTCCCGGCGGCGCTTTGTGGCGAGCGCCCTCCCGTCCGAGCCCGTGGCCGGGCTTTCGTAGCCTCCTGTGGGGCTCTGGAGCGGGGCCCTCCAGAGCGGAGAACCTCCTGGTCTCGCGGCGCCCTTGGAGACTTCCGAGGCGGGAGCGGGGTACAGTGGAGCGGTTACTTTGGAGGGAACGTTATTTATTGTCGGGGGGCGTTTGTGGGGGGATCGGCTGTTCCCGGGCCTTCATTGTGCGAGCCGGGGTGTGGAGCCGCGAGCTTTGTTCTCGGCTTTACAGGCTCCGGTATTTTTCATCCGCTGGTTTGGGTTTTTTGGTTTGTTTTTGGTTTTGTTTGGTTTTTTTTTTTTGAGGAGGGTCGGGTTTTAGGTATGAGACGACCCAAAGCCTGGCTTGTAGCTGAGAGAGCCCCTTTCAGTAGTTGTAGCTGTAGGTTGCGGGAGCAATAGCGGGTGCTTCCACGGCGAGGTCGGCCGTGCCAGTGTATCGGATCGCAGGTGTCTCCCTTGCTCTAACTTTATAGATGGAGTCCTGATACGAGCAGAAGGAGAGCATGTATCTCGCCCTGACTTGCCGCATGACCTTGGCTGGATCCGGGATTAAGCCAAGATTTAAATACGAAGTAGTGCTTCTATGAAGACTTGCCAGCCTCTTTTAAGGCTCTAGATTGACTTACTGGAGGAAAACCAGAGAAAAGGCTTCTATGCATCTCTCTGGTACCTCTTGATCTGGATGACCTAATGCGTTATTAGTTCTTAACGGGCTTACCTGGTAACCTTTTATGTTAAGAGTTGCATGCATATAGAAAGTATTCTTTACAAAGAGAACGATTTCTTTCTTTTCATAATTGGTTGAAGGCAGCATTTGCAACAAGCCGCCATGTTTCCAGTATCTGCTATTTTTGTCTAGCCTGTGCTCTCACAGCCAGGAGTGACAGCTTTAGGAAATGTGGACACTGCTATGAAGCTCAGAAAGCTAATGCTTTCAGGTGCCATGAATCAAATGTGATGTGTATGTGTGTGTTGGATTGTTTTTGGCTGAGACTATTTAGATTGCTGCCATAAAGAGAAGGGAGTGCAGAAGTTGGCAGATGAAAACTGCATTTCAAACCTCTTCTGAAATCTTCCATTTGACCAGGTTTTCACTAATGTCCTCTCTGTAAAGAATAAGCCTAATGATTTTGCTAAATAGATAGTTCTGTTATACTTCCATGATACTGGTGGTAGCATGTTCACATCCTGTGAACTGAACTCACCTTTTCCTGGGCTGTTTCAGTTAGTATACTTAATGTTGTGAACCTGTGAGTCTAGCTTAAAAAAAAAAAAAGCTTAGTGGTTGGAATATATAGCTAAATTGAAGGCTAGTTGTAAGTATTTACATACTTAAGGTCTTACATCCTAATAGTCATAGAGCATCTTTATGGTGAAGCTCTCCCAGCTCTTTTGATAGCATCACATGTTCCAAGGACTAGTTTGCCTGAAAGGCAGTATTAAAACATGCTAGAAAGTGGAGTTTTACAAAATCTGTTAGAAAAATAATCATTAACGTTGGAACCTTTGTAAATGTGTATTTTTTTTTTTTTTAAATGTAATTCTTCTTTTAAAATCTTATTTTAAAAAGAATCTTGTACACATGAGATGCTTAATAGGCTTCTCCAGTTCTTGACTGGTCTGAATTAGTCAACTGTTTTTTTTTTTTTTTTGCTAGGTTGTGTTCTAAGTGTAAACTCTTTAAGTTGAAGGCTAGAAAACATAAAGTTAAGGTAGAAGACCTGGTGGACAAGATCTCCTTTGTGTGTGTGGGCCAAGTGTAAACATCAGGATCTTTTGTAGGGATTCTTGGCATTTGCAGTCCACAGAACAGCAAAAACATACAAGACGACTTGTTTGTACTGTGATAGACCTCTGCTCTACTGTTCATTATGCTGCTGGCGCAACAGCATCAATGGAGTTCAACACAACTGATGATACTCTTAAATTTGAGCATCTTAATTTTAAACATGAAATCTTTATACACCTGATGAAATGGAAAGCTCTTTGTTGATGCAGAAAGCTAGTGTTTTCTCTTTTTGCCTTGCAAATTGAAAGGCGAACATACAGAGGAATGCTTCTTAACAAAAGTGAAATAAAGCAAAGGTGATGTTAGTATAAGTACATGTTGGTATTTCTGTTCATAACAGTAGTACATGTTGAGAGAGCACTCTAAGATTAGCATAAATTGCCTGTGTGATCAGCTAGAAGACATTTGAATTGATTATTCTAGTTTTTAATATTAGAACCTGAGTTTTTTCGTATGACTAAGTGAGGTGACAATCAAAGAGGAAATCGAAGTAGAGCAGGGTTCTGGCGAGATGGTGCTAGTTGTTATGCTGGCTGTAGTCCCCTGTGCCTGAAACAAACCAAAGGCGAAAGTGATAGTTTTGTCTAGAAGACTGGATGCTTTTTACAGATGCCTATATAAAATCTCCAGAGTTTAAGCAATTATTAACTTCTTGCTGAAACTGTGAATAGACTTGCTAATGTTCAGCTACTTCTTTGGGTACAAAAAAAAAAAGTCTGATCTTCAGCTACTCTTAAAAAAAAAAAAAAACCAAACCAAAATCCCTAAAACTTTGCAGGCAGTGAGTATTATACTGATCTGAGGTCCTAGTTTTGCTATATTAAGTCTGGACCCCTTCCAGAAAGGCATAGCTGGTGGAGTATTACTTCCAGAGATTGTGAGCTGTCAGTTATGTACAAACAACGTTATGAACTTGATTTCTTGCTGAGGCAAATGTGAAATACTGCATTCTGAAATACTGGTTGCTGTATTCCATTTTCATCTGCATTGCCCTGTACTGTTTTCTAGTTTCACTTATGACTGCTATTAGACTGACTTTCTGTTTTGTTTTCAAGTGTCTAATAATGTAACAATGCCATGATGTATCAGTCTTAAGCACTAGGATCTGGTTGGTATATGAAGGTTAAGAGTCTTCTGTGACTAAAATGGGTAGAGGTGAAAGAGCTGACTCTCTTTACAGGTATCTGTTGCTTGGCATGCAATAAATACTTTGTTAAATCTTAATCCTGGTGATTTTAATCCAAGTGGGAGTGAGCTCAAATTTCACTGTAATGTCTATGTAGCTAGTCGTTCTTATCTGCCTCTTCTGACTGCTTATGAGTAACTTTTGCTTTTTAAGAAGGTGGAGTGGAGCCACATGGAAAAATTGCAGACGTAAGAGAAGACTGGACCTACTGCCAACTTCATCGAGTTGTTGGAGCAGCTCTTGGATGTCAAAACAAAACCTGTTCTAATGGCAAAATCATAGAGTCTAAGTAGCCACTTTATTGTGAAGCAGTCTGGAGAACAGTGTATGCATAAATCTGACTGTTACTTTTCATTAAAAAATGAGTAAACAAACCATTCAGACTAGCAGTATCCTACCACCCTTCAGGATGAAATTTGCATGATTAAAATGTAATTTTACAGAAAAACATTACTTCTAATTGTAGGGTAAATGAGGTTGGAATAGGTCCAGTTAGAAATGAGAAAATCCTTTACCCAGGTGTAGGAGAAAGTCTCTTCTGGAGAATCTGATTTAGGATTATTAAAAAAAGCGTAGGAATATTTATCTGAATTCTCAAGACTGAGTTTTGAGAGAACTCATTTTAAAATGGAGTTCATCTTGGACTTCTGTGAAATCACAAGGGCCATTTTTTCTGTAATGCTAAATGCAACATAGCTATGTTCTTGTGGTGATGTGAAGTGTTACTAGTTAGGCTCAGGGCAGATCATCTTAGCTTGATGTTAGTGCAGGTCCATCTATAGCAGCCTTGCTTAACTTTTCTCTAGGGGCAAGATTGTTTCTAGCTTTTTCTCTCTCAAACTGAAGCAGAATGTGGGCAGCTCCCAGAACTGTTCTAGTATAAAAAGGGAGAGGGGATCAGGCACATTCTGTTCATTTTGGAGCTGTTTGCCTGACATACCTGGTTACAGCTTCTCAGCAGCTGAGAACTGTACTTCTGGAAAGGCACAAAGGAATTCAAAGGAGTTGGTGCATGCACAGACTATTGTGACTGTCTTGGGGGCAACTGCTGTTGGAGGATGATCAAATTGTCTGTATGTGCTTTAAAAATAAAAACATTAACTGACCCATATGGTGAGACCTATTGCAGGCGAAGTGGTCTCATGAAAAATCCACTAATAGTGACTGAGTTTCAGGTTGTACTTCTGAGGCTGTGTGCAAGTCTGTTTAATGGCAGTCCTGCCACAGGAGGAATTTAACAATGTAGCTATCAATCCAGGACTCTGTTCTTGCCTTTTGGATGTCTAGAAATACCAGAGATTAAGCTGTCAAATTTGGTGCGTTGTTGGGTTTTTTGTTTGTTTGTTTTAGGCAACAAAGCTTAGCTTAAGTTTGGTACTTAATTTGTACTTAAATTTGTGTGTTTAGTTCTAGAGCTTCCACGTTGCCTGCTCCTTTGTATAACAAGTAGGAAACTTCTGATGACTTGTCTCAAAATGGCTTTGAATCTCAACATTTGAGAACAGAAGACAAAAATTTCACTTCCCTTATCATAAATCCATAAGGTACATTGTTGAAACAAAAGGAAGTAATAAACTGCATGTGAAACTCAGTGTGCTGATCTGTGTAACTTGGAAGATACATATCTAATATTCTTAAGTTTGAGTAATTTTTCTCCTGTGACACAGTACAGTAGAACTTTCCAAAAAGTAATGCTCAACGCCTTAGCTGTGGTCTAAAGGGGAAACTCCAGATATTTGACTACTGAAAGGTGACCCTTGCTGGGTCATGGGCATAGGGCAGCTGTTACGAACATCAACTTGCAATAAAACCTGTTTCTTGCTGCTAAATCTAAGCAAGGACTCAAACGCTTATGCTGCTTCTGCAGAAATGTGATCCTCCCTCTTTGTGTTGCTAGTTTTTGTGTTGCTGAATAGAAGTGATGATTGTGTGATACACAGTAGAAAATTGGAAGCCAGTTGAGACAGCTTTTAAAAGGAAGAAAAAACCAAACCAAAACCAAACCCCCACCAAAATAGACCCAGCACTCAGGGAAGGCAAAGTGTTCTGAGGGGAGAATCCAAGAAAAATGACTTGGTGAGAAACTCTTGTGATACCACTTACCTTTAATACCATTTTTTTTAAGATCCTTCTAGTGTAGATGCTTTTTTCTCCCCTTTTAAACAGGACCTAGTTTGTTCTTTGTCTTTGCACACTGTAGGTGGACCTTTATGCTCCTAACTACAGGAATAGTATCTAGTATCTTTGCTTCCCCAGATGAACATTCTTTACTATACAGGTATAGATGGTGGTCTAAACTAGCTTAACTTATGCTTTAGGTGGTCGTCTTTGTATTCTGTTTCTCCGCTTTTGAGCTTAATGCTCTGGGAATTCTCTGAAGTGGTCACTGTTCTTCTAGATTCTGGATAATAGCAGTAGGAATCTTCAGTTGGTCTCTCTTCCTTGGCAGAACTGAACAATGCAAGCAGCACTGAATTTTGTCTACAAACTGGCAGACTCCATCATACCCATCAACTTGTGGATCACACTTAGATTTGTTAGCAAAAACACAGGCTGACTTCTAGAATGATGGCTCTTCTGCAGCAATTTAAGGTTTATTTGTATTCTTATAGTGTTTAAAGGGCTATGTGTTTTTGCTGAGTAAGGCTTCTCCTTTGCCACTGGCAACCAGTGTTCCTCGTCACTATGTTTCAAAGAGCTTCAGAAAGGAGTTCAGGTATGGCTCTGCCTTTCTGCAGCATCAGGATAATTAAGCACAGAGAAAGCTGTTTGCCCAAGGATGCAGACTTCTGCTTGTGGTGTGATTTTTTTTTTTTTTTTAAAGGATCCAGCTCCTTTTAACACCTCAAATACTCTATGAACTTAGACAATGCTTGTCTTTGTTGGTTGTGTGATTGTCATACAGTAGATAGTAGTTGCTGTAGTGAATAGAGAAACGGCTGTGTTAAGTTTGAGAATCCAGATCCATGTTTTATTAGGTCTTGGTTTTAAAGGTTGTTAATAAAGGTTTCTCTCTCTGCATGATCTGTCTAGCACTTCACACTGCTCTGATCTCGGTTGGGGAGTTCCTAGTGCACTTACGGACTATCTTAATGTTTCCAGGAGATACTAGCAAGACTTGAATGCTGGTAACCTCACAACTCGTTCCAATTTGATCTTCAAATATTTCGTTATTCATTGGATAAGTTATCCCATCACTCAGCTTTCAGGCTCTGGCTTCCAAGTGTCTTGCCTCCTGTGGAGTAGTGCTACCTTTAAGATAACTTATTTCAAACAGAATACTTTCCCTCTGAATCTGTCAAAATACAGAAAAATTGAACTGGTTGCAGGCCGGCAGCTGTCTGTAATGGGTTCTGTGTAAAATACAGGCTGTATTGCTGTGACTCTGTTCCCTGTGACATTGTCTACTTCTGCATCTACGCAAGTAATGAGACCTGTTTTTTAACAGAGATGAGTGTTTTGAAACTTGTGGTGCCCACCTATTTGAAGTGCTTTTTCAGCACTTCATAATTTAGGCTTGGGATTAACGACTAGGTTTTTGGTTGTGTTTTTTTTTTTTCTTTTCCCCTCAGATGGTTAAGGCTGTATTAAGGTCAGAAAGGTGTCTTTGCATCTCAGTGTATCTGGTGTCTTGTCTTGTAGTGTTTTAAATATGCATTTCCTTGGAAAGGTTTACATTACTCTTCCTACTTGAGAGCAAGCTGGTGTAATGATACAAATCCCCAGTTGAGATGGGCACTGGAATTTGCCTAGTGATGCAAGTTTAGCTTGTTTGTGTTTCATTGTTCACTCAGTAATGTTTTGTATCATAGTTCACACAGGTAGCACTTATCTCTTTTTTTTTTTTACTTAGTCAGCAGCACTAGCAGATGCTAGTTGTCAAATCTACAAAGACTTGGAATTAACTGGAGTTGTTTTTGTGTTTAACTTTTAATCTATATAATGCCTGTTGGATGCATAGTAGGAGTTTTCTTCGTTATTTTATTTGTACTGGCTATTTTTTCTTGTCCAAAGCAGCTGTGGTAACTTAGTTCCAGTGCTGGTTACTCCATTTAGATGAATTGTTTGTGGCTTTGAACATGCTCACCTGTTGCTAAGCAACTTGGAGAAATCCCAAATGACACTTAATTACACAATTGTATTAGCTATTGACCAGACCTTTAACGCCCAGCAAAATTGCTGGCTTTGTAGTGTGATGTACTTAGACACAGACACCTCTTTTTCCATTTGAGCTTCTCTGGGTGTTTCTTGAGTATTCAAAAAGCCTTTTTATGTTAAGGAATTAATTGGTATCAAAATGAGGGAGTAGAGTTGCATGAAAAGTTCGACATTCGCATTTGGAATGGAAAAATGTCTTCATCTGGGGAACACATCAATTGTACTGTCCGAGTTGCTTTTGTTTAGTTAGAGGTGAAGTTGTAGGAATGAAAGATCCAAGTTACATTTTGTAGAAGCTGATTAGGTTGTTGGAAACAGTGTAACAGCTCTATCAGAATATCTTTGTCAGTTAAACCTGCAATTAAGAGGATGGGGAAGCAACACGAGGGTTTTGGTACTCTGTAAACTACCAATTTGTAGAGATGGGCAGGAATGTAGTGTCAAATGAGTCACCTTGGAGCACATGAATAGCCAAAAGAGAGTGTAAACTGCTGTAGGGTTGTTCCCTGTATCTGCTGTGTAATATTCCTGTCAAACAGAACTGTAATGCATTGTAGTAACTTGGTTTTTTGAGACTTTCTTGTATTGAAATGCAAGTTGAAAATACGGAAATGAAGATGGCAGTGAACAAAGATGTAAGGATAATGTTAAAAACAAACTGTGGCCTGTTTAGAATATGCTTCAACATAAATTTTAACTTGTCTTTCTGTTAGTACCAACTTTTTTCTTGGCAGAAGATGTTTAAAACTGCCACACACTTTAGGAAGTGAAGTTTGGGATTTTCTGACTTGCAAGTTTTATTTCAGTGCAGTCTGGTCCTGTGGCTCGTTACTTCAGGCTAAGTGGGTTCTACAGTCACTGGTTGTTGTATTACATTAGAGAGATTTTGTTATATGTAGGAAATCTAGTAGAAACAATATTCAGACAACTGCTTGTCTGACAAAAAAAAAAGAGTTGAGACAGCAATGGTTAGTCCACTTTCATTGTGTGGCAATTTGGTTAGAAAATACTAACCACTAGCTGTTAGGTGTTTTTTTGGGTCTGTTACATTTTTTTGAGTACTAATATGCTAATAGGTTTGGTGGACCTAAATCTAAATTTGCTGATACAGAATTTACATAAATGGCTCTAATTTACATAACTGTACTCTAGAAATTCAGTGCCGAACATTGATTTTCTGCCAAGTAGGAGCATTGTAACAGATGGCAGAGTTTTCCACCGGCCAGGTGATAACTGCTGTAAAGGAGGTATTTGTCTTCCCGTAAGTCTCTTGGCTTAAGGAAAGGGCTCAGTTATGTTGCAGAATTGTTCTAGTATATTTGTTATAATTTGAATTATTCAATTTGTTGTACATACATGCAGTGATGTGAATGCGTGCTTATGAATGAATCTTAAATAATCTGATTTTCAGCTTTTCCTGTCAATTTTCACCCTTTCATCATTATCTCAATTGACCAAAAATGTGTGGATGAGCTGCTGTCAGGAGTAACATAGTGACAGTTCAAGCATTTGGTACTGTTGTGCTCTGTGCAGTAGAAATGCAGTATAAAATATTTGCAGTTATTCTTAGGTCAAGAAATAGCAGAGTAGTGAATTGCTCATGAGTGGTAGGGAGCAAATATTCTCTCTGGAGATGCTTGGCTTCTATCATTCAGGTTGTGCTGGCTGGAGAACAAGAACAGATGGCAACTGGCAGTGTAGTAGCAGGTGCAGCAGGAGTGAAGACAGATTGTTGTCCTCTGATTAGATCACGTAAAGGTTTTTCCTATTTCTTTTCAGATCCACTTAATAGGAATTGGGCACTCTGCTGTTCCTCTTTCGATGTTAGTTCTGATAATTTTTTTTCACCCATAGTAGTAGGGAATTCCTTTTGATTTTTAGCATGTAAATAGGGTAGCTGTAATCAGCACAAGCCACTTTACTTTCAGTATGTCTTCAGTATGGCATTAGGACAGCAACGACATTGAAGATCTCCTGTATTGATCCACTAGCATGTCAAGACTCTCACTGAAGAAGAGAAAACTGAAAGAGCTTTTGATGCATCATCTGTTGAGATTTGAGTGCTACGGGTGACAGTTTACTATTATGTGAGAATGTCAAGCTTTGTACATTTATATTCTAGAAGCAATTGAAAATAATTCTCAAAAGAGCCTGATTCAGCACTGAACAGAATTGAGTTGAAAACCTGCCTAATGACATCTACAGGAATAAGCTTGAATTCCAGGGGAAAACAGTCTTTACAAATAGTCTTTACAAAATAGTCTTTACAGATAAATTAAATGCACATCCCCTGCTCTCCCCGCAAAGAAAACCAGAAAAGAGTGAGCAAGCAACGTGTATACTCTTTGATATGGAGCTCTTACCATACTCCAAACAGTGATCTTGGGGGATGTGGTAGGACTGGCTTTCTAACTGTAACCTCACAGCAGAGAGGCAAGTTTTTAACTGTTGTGGAGCACTTAAGTCTGGGATTGTCAGTTAAACTGACTGGATCTAAAAGTGCAGGTCTTGCCTGTCTGCCATTTCTACTCCCACTGCTTTAGGGTCGTTCCACCCTTGCAATGATAGAGTTTTACAAGTGCTTGACAGGAAACAAAAGTTAAATGAGGAAATCAGCAGTGGTACCCACAGTTAGGCCTTACTTTACCTGTGGTGTTTTTTCTTACTGTGTGATAACTTCTTGTGGGGATCTAATTTAACATGCACTAGAAGCAAACAATTTCATATCTTTGAGGTTTTTGTCACTTCAAACTTTGTTCAGTCTGGACTTCTGTACCTGTAATACATTCTGCTTACAATTCAAAGGCTTCTTCAAAACCACAGATACTTGGAACTTCCTACAGTGAAAGCAATCTGCAGAATCTGAGCGTTTTCTGCGTACCAGACCCGACCATGGAGTATCACTTTCTTTCTGCACAGTTAGCTCTTGAAAATATCCTCAAACAGCTGAAAGCTTCTGAATGTATTGAAAGGCCTTTTTCTGTTCTAGGTCATGTTTGGTCTTACCCTTTCTGCACGTTACCCTCTAAGTAATATTTCCTTGTATGGTGGTGATTCAGTTCCTACTGAAAGAGCAGGCGCTTATGTGTGTGTGTCCTCCAGAGCTTGTCAGATCTTTCTCCCCTGTGTTTAAACTTAGAAAAAGTGCATTTAAAAAATAGAATGGGTAGGCTTTGAATTTATTTTATTTTTAAACTTACAAAGTGAAAAGAGTATGTGTGTGGTTGTGTTAAAAGCAGAGAAAAACACATCAATAGATGCAAAACTATAGCAGTTTTTGTTGCCATTTTACAATATTCTAGTTACATCTTCTGTTTTGGACCTTAAACTGCATACATCCCAGAGTAGGAATTTGTGTACTGTGTCTCCAACTAAGTTGGATCACTGCATGCTGACCATTGCTGGGAGTTTGGGTGTGATCACATCCTCAAATATATTATCTGTATATTCTGCCAGTATGGTTAAACATTACCTTGTGTCTTTTGATTACAGTATGTTGGGTGTTATACCACAATTCGAAATATAAGGAATTTGCCATGTTGTTTTCGAGTTAGCTTTATTCAAAATGCCAGCTTCCACGTCATCTTTTTTGTATGTTCTTCTCTTCGGGGTTTGGAGCTTCTGTTTTGTATTCCTGGTACATCCAGCAGCATGGTTGTAACTTCCTTTGCGGGCCTATATATGGTGTGCATCTGAAACTGTCACCGTAATGACACTAACCTGGTAGGTCCCCTCTGTGTTTTGAAGCTATAGTCTGTTGTCAGCTCTTAGCATTTAAGGGACTACTTCTCTGAATTCAGCAAATGTTACAAAAGTATCAAACAAGATCCTTGGATGAACTGGAACAAGGCTTTGTACATGCACGTGGGAGAGGCAGTCTGTGTCCGTGTGTCGTCCCCCCCCCCCCC
>VZSC01012362.1:307349-334013 GCA_013398225.1 Steatornis caripensis | reverse complement strand
CCCCCCCCCCCCCGCCTTGTTTTGTTCAGATGATAGTTGTGGGCAACTCTGTTTACCCAGGTTACAGGATGCTGTTATATATAGTGACAGGAGAAAGCCTGTCCTAACATAACTGCCTAGGCATGAGCTTTGCAGGCTGTGCTTAGTTTGACTTCCTTTTTTTGAGTTGATGCCACCACTTCTTGGAGTTATTTATAGTTGTACAGTTTTAAATAAAAGCAGATAAGTAAAAAATCAGTCTCCTGAATTGCTTTCTAGAGGGCTCTAGTTAGTAGTGTGCTGATTTTGATTTGTGTGACTCACCTGAAGTATGTGCATATTGTATTTGCATACCATGTGTTTGGAAAAGCACTGTGTAGGTGAAGAGACTTGGGGTCAGTAATGGAGAGGAAGTTCTTTTCGGCTGCTACTGTGGTCTTTTAATGCTGTTTTGGTTAACATGTGCTTGAGCACTTTCTGTACCTCTCTGCTATCAGCACCACAGGGTCTGAATAGTTGCAGGAAAATCAGCTGTCATATATAGTTTGTGATACATCAGCAGCAAAACTGCTACCTATGGGTATAATAGAGTATGAAGCAGAAAAATTACTTTTGTTTCTGTATTAGCTAGCAAAAATATGCTTGGGTATCAGTGTTTTTCCCTACCAGTTTGAATCTATTTTGTATGAGTTTGAACAGTGTGTGTGAGTATTTGAAAGCAGGAAAACACAGGAATGTGCTTTGATTTTTGACTGACATGGACTGAAGATAGACGTATTGTGTAATCTACCTGCAAAGACTTTATTTTTGTAACTTACAGATTTGTGGAAAATGGGTAGAAGGTACCTAGATCGATTTGTCCATGGGCTTACGTGTGGGTGGTGCTGCTCATTTGACTGCACTTCTGAGTTTAAGTGAGAGGTGACTTGCTAAGTTTGGTGAAAGTGAGATAAGAGCAGCACGCATTTGTTTGTAGCATAGTAATTTTGATATAATCTGATATTCTTCTACAGCATTTGTCACTCACAAGGAAGGAGTGCTGTGCTGCTGATAAAAATAGATTACACTTGTTCTGACCTTTTAAAAATGCTCCTAATGCACTAGTACAGGCTTTGCCTTAGAACATCTGACTTTTAATTCTGATGGTGAAGTCAAGTGATGTAAGTAGAATTTGGATCGACCGTAAATGACTTAGCCACTTAGCAAATCCTCTTGAAGGACCATACTTGTTTGCCACTTGTGTTTTACTGAGAGTATGTAGGGTGATTAAATGCTGGAATGTTACAAGGTAATCTCCCTCATCCATGCAGCCTCTCCCACTGCTGATCTGGGTGGTCCAGTGGTCGTCCCCTCAGCGCCAAAGACTGGTGACTCTGAAAAGACATTGGTTAAACTGCTTACTGTGGTAAAACAGCTAATGGATTTTGGTGTGTGCTTTCCACTGTGATTATGTGGCTTATGCTATCAGTATGTGAACAGCAATGTGAAATGCTCGTGTTTTACGGAGCTTTTGATTTTTCTGTAGTTTTCAGTTGACCAAAGACATGGTGATGGAGAAGCCAAGTCCCCTGCTGGTCGGGCGGGAATTCGTGAGGCAGTACTACACTCTGCTGAACCAAGCACCTGACTATTTGCACAGGTAAAGCTCTGCTTCACTTTATGATCTGTTTTTCTCTGTGACTTTCTTAATTTGTATGTTAAAATCAGTGAATAAGGTTATTACCATGTCTTGGCTTGCTGAATTTGGATGCTTAAAAATCTGATTTACTCAGGACAGACTCTGGGTGTAGTTTGCTTGAAGTTTTGATCAGCTGGGTTAAAACATGGATAATAAAAGATTGTAGTAATTCTTTAAATATTTGTGTACTGGTTGTTACTGAAATGTGACTAGACATGTATTCTAAGCAAAAAAGAATTAAAACTGTAAATGAAAAATGTGTTGCTTGCTACTTCTAGTTGTAATCAATATAAGTGAAAGTTGGATAAATGTTTTAGTTAAGCATTTTTGTAGTTTTGTCATGATACAGTGCCTCCTGACTAGGGGAAAAACATGGGAAATGGTATATGCTTGTATATTGGTATATCTCAGTAGTCATACCAGCAGCTCTTTCTTAAAGGAAGATCAGAGAAATTATGAATGTGCAGCAAACTACAGTCTGTTATCTAAACAAATTGGTCCTGTTTGATTTGACAGATACCCTATGTTGCTAGAACTAACCTCATTTTTGAATATAAGCATTGTTTTGCTGTGCTTTGGGTAGCTAGACAAACAATCTCTGGATCTTCCTTCCTTCTTCCAATCTCGGGAACACCTGTTTGGGGTATTTCTCCACTTAGGTGGACAGCTGACCTTGTGCATTTGGGTCAGAGGAAAGTTTACAGTGTGCCATGGAATTCAGTTCTAGTCTTTTATCTTCTGGCAGAATGCAGTCCCATGATGTTTATGACATTCTAGCTTGTAATCTCTCAGTTATTGTCATCCGTTTAATAGCCAGCACAGCTTTAAGCTCAAACTGCAACAGTCATAAAATGGAAGATTTACCTGCAGTACTTTCTTTACTGTAAATGAACAAAAGAAGTACTATGGCTCCTTGCTCAAACTTTAAACTAGAACTTGAGGGGAAGCCTTCAGCATCCTGGGTGTTCAGGGTACTGTGTTGCTTTAGGGACCTTGTACAGAAGAAAGGTGGGAATGGGATTGGATCATCAAGCTCCTATGAGACTTCCGTTCTGGCTGTTAGTGCTTGGTTATCTGACATATCTTAACACTACAACTTACGCAGGAGACCTTTGCTTTTTCTCTTTTGATCAATCCCCCCTTGCCCCCAAAATGCCAACAGGATTATGGACTTGTATGGCTGTATTCCAATAATTCAGACAGAAAACTTGCTTGAGAGTATATTATTCGTAGTGCACCCTAATGTAGAGGCCCAATGTTCTTAGGTAACAAAGTTTAGTGTTAAAATATTTCTTTCTGACAGATTTTATGGGAAGAACTCTTCCTATGTCCATGGTGGCTTGGACTCCAATGGAAAACCAGCTGATGCAGTCTATGGGCAATCTGTAAGTACTTAAAAAACTTAGTGTTCTTTCCTTCTTTTTTCACCGTTGTGGTTGAGAAGAGACATGTATCCAGCTGTAATTCGTCCCTCTTTGTCCAAGTGCTATCTGTGAAAAATGGGGAGAGAAAACTGTCTTAACTGTTAACAGCAATGGTTAGGCAAGATATGCTTCCTTTATTAAAGTTCATAATGTAAAATGGCTTTCAGAGCAAGCTTAGAGCATGCTGCCAAGCTTTCTCTCTGGAGTTAAGGAATATATTCTGAAACAGTGTTTTATGTTTTTGCTTTCTGTGAAGGCTGCTAACTTAGCAAAAGTGCCTTCTACAGTGTAACCTGTACGCTGTTCTTTCATAGGATATCCACAAGAAGGTGCTGTCACTAAACTTCAAGGATTGCCACACAAAGATTCGTCATGTGGATGCCCACGCTACTCTCAATGATGGTGTTGTAGTCCAGGTGATGGGAGAGCTCTCCAATAACATGCAGCCCGTGCGCAGATTCATGCAAACTTTTGTGCTTGCACCTGAGGTATGCTGTGTTGAGTGTTATTATAGTGCTTCTAATATCATGGCAGGATTAATGAGGCCTGTCTAGTTCAGCGTTGGAATCTGAAGGGTTAGACTGGGAAGGTAGTTTGCCACAAAATTCAGTGGTAATATTCTGCAAATTCCTTAGGAAATTACGCTGCTTGTGTATGGTTGTACGTTAACCTTGGATATCAGTTACACTTCTCAATATCCTAACTTTTGGCCACTAGGTGTGTGTACTGCATGTTGTTTCTCAAGCATTTTAAAGTTGTTTTGTCTTTGATTTGCCCTCCTACCAACTGGTCCTCTTACTGAAAAGAACTAGTAGAAAGAGAAAACTGCTTCCTGTCGTTTAAAGACATAAGTCCAGACTTTCTTGTTGTATAAAGCACTGATTTAGCATTTGAGGTGGGTTTTTAAATAGATACCTTTCTTGAACAAAACAGTGCATGTAACTGAAAATGATAGTGAAAAAAGGAGTATTGCAAGATCATTTATTTTTCAGTTTGACTTGAAGCTAAGAATTGATACTTTGGACCCCAGAAAGTTCTCACTCCTACTTTTTCAGTGTTGTGAGCTATTGGAATTAGAAGTACTAATATGATTTTTTCCCATTGTTCCATGCATACTTGACTAGCTGGTATGATGCATCTGTCTCTGATTTCCTCCTGAATAACACACATTTTGTTGAAGGAGGCAAGTTTGGATTAATCTTATGTGGGAAGGATGATTTGCTCAAGCTGTTCTTGTTTTCTCATTATTTCAGTTTTTACCTTACTACAGTTGATGTAATTGGATTGGTGTCTCCCTTTGATTTGCTCCTAGGGTTCTGTTGCAAACAAGTTTTATGTCCACAATGATATCTTCCGTTACCAAGATGAGGTTTTTGGTGACTCTGACACTGAGCCTCCAGAGGGTGAGTAGTAGGAATTTTTTTGATGATTCTACTGCTATTAGTTTCTGGGTCTGTATCAACACTTGATTCTCAGACCAGAGGAAGTCTTGCTGGAGAAGGCAGATCAGCATTAAGCTTAATGTTCTTCTAAATTTTTTCCTTGACTGTAGTTTCCTTGTGCTCCATGAAGCAGTTGTGACATGCAGATGATTGTTATTTTTCTGACGTATTTCTTTCTATTAAAAGAACTATACAACTTATTTTAGCAGTTGCAGTCAGATTTGTAGGTTGTAAATTTGCTTCTCAAGTATTGGGAGCATGTTGTTCGACCTTGGTCAAAACCGAGTAACCGAAATGATGGCAGAGGTATAAGGAAATGTCTGTTCCATGTTACATCTTGATAGTGCTTCCTGTGTGCCCTTCAACAGAGACTTCACCTGCATGTTGTGGCAGATGCTTTGTGTTTGAACCGAGTACTGAAGATGCATGTGGTGTATCTTTTCCTTTTCTAAATTCATTCAGAATCAGAGGAGGAAGGGGAGGAACCTGAGGAAAGACAGCAGACACCTGAGGCTGTTCCTGATGATACTGGTGCTTACTATGAGCAGGCTGTCAGGTAATATTTTATTAGATAAAGTCAGATGTTGTGTAATGCAGACTGCTTGTAGAACAGGTCAAATGAATCTATTGCTACTCATGATTTTCCTCTTCGACAGTCAAAAGATTGCTGTTTATTTGGCAGCTGAAACCAATGTGCTGTTAGGCTGAACACAGAGACTCTGGATTTTCAGTAGATGTAATGCTTATGCTGCTCTGTACTGTAACAATGCGAAACTTGCATCCCTGTGCAATGTGGCTTTATTTAGACGGATTAGCCTTGTTCCTTCCTCTCAAATGTGATGTGCCTGACTTCTGTATTGGACAAGTAGCATTCCTTACCACCCAGTAATAGAATCAAACACAATACCATCTCTCTTTCTTGCTTTTTGTGGTGCTATATAATAGCAATGACATTGAGGAACACCTGGAAGAGACAGCTGCAGAGGCAGAGCCTGAGCCAGAGCCAGAGCCTGAACAGGAACCTGAACCAGAGGTGCAGGAAGAAAAATCTGAGCCAGTATTAGAGGAGTCTGCTCCAGAAGAGACTGTGGAAAAGAGTCCTTCCCCAGCTCCTGCTGATCCAGCTCCTGCAGTGCAAGAGGACTCTAGGGTAATGACATTGGATGGCTGTTTTCTATGATGTGGTGATTTCATCAGTATGTTCGGCTCTCCTGGCATTTTAGCGTACGATCCTCTCTGGCAAGAGGAAAAATATCTGGAATTTAGAAGTGTGAAAATGCTCTATAATTTTCCACCCCTTGCCCAAATTACTCTTCTTGTGATCAGTTGCCCCCTTCCCGTTAGTTCCAATACAATAACAGGTAGTTGAAACTCTAGCTAGTAACTAGTTGGTTGAAATGGCAGGAGCTAAGGTAAGGCTTTGTATATTTGGTATGGGAACTGTGGCAGCAGTGAGAGGCTCAGATTCTTTGTTTGTGAACAGAGCATCTGAATTTCCGCACAGGCTGCCACTGACATGCTGAATCAGGAGAATGGGTGAAATGCAACTTTTATTTCTACCTGGGGATTTTTGTCACTCTTCAGTATTAAGGGAGGCAAAAGTGGACAGATGGGTACTTGGGATACCAATGTGTTGGTTAACCTTGGATGTGATACTTGATCTTTGGCCACTGCTGTGTCCTATTTCAACTCTGTAGAATCTAGAAATAGGGTGGAAGTGTGACTCCATTGTCATTACCCTTAAGTCTTTTGAATTTAAATGATTTGAAGAAAGTTGTGAGGAAACTGCTAGTGACTGGATCCCAAATTTCAAGGGCAGGTTAAAAGTTGTTACTGTCACCCTGTGTCTTTTAGCTGTACTATCAGGAACGTATTTCAGAAGGATAAAATCATCTGGAGTTGTTACAATCTTTTTTTTTTTAAGACGTTTTCCTGGGCATCAGTAACCAGTAAGAACCTCCCTCCCAGTGGAGCTGTTCCAGTATCAGGAATACCACCTCATGTTGTGAAAGTGCCGGTCTCGCAGGTAGGAATATCCAGCACCTAGAGAAGTTTAAGTGCTAAGCTGGCTGACAATAAACTGAGACGGGGAAAAGTATAGTGAAATCTACTTGCTTATGATCTGAATTCTCAGACTCCAAAGACTTTAAAATTCAATGTTTCCTGATAGACTTCGTAAAAATGTTATTTCTTGGCTTTTGGGTTGAGAAAGAATTGTTTCTCCTGGAAGAAAAACAGGGAATGTTCCTGTGAGTGCTGTAGGTATCTGCCATCTAAAATGGTGCACCCTCTTAACAAAAGAATAACTTTTCTTTTTCCACTGCCTAATAACGAATGAGGTTTTGTCATGAATGACTTTATGTAGTACGGTCGATGTGTAACTGCCACTGCACTTTGGGCAGACACATTTTATTCTATATAACTGTGAATGGGCTGACTGAAATTCTGACTTAAGTGACATGTTCGCTTCTGGCATGTAAGCCAACATGAGCATGTTAGCCTTTAGTCACAGGTGGAAAGAACTATGTTTTTTTCCCCCCTGTATTTTCAATTTATTTTATCAGCAACTTGATAGTGAGCTCTTCAAAGCTGAGCCCTACTGTTATGTCTGATTCTTTCCTGTTAACTCCTTTTTTAATTCATACAGCCCCGCCCTGAGGCAAAGCCTGAATCTCAGACCCCACCTCAGAGACCTCAGAGGGATCAGCGAGTGAGGGAGCAGCGAACAAGCATCCCACCACAGAGGGGTCCTAGACCAAGTAAGAGAAGCTATGAAGAATAAACTGTTTTCTGCTATTTGATGGTTTTGGAGAAGCAATGTGATGATTAAAGCTTCTAAAATCACATGAATTTTGTCAGTAAACGAATTATTTCTACTTTTGTGGAAATGGTTATTTTGGGTAAGCTTGCCAGACTTTCAGATCAAGATACAGAGCTTAATTTCACTAACATTCTAGTAATGTATTTAGGTTTCCACTCAAGTGTTTGGCTTCAGGTGATAAAAAGCCAACAGTTACAAATGTGCTAGTGTAGAGTGCTTACCTTTTTTATATATGAATGGGTAAATGGAGTGTGAATTCAGATTCTTTTATAAGGTGCTGATTCTAACTATGGCTTGGTTTTTTTGTTTGTTGTGGGACTGGCTTATCTTAAACAAGTTTTACTTTTCTGTTCAAGTTCGTGAGGGTGAACAAGGCGATGTGGAAACTAGACGGATTGTGAGATACCCAGACAGTCATCAACTGTTTGTTGGGAACCTTCCCCACGATGTGGATAAAACTGAACTTAAAGACTTTTTCCAAAGTAAGTTAGTTGCTTTGCTCTACTCTCAGGGTTTGGGGGTTGTAGCCATAAGCGTGGTCAACAGAGCATTCTAATGTATGACCCAAGAACTTGGCTTTTCTCTTGCAGGCTATGGCAATGTTGTTGAACTCCGCATCAACAGCGGTGGAAAGCTCCCCAATTTTGGGTTTGTGGTGTTTGATGATCCCGAACCAGTTCAGAAGATCCTTAGCAGCAGGGTAAATAAACTTCTAGTTAGCGGTTTTGGTCTGTTAGTAACAGGCAATGTTTTTCAGATTACTCTAATGAGAAAAGATTCTTGAGCATCTTAAAGTAGGTGTGATGTCTTTCCCTTCTATTGCTGATACTTGTGCAGCGTTTGTATAGATTGAGTCTTTTGTTACTGAGGTAGCTTGTAACAACTTAGGTGAACTTAAATTTATTCATTATAGAGCCTTTGTCCAATGGGAAGCTGCTGAGCTCTACACAGGAAGCAGGTAAACAGCTTTCAGGAAGGCAAGGTAGAGAGAGCCTGACCCTATGGACAAGGAAGATCTTGTTTGTTGGAGAGGTTGAATGGCAGAAGCTATGTTAGTGTGCAGGTTGAAAACAATTTCTGCTAAGTAAGGCAGGAGGTACCAGCTCAGCTTGTTAGCAGTGATTGCCTGTTCAAAATGTGCACCCCATGACTGTATGGTGTGGTGGTAGGCAGTGAATCTGGATGTGCCATAACAGCTGTGCATTGTGCTTGCTTACACTAGCCTAGATTTTTACCGCACAAGGACATACTTTCTTCTTTACTTCCTTAGTGTACAGCAGTATTGCCAGTATTGCTGTTCTTGAATTGAAAGGTAACTTGGGTGCAGATTTTCAAGCCTTGAGATTTGGTCTGAGTTTGAGTTTTCATGTGACTAGATGTCTTTATTTGTGGGATGCCAGCAGCATTTATGGCGGTGCTCAATGAGTTGGCATGTGTGAAGCCCAGCAGACCTCGAACTCTTGCATGGAGCTGGTGGTTCAAGATCGCAATGCTGATCCAGGGTTGCTTCCTTAAGTGCTTTCCTACTATCATGGGCTGAGCAGTTCCAGTGTGGTCTAGGGTAAAGTCTAAAACAGATAATTTAAAACCGGTGCTGAAAGTAGATTGAGCAGATCTGGTTGGCTTTGGCCTGAGTTGGTGTGGGATCAAGTCATACAGTGTCTATGGGGCCTTAAGCCGTTTCTTAGCTTAGTGACTTGCATGTTTGAGTTTTTGCTGAAACAAACTAGAAATGGTCACTTGTGAGTTCTATTGCAGTGGGAGAGGTAGCTAAGAGCTGAGTGCCAGACTTCATGTCCAGGGAATACTAAAGGCACACTCCACTGAGGGATTTTTGGCCTTCGTTTGCTTGTTCAGCTGTGCCACACCAGTAACTGGAGCCAGAGAAGAGAGTNACTAGAAATGGTCACTTGTGAGTTCTATTGCAGTGAGAGAGGTAGCTAAGAGCTGAGTGCCAGACTTCATGTCCAGGGAATACTAAAGGCACACTCCACTGAGGGATTTTTGGCCTTCGTTTGCTTGTTCAGCTGTGCCACACCATGTAACTGGAGCCAGAGAAGAGAGTGGATGCTGGCTTCCAAGTTAGACTTTGAGTGTGGAATAGTTGGTGCGTGCAAAGTATCTCTTCTGCAAGCCCATGTTAATGCTTAAGTTATAATGGATGGGCATGGTTTTCTGAAATAAGATTAATTTTTTTAGTATAGACTTAAGTCCTATAAAAGCAGTTTAACACCTCCTACCCTGCTTTGAACAGCACTGAATTCTGTTTGTATTATCTGCTGTGTGAGTTGTTTTGTAAATGGGCCCAGTGCTTTGAGCAAACACACACCCTGAAACAGAAGGACTTTTTTTTTTTCAGGATAAGCTTTGCTATAAATGAGTTTAAAAGACGTTGGTAGACTGTTAGCCAGTGAAGCTAAACCTGATGTCTGCTGCCTGATGTGAAATGTGGGAGTTTACGCTGGAGTTGGTAATAAGGCTGTAAGATGATGCTTTGATGTTTGTCCAGCACAGCTGATGGCTAGAGGAGGGCAATATGCTTCATCCTTAGATCTGTTCTACTTCTATAGTCAGTTCAGTAGAAGTGAATGGCTGGTCTTTCCATTTGATGAGAGCATTGTGCCTGTGCCAATGATGGATCATATTTTTCCTGTTCTTGTTTGTTATGGAACTGCAGGAGTAATTTGAAACAGGTGAATCCTTATTCCTGTGGTTCTTGGATTCTTGCAGACTTCAACTTTTTGTCTGCAGTGAGGTTTGGAAGATATTGCAGTCCTGCTCCTCTCTGTTCTTGCTTCAGTGAAGTTTCCCAATCAAGTGACCACTTGTCACTGTATTTCTAAAAAAAATTGAGCTTGACCTTAGTGAAAGACTTCACTGGCCTGCATAGCAGGGTTTCAGAGAGGATCTGACATTGTTCATGCAGTAAGAAAAATCAACTGGGACTCTGCATGGTGGCAGACTGAATTGCAATGCATTAGTGAAAGGAGGTTGCTGTTAATAGTTCAATTGCTTTTCTGAAAGGTGTCAGAATGCTCAGTGTTAAGACTGAGATTGCTTTTTCAAGTGCCTCTTTCACATGTTTATCTTCTTGGGTAAAGCCATGAGACTGGATACATAGTTTCACTATCACCATTTTCCAGTAAGCAATCCTAAAACACTTCAGTTTTCTTTCATGGAGAGGATAATATGAGACAAGGTTGCAGAAATCTGCTTGATGTTGAAGAGTTACTGGTGAGTCATTAATGAAAGTACCTTTTCTGCTTTTGTTGCAGCCCATCATGTTCAGGGGAGAGGTGCGCCTGAATGTGGAGGAGAAGAAAACACGAGCTGCCAGGGAGGGTGACCGCAGAGATAACAGACCACGTGGACCCGGAGGCACTCGTGGGGGGCTGGGAGGTGGGATTCGAGGGCCTCCACGTGGAGGAATGTCCCAGAAGCCAGGATTTGGAGCTGGAAGGGGGATCGGGCAACGCCAGTGAATGCATCACGGATGTTGACATGGTGGCGCAAACCCTTTTTCCTGCAGATTTGTGAATTTCAGCCTTGGGTATCTTGGAATGTGGCCCTAACCTGTTATAGACTGCTACGTTTGATACTATTTTGGCCCCTTTTTGTTTGTGTTATGGTTTTGTGATTTTTTTTTTTCTAGTCCTTGTCCCAGATTCCAGCTTTGTGGAACAACGTTTTAGGAAAAGTGGATTTTAAAAAGAACTGAATTTTCTTGTTCACCTCAAACTTATGGACTGGATTTTTTTGGTACCAGTGGTTTTTCCTAAAGGAATGTATCTTTTTTCTTTTTTCTTCCCCCTTTCTACTGAATTTCAGTGCGTTTCAGTCAGTGGAATAATATTTCACGTGCATGCGTTCAAGAGCCTGTAGGAAAACATAGTACTTGGCAAGTATTTCAAGGGCAGAAAAACGAAAGTATTGATTTATTCTTTGAGGGTCATATGAACATCCTCTGGTCCGGAGATAATGCCACTTGAAAAATTGACGTTCACCTTTCTCTTTGTGGCGCTGTAGAAGTGAAATAATAGGTATCCGTAGAATCTTTTTTCTTTTGATACATGATCACGGAAAGGAATTCCAACTACTGTTTTACCACTTCAAAATTTTGGATTGTGGTATAGGTTTTAAATGTCTAGAACTTGACTCTTAAAACACTTTTCCTGAACTTGTGAAATTTTTTATTGAAATAGGGAGTTTTTTTCATGTTTAGTTTGTATTTGTATAAAAAAAGCAAAATTGTTGTGCCTTCTATTTATCTCTCATTCCAGTCTTGGCAAATTGTTTAAAAAAAAAATAAAAATAAAAAAGGTCTAGATTTGCTTTATCAAGTCAAGAGTACGTTGGAGTTTTTCGAAGGGGAAGAGGTTCTTCCTTCAGTCACTAGGTTTACTAGGTAGAGGTGGTTATGGCCAAAGCTTTTAATATCTTCTGTTCATCAGTTTGGCTGCATTTAAATGATTGAAAACAAGTACTTTTTGGATGCAGAATTTAATAACTTTGATTTGAAAACTGGGCAGGCCCCATTACAAATGTTGCAGAAGTACAACTGAAGCAGAAATACCTCTGTCGCATCCTTTACAGTTCAAACTACTGTATGTAATAGAGTTATTTTTGCAATTTAGGCATTAATTTCATCCCCTGCTTCTGCCAGACTTGAAGCAGATGGATGGTGGTTTTTGTCAGAAGTACAGAAGATGCCTGTCTGTCCTGGTGTTAAAGATGTTGAACACTCTCCACTGCCTCTGAAAGAAGATGAAACAGAAAATAAGATACAAAACTTGGTAATTTCCGTCAAAGATCTTGTAAGATTGTACTGTGCAAAGCAGCATTATTGTGATGTGTGGTGTTCAACATCTGGATGAAAACGGCAGTTTTGAGCCTACACCAGACCCTTGGAGCTCTTGGTAATAAAAAAGAGCTGCTTAGTAAGTTTGGTTATCTCTGTCAGGGTTCACTGTTTCCACGTTTTTGTAATCGATTAATATAATCACTGTGCATATGCAGTGTATCTCTCTTGACCTTTGCTTGTTTTAAAGCTAGAGCAAAGCTGCCCTTGCCCAAAGGCAGATGGGTATTACCTGCTCCAGAACAGTAATTTTTTTGCCTTTTACTTGCCAAACTTAGTGGTTGAGCCTAGTTGTACTAAATGTCAGTCGAGTTTTGGTTTCTGTTTTATTTTATCTTCATCTTCAGAGTTGTTATACTATTTGTCCCTTCTGTCCTTACGAATGTTTCTCCGATTTCTTGCTTATGATCTGTTCCTGAAGACTTAAATATCTTAGTGAATTGGAGGAGAGTGAAGTGTGACAGCAGTACCTGTGGTATGCTCTCACAGCTGACATACTGGAATTACATACTGCTTCCTCTTGTGGTGGTAACTGGTATTTTAAAAAAAAACCTGCATTTTTTGTATCGGGAGTGACTGTGAGGTGAAGGTATGCAATAGCAGTCTTTCCCTGAGCTCTATCCTTGTTGTGATAATTTTTTCATTTGTTGGATTTCTGTTGTTGTTGATGTATAATCCAAGACTGCAGTAACAGGTTGCATGCACTTCAGACTTATCAAAGTGCTATTAAAAGAAGCTTTTATAGCTCTTAACCAAATCTGCAAAAGTACCCGTAAGCGTGAAATACCATTTCTGTAGTGGGAGTTGGACAGTTCTGGCTCGTTGTCGTCTGGTTTGAGAAAGCTGAGGAATGTCAGTCAAGCATTTAAAAGCCTATGAGGTGAAGTGTATGCTTGTTTTCATAGGAGTCATACTCTCAATGTGTTGACCCAGAAAGTGATGTTCTTGTCCAAGATGACAGGCAAAATAAAATATTTACATAAAATTTTCTTGGAATGCCTTGTAAAGAATTACTTTTCAAAAGCAAGTTATGTTGAAAGCATCTTGAACAAAATGTAGTGACTTTTAGTATTTGCGTTTTGGTTGTTCTGTGAGTAGCTAATAACAAAGTGTACTGAAAAGACAACCTGTAAAATGTTGTCACATTGGCTTTTTTATTTAAACTTTCTAGTGGCCTCAAGCCCTTCTGTTTTCTGCATTGCTGTGCTGTTAAAACCTCAGTATCTCCTAAGGCCTTCAATGCTTTGTGTGAATTAATTGTGAAGATGACTATGAAGAAGTCATGATTCAATTTGCCTCATCTGGCTGCGGTGAGCTAGAATAGCTGCAAGATGGCTTACCTCTAATAACCAAGGTAGTCTGACTCTTTCTAGAGAGAAAATGCTACAGGGACGTCACCAATGAATAAGGTTATAGATGTCTCCCTGCTAGCACTCCCCTTTAATTGAGACAGTGAGGTGGTGGTTCCTGGAGTGCTCTTGATGTCCCAGTGCCCTGTGGCGAGTAGGAAGTGGAGAAAAGTTGGTCAGACCTGTCACAGGCTGCTTCTGCACACACACAGCCACATGGGCAGCATCAGAAACAACCTTAATGATCCTTACACCTTTTACGGTCTGCCCCTCTGAGAGCACAAGGGTTTCGCGTGTGACTAGGAGTGATCCGGCCTCTTCTCACTGATTGTAATAGTCTATAAGACAAGTAGAAGTATGGCTGTTTCGTGTACAGCCGTATTTCATACCACCCAAACCAGAATTGGAAGCCTTTGCGTTTTCACTAGTCAATTGTGCAAGACCCTTAACCAGGCTTAGTTATCTCCTTTCTTGTGCAGGTAGAAGCACCTTCTGGAGTACTTTTAAGTACCAGCTGATTTGCATGGGGTACAATTGGACTGACATTTTTGTGTGTTCAATACTGCAGGTGTGTGTTCTGCAGCTGAGGATTTGGGCAGGAATTGCTTGCTCTCCAGGGCCCTCTTTACAGGTTCCTGTGCTTTTTTTTTGAGGAAGAACTTGCTCAGAGCTGAAGCTCTGGTGTTTCTGGGCGTAAACAAGCCACATACAGGTGAGTGTGAAGGTGATGAGCAGGGTATTGAAAGAAGGGCTTTGCAGACGGGATTTACCCCCAGAGCAGGAAACTGAGCCTATTTGCTAACATGCTGTGTGGTAACAGCAAGCTCTGATGTGAATCTGAATGAGAAACGTTCTTCAGCAGTGTCACATGGGAGGGATGTCCTCTAGACCTGGGAGTCTGCTTTCCTTTGTGAAAAGGATGGCTCTGGGTGCAGGTATGAAGACTGGGAGATGATCTCTGCAGCTGTTGATTCTGCATCTCTGAGGGACATCATCTTTGTGAACAAAATGCGGTTTTTAATTGTTGCTTCCTTTATGCACTGCTGCCTGGGGCCAAGAGCACATGGCATGCTAGCAGTTTCCCTAAGTTGTGCAGGCTTTAGCAGGAAGTAATTATCTTTGTGATTATTTCATTTCCCAGCGGTAGCGTTCTTACCCTGGCTGGTAACTTGAAAAACTGCTCTCCTAAGATCTTGATAATTGTGTTTGCATGTTGGATGGAAGATGAGTCAAGGGGATTTGTTAACAGCTTATCTGGTTATGGGATGTGAAACAATTGAGTAAAATGCTTTCAAACTCCATCATTCCTTACAGACAGGAGATTTTACAGTAATGGTGTGTTCTCAGAATAGCTTTGAAGGGCAGGATGTTGTCCTTCTATTTTCTGTCACAAAATGCCACTTGCCAAGCCAAGTGGGATCTGCTGTTCCACTGATGATATTTCAAACTTGACAAAGCACCTGACTGGAAGGAAAAACACTTTATTGTGTCCATCTTTGAGATTCAGCATGAGTGGCAGTCCTTTAACAGTCTGAAATGTCATTTTGGATGTCTGCATCAAGGTCGGTTCGTCTACCAAAGAATTTTAAAGCTATGTATAAATAATGCCACATCATAGCTTGCCAAAAAATACTTGAAGTAGCAATGTTAGCTTGCATTCGAACTGTGCTCTAGTGCAGCCAGCTAATGCAGCTGATCATCAGATCCCAATTTCTTGATTCACCTTCTTCAGCAGTTTTTGTGAGTCGTCGTGTAGGACTCCACACAACTGCCTTCCACCTCCGATGTTTTCCCATAACGCCACAGGACCCCACAGTAAATGGCATATTGCCTCTCGTTTTCTGGCAGTTTATTATACAGTGGGGCCTCTTCAGCGTGCATTGCCTCCTGCCCTGGTGATATTCCAAAATCTTTGTCTTCTGGCCAGTCCATGATCATGTCTAAAATTCCTGGACAAGCAGAGTTTCCTATTAAAGTCCATTGTGTGAGCAGTGCAACCAACCTACTCCATGCAGCATCACTTGCATGGAAGAGTCTGAAACAATCGGGAGCGGTTCAGGAGTCGGAATGCTGTGGCTCCCTCCATAGCACAGATACTGCTGCTGTTGTAGGAATTCCTTTGTGGGGTAGGGCTCAGGAGGTTGTAGGTGGGAGAGATTACTCTTCAGAATGAAAGGCTTAGCAGTAAAACTGGTCTTTTGCCTTAATTTCGTGAAATGTTACATTAGCGCAAATGCACCAGCAGCATGGGCTGCAGCATGGAACCTGTGGCACTAAAAATGTATGCAGAGAATTTCAGAAAAAATCTTTATTTTTTTTAATTGGAATCAGCATGAATGTATGATTCAATAACTGTATTTTATATACATATAACAGCAGAAACTTTACATTCCACCTTCGAACTGCTGAAATAGAACTTCTGTTTTAAAATTTTTTACAAGCCAGAAAAATAATCTGTCGCTTTTTCTGTGTGGTCATGCAGGTTGTGTAAGCTACGGGTTTATTCTGTCATGATGTAAAAATGCTGCTCTTAAGGAAGCAGTTGCTTTGCGCTCTGACCAATGTAGCAAAATATCTTTAAATGGAGTGTAAGGCCATACCAATTTTGTGTATGTATATATTTATATATGTGTAAGTAGAATAAAATCATATAGAAAAGACAGGGAGGTCCCTTTTTAAGGTGGGTAGGGGGAAGATATGTAAGCACTTCATGATTAAGCTAGTTTATTCTTTTTGAAGAATTTTACATCCTAAGTTTTAAGTATGGGTACCGCACTTCATATTCTGTATTTCTCTATTCCCTCTTCTGTTTTTGAGAGGAGAGTTGCATGAAAATTAATAAGTATTGACTTTTCCTATTATTTTCTTTCAAACTTGTGGTGGTAATGAACCAGTAGAGGTACCCAGAGAGCACTTCACTCTTCCTCCTTACTGTAACTCCAGTGATAGTTCTTACTCCATGAATACTTTTCTGATTATCTCCTGTGAGATGCTGATATTTTAGCACTCACCTTGCAAGGAAGAAAACAAAAACAGCTGAATATCAACTATATCAATGGCTGTTTTAAAGAAGCTTATTTGAAATTAAAGGGAGATGAGTTTTGTCCTTGAGGCAGCTGCTGCCTCTTTTTTTGGCTATGCTTAAATGAGTTGATTAAATTGGGGCAGTTTTAATGCTAGTGCTTCCTTCTGAGATCTCAGTAAGACAGAAGAATGAAAAGAAAATGCTCTGTCCTTGTTGCCAGTCCTCTCCTGATTAAGAACAAGCTTGAGAAAATATCTGTATCCTGATTTTTTTTTTAAACAAGCACACAGAAAAATTGCAGTAGTTGTTCAAACCTGGATTTAGTATTTACAAAAGCGCATTGATAGATGGGCTCTGATGGATGGGCATGTCAAGAGGGTGTAATCCTCAGTGGTCTGTCCTGTCCCTTTGTGGGAGGGTTTGTCCCACAGCTGAGGTCTTGGTCTGTGTTGGCAAACCCCGTATTTTCACTCTGAGCTCCACTAGTGAGTGGAGGGTGACTGGTATTGCCCGCTCTGCGGTACAGTGGCTGCTGGCAGAGGGATGGGATGGCCAGTGACAACTTACACCGTGGCAGCTAACCCAGCCCAGCTCATTTGTCAGAGCCCTTGGCTGCCCCTGGTATAAACAACATCAAGGCGCTGTTGTATTTTGGAACAAACGAGCTTTAAGTCAAGCTTTGGAAACAAAGATTTTGTTCATACAAATGGCTCACAGATGGGAGAGATACAGAAAGTAGGATAAAACAATGCCGCTACTTAATAGACTTTTTTCAAAAGTGTTTTTGGAGAAGGTATTCTTCCTGGATACCGGATTTTTTGGTGTTTGACCAGTGAGGTGGATACTTCTGGGGAACTGAGACAACATTTACCAAGGACACAAGGAAAACACTCTCTCTAGGTGCCGAACTGTTCCCACTTCTATTTGTTTTGTACAGCTTCAATTAGAACTTATTCCTGCTGTGTATGTATGTGTGTTTGTGTCTGCCCTCCAAAGTAAAACCAAATGTGCAATGGTTGTCCTGAAGAGAAACATTGTAAGTATTTTTATTTTTCTTCTAAAGATAAGTTCATTTACAAAACAATGTAAATGGGTGTGCGTTTATAGTTGGAAGGGAGAAATTCCTGGGTCCTCCCTTCCTTTTTTTATATCATTTAAGTTTTTCATTACTCCTCCGTTTTAATATAACAAGCATGATATGCTGTACACTGTGGTGGAATGTGAGTAGACAACACAGTCCGTAAAATGCCACTGTCCACAGCGATGTTATGCCTGCTTATGGCTGATGTTCGATCTCGGGTGGGTGGTTACAAACAGCTGCTTGGGGCAGGCTTGTGCATCTTCAGGATTCAAATGCTGCTTCCAGAACGGTGTTCACCAAAGCAGCAGGGATGGTAAACTGCGATGAAATGCACTGTGACCTCTGCATGTCAAGCCATTTTCGGGTGAAGTCCTCAGTGTGTTGCTTCACCTTTACATCTCTATAGATCTCTTAATTCACTGAGTTTTACTGTCTCTCAAATGCACATGTGAATGGCTTTTAGCACAATTGCCTTCTCTCTCAATTCTTTTGAAATGGTCATCTGGCTCCTGCAGCTCAGCAAGTCCATGAAAGAAAAGATGAGCCCTGGCCATGATCAGTGCTGTCAGTATGTCGTGACCAGAGTCGGCAACCACACAAACTAATCTTTTTGCGTATGAATTCCATTTCACAGTAGGCTTGAGATGCTCCAGGTGGTGCGTTTTTCAGGATAATTATTTCCACATGCTTGTGGTGAGTTAAGCCACTTGGCCTTTGTGCCTGAACGTCCACATCTGTCACCTCGTATGCCTCTGGAGCTGGCCTCTCTCTCCTGACCTACGGCACCAGTCGCAGGGAGTGCGGCGCTGATTGTACGGCGAGATGCTCTGACGTTGCAGTAAGCAGCAAGATGGAGCTCAAAGGCAGAGTTCAAGCACAATAGATCGCTCTTCCCAACAAGGGGAAGGTGGGTTACATACCTGTCTCAAATTCTCACGTAACATCGCTGTTTGGACCTTAATGTTAATTTCCCCAAAATTCCAACTTAGATACTCCCAAAGCTGACAGATCCCCAAATTAACCTGCTGTCTTGACCTGATCTAAGGAGGGATATATCAATCATGGTCTTGAAATGCATGTGTCTTTCGACTGCCCTGTCAAGTTTAGTAACTCTGCTGAGTACTGGAGAACTGAGAAGGGGGCATCAGCCTGGGGGCAGAGGTGCTCTTTTTACAGTTTGCCACTCTGAGTAGGTTAACTTTAGGGATTTGTTGGCTTGGTCCATGCTGATTCTGAGCTTATTTTCCCAGCTTACTTTTCTGATCTAACCCTGGAATTGGAAGAACGCAAGTGTTCTGGACAGA
The DNA here is from genome assembly GCA_013398225.1 of Steatornis caripensis. NCBI lineage: Eukaryota > Metazoa > Chordata > Aves > Caprimulgiformes > Steatornithidae > Steatornis > Steatornis caripensis. Next base: position 315,052 of record VZSC01012362.1, on the reverse strand, counting down.
AACAATCAGGTTCGGGAATGGGAGGGACAGAAAGGAAACAGTAGAAGTCCAGTGTAGGAAAAGGCAGAGCAGAGTGGTTCAAAGCCCTTGGTCAGTTGTTTTCCCAGCCTAGGCATGCATGAGGTAAAGGAACTTGTGTTCCCTTCTGCTAAGATTTTGTTGGGCCAGCCTCTAGTTGAGTGTTTCCTGTAGAGCTGACCTCTACTGCTATGACCAATACCACTGGCCATGATTACTTAAAATGGTAAGGAGAGGATATAACAATAACCTGATTCGTTAGTGGTGGGGCTTTGGGGTTTTTTTTGTATTAATTATTTTTCCTGATAAAAAGTGGGATTGATGGCAAGTAGAGGTATGCATCTGATCAACGACTTGCAGGATTGTTCATTATACTCCTGCCTGTGAAGGACGTAGCAGTATCCCCCATCTTAGCCTGCAGTTGTTTGGCGAGATGCATTTCCAGCACCGTTCTTACATTACGGAGGCTGCCCCTTCTCTGCTTCCTTTCTTTATTTGCTGGTTTCTTGAGCTTTGCTTCTAGAGGTGACACTGCCCATGCTGTACCATACCTCTTCTTCCATGGGACAAGTCAAGCCTCATTAATTCTCTTTTCAAACCCTCAAAGAACAAGCAGCAGTATTTAAATCGTCAACTCCCAGTGGGACCACAGGGCCTGGGGTTGCAATCGTGACTACTTACTACAGCGAGGAGCAAGTACTACAAGCTCCTTGTGCCTTACACGAGTCTTCATCTGCTCTTCCTTTCTCATCTCTGACCCCTGCCCTCACTCTACTCTTGGGTAGGGAGCTGAACTTTTAGGACTTCTCTACTTCTAACCCTGCAGCCTCGGAGGAGCAGAGCTGGCCTAGAAGCTGTAGTCACAACACAGTTGTGTCCATCTGTGGCACTTCACAAGCTCCAGAGCTGGCCCTGCTCCTCAGGGGCTCGTGTTGGTTCTTTAGCCCATCACAAGCAACCGTGATGAGGATAGTTTTTAAAGATGTAAGTGCATATCCAGGAGAGGTGGCTAAGGCACCACCCTTGGCACAATGTTCAATATTGCATAGTTTCAGTTCAATAAAGGTCAGTGTTTGGGGCTTAGGTGTCAAGCAAGAAACACTGAAGCCCAAGCCCCAATTCTGCTGTCGTTGGAAGTCAGGGCCTGTTGATCTCTGCAGGGCTATGACAGGGCAATGCAGGTTTAAGGAACACTACTATCAGGCCTCCACTATAATTGTGACTTGAAAGTGTCTTCACTGCAAGCTTGATTCAGGCTTGAGCCTGGAGCTGTAATTTAGTGCCCAAATTCTGTGGTGAACTCGGCCCAGGCCAGCTGGCTCAGCTGGTCTGCAGCCTAAAGCTTGGTTCAGATTTTTGTCACACAAGTAACCTAACAGTGCCCTGGTATCACCAAGTGCCTGAATAAAGCGGATGTGTCCTGCCACAGCCCCACTGGGGAAGGTGATTTCAGCTTGCTACAGTGCTAACAGTCCTGGGACCAGCTTCCCAAAAGCCCTAGCAGCAAAAGCTACTCATGAGCTCTGTGGCCCTCAGACTTGGCAGCTCCAGGCCAGCTCTACCTCTCCGGGCTTGTGCCAAGATTGACTCACCTGCCATAGCAATGACACACTTACAGCCCTAAGCCAGCGCACGTGGTTAGTGACTGTGCCTCGCGCCCCAGCAAGGCTCAGCCAAGTTCCCTGGGTAGGTGAAGAGGCTGTCCTTGTTTGGCTTAAGCTACTTAGGCAATTCAAGTGGCAAATCTATAAATAAAAGCTAATTTCAAGCCAGGCTCATGGCTTGTTTATGGTGGTATCATCCTCTGTCTAGGAAAAGATGGATGATTTTATACTGGAAGCGCCAACATACTTGAACCTCGGGCTGTGAACAGGTTGTAGGGTTTTGTTTCTTCTCCTTGCTGAGAACTACCGCTGTCGGGAAGCTGCTGAGGTCCTTCTCCCTTGTGCTTTTTGTGGCTGGCTTCTTACTGTTGGTAGGAGTAGTGGCAGCACTAAGCACAGCCTGCAAGCCCCAGCAGTGATGCTTTGAGTGCTGCTAGGATTGTTAAACAAACATGAAGCCATCCCTGCCTTCCCCCAAAGTGGGAGAATCCCCTTGTGCTGAATCTGCTCCTAGTGCATGTGCTCTCCCTGTGTGTGGTCTGGGCTCAAACCCTGACTTACCCATCTCCAGGAGCGGGCCCTGTCCCAGGATGGACTTCAGCACTGTCTGTAATAGGCCCGGGAGCAGGAATAACACAAACATAAGACTCCCTTACAATTTCTGCTTGGAATCCTGGCAGTAAAGTATGTAAGGACTGCAACTTAGGTTGGCTAGGCTTGATGGTCACAATATTTAATACAATCTCATAATTCTTGCTGCCAGCTTTGCCTCTTGCGTCATACCTGTTAGCACTGTCTGCCTTGAATGCTAGGAGCAGACAGTGATGTGGCATGCAAGCAAACCTCTCCTATTGCTTTTCCTTTTCCTTCCCCTTCTCTTCGAGTCCATGCCAGGATCCTTGTTTGACAATTTAACCAGGAATTTTCTCTGCTAGGTGCTGAAATCATCCTGTGCCATGTGGTTTGTGTCCTTTACCATGTTACAGTACCAGGAGCTTTGGTCCTTTGCTAGCAGCATGATGCTGAGACAACATGATAGGGTCATTGAGGGTAGAGGTGCACCAGGAAAGCTGCAGACCCTACAAACGAAAAGGTCAGCCTTTCTGTGCACGGGACACCTGCTGCAAGTTGGGATTCCTCACCTGACTCAGCCTGTGCTTCCCATTACCAAGCTAACACCAGTATCTCCAGCCCAGGCTGTGCACTGCAGTGTTCCCTCAGTGTGGGATCACCTGAGGGCATCACCCAAGGGCTGCTCATCCCAGCAGTTCCCAGAGGAGAATGACTCACCCAGGGTGAGCACCAGTGTCTCCCCGCCAGCTGCAGGCAGAGCCTGGAGTAGCTCCGAGCAGACGCCATGCTCAAAACGTGCATGCTCAAAACGTGCAAAGTTCACAACTGCTTGTTTCTTCTGGGGCCCTCTGCTACACACCGCAGTGGAAGGAGATTGGAAATATAAGAACCTAATTTTCAATAAACAGCTGCTGCATAGCTAGATCACTGAAATACATGGAGCCCTACAGGGATAAGAGCCAAAAATCTGCCTTCTTGACTTTAGGTTGCTTTGTGACCTTCTTGGCCACCCTTGCATTCCCCAGCAGATGTCTTTGTGCATGCTTTGCTGTGAGAGCGCTTGCCTGGTAACTCTGTTACCCTGCCTGCTTAGGAGGAATGGTTTTATTTGTATATTTTGCCCTGTATTTCCCAAGACACTTAGCTGTGCCAGACCCTTCAAAGGTTGCAGATCTGAGGAACTTAACCCCATAGAAATGGAAGTTCAGGTGGTGAAAGAAGGGAGATGAACACAGAAAAATGTGATATACTTGAATGAAGGGAGAGACTTGTGTAGATTCCTTCGAGCAAGAGAGTTGTGCAACTGCCCCGAAGAAATAATTGTCAAGGAGAAGGAGATGAGGGGATGGGAAGACTTAAAGGACTTGAAGTAATTTTGAAGATGCTAAAATTAATGAATATTAAGCTTCTCCTTTTGTGCTCATCCTAGCAACCCTGAAGCATGATCAAGTATCTCGATTTTCTACTTAAATACTATACTGTCTCCATACAAACGATGGAAATTTATTGAAGCAGGAGCAGCACAAGATACCCCTTGCATCTCCATTTGAGAAGAAAATGTGAGAGTGTCAGGTGCTTTCTAGCAGGGAAGGGATCAGATACTTCTTGCACTGAACTGAGCTCTGTGGGATGCTCCGGCAGGGCAGGACCTGCTGCTTGCAGTTAGCCCGACGGGAGATGCACGGCGGCCAGCTGGCAGGCAGTGACCCCAGACCTGCAGCCGTGCTGCTAGGATTGGGTTTTGAGGGAGAAGGGGTCCATATTGTATTATCTACTGCTACCGGTAGCAAGGATTTGGAGTAAGGGATGGGGTATTGAAAGAGATTGTCTGTCTTTAGCACAGGGATGAGAACTATATTTTATTAAGGAATGGTAATACAGTACAAAAATATGATTGTATAAAATTTATGAAATATATGGCACCATTTAAAATAGTCTTTTCTTCTTCCATCTGTTCCTTTCTTTCTAAAAAATACTTATTGTAAATTCTCTTAATCTTTTTTTCCACCAGCATTAGGAAACCAGGCAAGGTCTTCAAATTACAGTTGTGATAAGGGATAATCAATACTGTCATTTGAATTGTCTTGGATTTGCCTTAAAATTAAAGATCTTTAGAAAAGGCAGAACTAAAAAAAAAAAAATCTTCCAAAAAAGTCTGGGGAAAACAAAAAAATGTTTCTGTTTGCAGGACGTGAGAATATTCAGCATTTGAAATTATTTGATGCTTTTAAGAACAAAGTCGCCCAGCCCTGACCAGCGAAGGTTCCTAGGACAGGAGGAACGAGGGCAATTCCAGACCCATGAAGCGAATGGCCCTGCCTGGGTGTTTAAAGGCAAGCTGGTGCTTTGCCAGGGTCACGGCTAAGCCTTGCAGTCTGTAGCAGACCACGTTCTTACTGATCTGTCCTGGATCCCCTTCAGCCCCTCTCTCAGATTTCCAGGGTACAGGCATCCCAGATGGAAAGCTGCTTTAATCAGAAATTAAAGTGGGAAAAACTCATCTACCTGGCTGAAAAATAGTAAGTTTATCCTGCTTTTTTTTTCCTTTTCCACAGTTATATATAAGGAAATATAATTACTGCTCATGAAGTGATACATTTCCAGTAACATCTGGAAATAATATTGTTTGGGATAAAGCTCTGTTTTTCCAGAGAGCCCAAGTGAATTAGGACCCTGTTTTCTCTCTTTGCTGCCAGACTGACTGCTGTCTGTTTTATTCAGAGGTTTTGCTTCTGAGCCTCGTTCTTGACAAGAGCTAACAATTACTGAGTTAAATTCCATCAATATGCCTGGAAGCGATGCTGTGGTATCAAATCCTGTACATTCTTACTAATAAATATAATTGCTGGCACTGTTAAAGCAGCCTACTTTGAAGATGAGATAGGTTATCAAAGCAAGTTCTGTTGCAATACAGAGAATAAACACAGCCTAGTACAGATGGAGAAAAATCTTTGATTTTTGAAAACTGCACAGACTTGCCAGGGGCTCCTAGGACAGTCTAAGGTCTTGTCTCTGTGGTGAAACTGTCTGGCAGGACATCTGTGGGATAGCTATCAGCATCGTCAGACCTTTGCCAAGACCCCAATATGTTTCATGCTGGGATGTGAGTGCTGCTCACCGTGCAGGCAGCCCTGGGGCTGGAAAATGGCCTGAATGGAAACTGGCTGCTTAATGAAGAGAAAATAACGCTGCTTATGGTGAGCATCAACCATGCCTAGTGGTTGACAGAGTTGAACTGGATCCAAAGGCGTATAATTCTTAACTTCAGTCCCTAAACTCCCATGGGCTCCACTAGCAGCTGAAGCGCTTCTGCATGATCATGAAATGCAAGCGTTCTTCTGATGACTTCTAGTCCCTAATTCGCCTTCCTCTGGCCTTACACAGTGCCAAGAAGCGATACTGGAGCTCTAGTGAAGCAGTAACTGCAAGCTTATCTGCATCTCCAAGCAGTAGATCTAGGATGAACAGGGGATCCCTCTTTGGTCTCAAGGCCCTTCTCTAAGCTGGAGCAGAATGAAGTTGAGGTGGGAACGTTTTCCTTCTCCTTGCTTGGGTCTCACCCTTCGGGTGTAGAATCAAAACTCCCGAAGGTGCGTTGGATTTGTTAACAACCTACAGGCAACTCCTTAGAGCAGCTCCAGTTAATAAGGAAACCTGCAGCCCTGCAGCTGGCAGTGCCCTGGTGAGCCATCCCAGGCAGCCTGGGGAGGCTGAGGTGTCTGAACCACATCCAAACTGCCCAACTCTTAAGTGCAAGGTCTGGGCATTGAGGCAGGACCTTTTTTTGCTCAAATGACAGTGATTTGCAGTTGTTTTCCTGTGTTAGCAAGGAGCTGTGGTGCGTGGGCTGCCAAGCCTCTATCCTGCTGCTGGGCATGGAGGGGAATTCCCTGGATTTGCTTTTNCCTGTGTTAGCAAGGAGCTGTGGTGCGTGGGCTGCCAAGCCTCTATCCTGCTGCTGGGCATGGAGGGGAATTCCCTAGATTTGCTTTTTCATCTCAGACAAGGACGCACCGTTTAAAGCAATCGCACAGCCCGCAGTTGGCGCGACCGGCCGTCGCGCATGCAGGGAGAGTTCAATAATTCAGCAAGCAAAACCAGAGCCAGCAGCAGACTTGGGCTCCAGCCAAGGCTCGGAAAGTTGTCCTAGCATCAAATAACGGCTCTGCTTGACAGCTTGAGATCTCCCTCCTTGGGAAAGAACTGTCTGCCTGGGGAAGGAGAAATCCTCAGCCCACAGGTTTTCTCCTGCTCCAACAGAGGGAAGGGGGGAAGGGGCTGATGTACTGGTTCACACTGGTATTGCATGACCTTTCCTTGTCCCAGCAGCATGAAGGGAGTCAGAAAGGTAGGTGGCCTTTGCCAAAACATTAGGAAATATTGCCATTTGCCCAAGTCCACACAGTGACCATCTTTTTTTTTTTTCTTTTTTCTTCCTTTTTTCCCCCCCTGTTGTTCTTATCCTTTGTTTCTTTCTTTCTTTTTCTTATTTTCTTAAATAAAGTGTATTTAGTGCTGGTGAAAGGTGCTGAATTGGCAGCCTTGGAAATGGGTGTCCCTCTGCCCAGCTCAGGAGAGCCCTGGTGCTTTCTTTGGGCTTCTTCCTCTTGGCACCAACCCTGTGCTAGGACAGCTTGTAGGTCTCTGCGCTCCACTGCCCTCTCCTATAGCTGCCTCTTGCTGCACTGGTTGGGACACCCATGGGTGAGCGTAAGCTCCTGTCCCAGGTGTGGACGTTGCTGACCTGGGCCAGACGGGACATGACAGTGCCGGAGGGCACTTTGCTGTGAGCTGCTCCAGCTGCTCTGGGGGTTGCAGGTTCTGCAAGCGGGAACCTGTCTGTTCCTGGAGCAAGCATAGCATCTGCAGCTCAGGTCAGCTGTGGTCCAGTGCTGAGCAGGAGCATGGGGAGAGGAGGGAGACTGGAAGCACCCCTTGGGTGCCACTTGTCTCTGCCTTCATTTAGTGCCTAATCCAGACCTGACCCCAAGTGCTTCAGTGCAGACTGATTGTCTCTTCCTTCATGCTCTCTTTTACCCGCCTTGCTAAAGTGCAAACGAACACAACTGCATCACCCTGGGTGCTGCAGCCCAGCTCTGGATCCCAGCGAGGCAAGTGGGGCATCAAGCCCTTGACTTGCCCATCCCAGCCCTGAGCCAGGCTTTCAAATAACACCCGGGAGGCGTCTGGTGTGTCCTCCCCCCCACCCCAACCACCAATGCCAACCTGTGCTACCGCTTGGCCAAAGGGACACCCCTTTGCTCACCCGTTCCCACCTCCCTCCCCACCTTCCCCATCCCCACCGTACTGTGCAAGCCACCCTGGGGCAAAGCAACCTGCTCCGTCTTCCCATCTGTGTTAAAGCTAAATGCAGCACCAAAATAGATACAAAAATAGAATTCTGGGTCCTTCGGCCCAGCTTCACTCTTAATATTACTGCTATGAAATGTCTGAAAATAAAAGCCGCTCTCTCTGTACACACCTTCTCCCCCCCCCCCCCCCCCCCCC
>VZSC01012362.1:291672-307247 GCA_013398225.1 Steatornis caripensis | reverse complement strand
CCTTCCCCCCCCCCCCGCCCCGCCCATTACTGACAATATTGCCGTTTGCCCGGTCCTGTTGCAACAAGGCATGACTATGCCTGTTTTCTCTATACTTTAAATATAATTTCTGCTTTAACTCATCCAACGCCTCCATCCCCCCATTGTAAACAAACATGGCAGAAAGGGGTTTGGGGGAAAAAAAAAATCCTTCATTGTTTCTAGTGTTCTGAATAGTATTTCTGACTCCTGGGACTCGAATCCTACCAGGTCGTTTAAAAGGACAGAAGGTACCTGCGATTTCTGATGAAGGCCCTGATGTCCTTCTCGGGTTTCCCATTGGATGCTCTCTGATGGGGATGAGAGAAATAGAATGTATTTGCTTTCCTCTCTCCAAAAGTCACGAAGTTGGCAAACCCGTGACTAAAAAAAGTAAATGTATAAAATAAACAACAGCCCGCGGCCTCTTTCTTAAGTTTCCCCATCTATCCAGTTTTCAAAGTGCAAAACCTAGAGAAGCATAGAATGATTTTCTTGTGGGTTTTTTTTTTTCCCCTTTTGTTAGGGCTTTTTTCCCACGTGCTTGACTGGTATGGCCTTTCTATAGCAAAAGTCAGATAAAGCGTAATTGCAGTCATTTCTGCACATGGAATTATGAATCATTCCAGTGACTTGAGAATCTAAGCTGTTAATAGGCTAAAAAAAGGAATTTTTTTGTTTATCTTTTTTGACTGTTTTCTTTTTGCATTATAATTAAGCATGACTATATATTAATATATTACACTGCTTGGATTGCAGCTGGAGCAATCCAAACCTTCCTATGCTGTAAAACTAACCCCCACCCTGCACTCCCCAGATCAAGAGCTTTTTTCTCCTCCCTGTGCTGATTATCCTCAGTTCACATGATTAAAAGTCCCTCCCAGCCCCCCTCCCCCTTTTTTTTTTTAGTAGATATTGCCACATTCTTAAATTCATGCATTGCTGCATTACTATTGCACATATATAAAGGATTGCTCGCTCCGTCCTAGCTACTCCCCTTCCCTCACTGGTTGTGCACATCCTCTCTGCGGACAATCTTGTAGATGATCCAGTAGAAAATGTTGAAGATGAGGAACGCCATAGGGAAGCCGATGCGTGAGATCTTGTCGATCTTCTTGGCTCGCTGAATGAAGAGCTTTCGCATCTCCTCGGGGGAGCGGGATGGCGGGGGGACTGGGTTGGCTGTGTTGTTGTTGTTGGCGCCCTTGACGGAGATGCCATCCTTGGCTTGTAGGCAAGCTGGTCCCATCCCATAGGCAGTGAAGTTGAACCGCCCTTCACTGGCTTCATCCTCCTGAAACAGATTCAGCATGGGACTCTACTTAAAATGAGATATAGACAGTGCACCCTCACTATAAGGCTCTCCACCGACAGCTTCCTGCTTGGCAAGGGAAAGGCGCCTGTCGTGCCCCAACCTCAGCGCCCTCGGACAAACCCTCTGCTCTTGGGAGATCAGCCTTATAGAGGGGTGCCAGCTGTGTGATGCACAGATGCAAATCAGGGGATCCAGGCACCCCGTGGAGAACAGGACTGACTTCCACCCTACTCGAGTCTTTGACATACTTGAATGGTTTGCAGTACTGCGTTCATTTTTCCAGTTGCATCCCCTGTTTTGCTTCTGTCTCTCCCTCCCCCCAGCTCCTGTCAGCACCTTCTTTGCTTTGCCTGTGCTGTGTCAGCTCGCCCAGAAGGAGTGGGCTCCATGTAACTCAGGTAGTCGAAGCCGCAGTGCGAGTCTTCCTACAGAGTTACATGGATGTGCAAGCGCTGAGACCTGTCCAGGAAGAGACCTCCGCAGGCAGCGTGCAACCAGCCCTCAGCTCACCTGCCCACGGGACCCCCCGAGCCCCACAGCCCCTCCCCACAAGCCACCTTTTAGGTGAGGAACAGAAGTGCCCTTCTGTGGGTCAATGGTAAGGTGTGGCTGTTTGTGCTACTTCCAGTTATTGAGCAAGAAAAATAATTGGTTTTCCAGTCTAAAGGAAAATTCTATTGCTGTTTTCTGGTGGAGGCCTTGCAAGCTTCTCAGAACAGTTTAACCCTGTTTTATTGAACGTGGGGATGTAATCACAGGAAAAAACAGGTTTGGCTGAAGTAATACAACCAGTGAGTTGCAGAGGCATGGTTAGAAACCCAGGCCTCTTGACTACAGGTCACCGAGGCTAATTGTTAGACCAATGGCACTAATTATCTGTCATAGAGGCTCACCCACACTGTGTCCCCCGACACTGACCTACCGGCCCCCTCCCTCGTAGCCCACCTGCCTGATGAGCCCCTTCCTCTCTTTGCAGAGTGTCTTTTCTGGATGGTCCCTGTATTGAGCAGGCAGCTGTGTGGCATGGAGGCACTGTGCGGGGGGTCTGCGGTGGAGAAGCCGAAGGGAGAGCACGCTGGCATATCTGAGCAAAGCAAAACAACCCAAATAAAATCAAGCTTTATTTGGTTTGGGTTTTTTGGAAGGGCAGCAAGCTGGTGAGTTGTGCGACCTACTACCAGGCTTATCTGTTTCAGAGTCCTGGCTGACACAAATTTGCAGGCCTTTGGATAATTCTTCCCTGCTCTGATTGTGTCCCCTCGGTGTGTCTCTGGTCCCTGGCATCTGAGACTTAACAATCCTTAAATGTCTTTGCCTCCTAACAGTTCCTCTGGGAGGAGGCGGTGTGCTGGCTGGGGAAACCGAGGCACCAAAAACTAGGACCCAGCTGCTCTCAGGGCTGGGCGAGTCCCCTGGCTGAACATCTAGTAAGAGACACTTTTGTGAGCTAGGAGTGAAGGTTCACAGCAATTCTTTTCTTGGGGAGAATTTTTCAGTTAAAAGTCTGATTTTCTGCTGATAGGTGATGCAGGAGTTCTACTCTTCAGGCGGCCAGAACCTGCGCTGCAGAAGAGGCACTGGCAATGAGGGTGGATGGGGACCTGGAGGGGTACAGGCAGCAGGAGCGGTCAGCAAATGCCTCCAGCCATGCTGTGGGCAAGTGGCACAGGTGGGTGCAGGAGCCCTGGGCTGCGCCTGGGGATCAGCGGGAACCAGTGTCCCTTGGCTCTGGGGCATCAGGGAGAGTTTTGCAAAGGTTCCTCTCATCCCTAACTCATCCCCATTTCTTTAACAGGACTCCTTCATGCAGGTAGTAACCTATACATGGGCTGCAAAGGCCTGGCTTTCTGCAATGCTCAGAGCTTATAGACCTTCTCATCGCGTCTGTATTAGAATCACAGAATCATAAGATCATTTTGGTTGGAAAAGGTCTTTAAGATCATAGATTATTATGGGGGTTCAGGTAAAACTTCTTGTGCTCTTCAGTTACACAAACACATGCACTGGCACAGGTCTGGTTTAGCCTAAATCACTTATTTCCCCGATTTACTGAATTTCTTTTCTCCCCTCAGAATCACAGAATGGTGGGGGTTGGAAGGGCCCTCTGGAGATCATCTAGTCCAAGCCCGCTGCTAAAGCAGGTGCCCCCAGAGCAGGCAGGTAGAGCGGCCCTTTGTTGCTGAGAGGCCACTCGCTGTTTTCTGTGGCTGATTTGTTTGGTGTGAGTGATGCGCCCAGGACAGAGCAGCTAATGGTGCCTTTTTCAAGGTGCCATATCAAAGGAGAAGGGTAAAGACATCACCATCCACACTGGGCTGGCCTCCTTGGGCTGGGTCTCCAAATACACTCCAAGTGGGTCTGATGACAGTGTTATATTAACCAGACTCAAAGGGACAGTAACTCTCCCTAGACATCACAGCCCCTACATCTCCCTATACCAGGACCTGTCTGCCCCAGTAAACAGAGAGAGAGTAGTGGGTTCAGAGAGAGTTGTCTAGTCATCTTTCTAGTTTAGTCCTCCCCCTTCTTCCAGCAGGAAGGAGGTAAGAGGTGGCTCCGAAATTGCAAGGGCCAACTGAAACCCGGCAACAGATATTTGTTGATTTGATTTTTATTTTTTAGAGAGGAAGAAACACTCTTAAAGATGAGAATGAGCGAGCAGCTTGCATCTCACTCTGAGGAAAATAAGAAAGAGATTTGCCCGGATTCACTTGCATTAACGCCAGTCCATGGCACATTGTGTGGTACATTGAGTTGGGAAGAATGGCTAGTAGGTTTTGATTTGGGCAGACCTAATAAATGTGGGCATGGGCTGGTTCTGCCTCCACCAGCATGGATCACTGGAACACCCCACTTGTTTTTAGCCTAGCACGTCATAACCTAAACCAGGCAGAACTACCCAGACAAGTCAGGACATCGGAACAGAGCAATTAGGTTCTTTGGCAGCTGCGCTAATCCATTTGCATATTTGCAGTAAGCTCCCAGTTTTCTGATGAGCCTGCAAACCTTGTTCACTTTGCTTTTGCAAGTGTTTTTGTTTATGCTTTGTTCCAATTAAATTGCTGTGAGATTGGGCAGGCTTTGTAATAGCAGCCTTGTGTTCAATGGAACATCTCTGGCAAATATCTTTTAAACTCATCTGTATATTAGTGGCTTTTTTCTCCTTGTTTTATCAACAGAGCGATCTGCATACAACAGCACGGATACAGAGACAGGATGCCTGAATCTAGATGAAGAGATAAAAGCACTATAAGGCACCCATGCTGGGTGGTTTTAGCTTTGGCTCTATGAAGCAGGCTGCATCTTCTGAATCAAAACTGCCTCAGCTGATTTTGAGATGGCAGGGTCTTGCTCTGGCCAGACAAAATCAATGGGTGCTGATGGTCTCATCTGTTACTTGTTTTCCCTTGCATTTGTCCAACACTTTTCGTCCCTGGTCCTGACTACGTTGGGGACAAATGAGCAATTATCTCCTGTTTTGCAGCCAGGACAACTGAAGCAGAGAGAGGCAAGTCTGCACAGAGCGAGGGATTCCTGCTCCTTAGCCCTCACTGCCTCCAGGAATGGTGGCTGTTCTCCAAGCGCGCACTGAACTGCTGTAGGGCAGGTTAGACCCTCGGACAGACTTTTAATGGCTGGGACAATGAAGAAATGGAATGAGGGGGTCTCTGGATGGGATGGATTGCTGAGGGCTCTTCAGAATAGAGAGTAAACAAATACCTATGAGGAATATTTTAGGCAGACTTTAGTGGTTTTCTAGGAGCTCTATTAAGATTCCCATCAGCAAAATCTTTTTTGTTTTTTTTTTACTTTAGCAAATTTACTGGTTTTTTAATGCTAGCTTGAAGGCAGCCTCTCAGACCTGGCGCTGAAAATTTGAGGCTACCTACCTGAATCTACTAGTTAATTAAGGACAATTTTAAGTGCCTTTGGTCTTGTGATCACAGTCACCTTTACGTTTCTTTCTAGTGCATCCTGTGAGGTCAAATCCTTGATGTGGTACCCCAGCTTAAAAGCCAGTGGAGTCCAGGCTGCAGGAGATGCATATCTATGTGACACATGCATGCTTGGGTTGGCATCATTCATGGTAAGTGAGCATGGAGCGAGGTTAAGACTGAAGATAATGCTCTTTCCTTCCAAGGGGGATTTGCAAGCAATCTGAGAAGCCGATGCTTTTGAACATAAAGATGACAGAGACAAAAGAGGTGTCACTTACCTCTGGGCTAACATAGGCTGTTTTGTTGGGGAATGATGTTCTCTGATTTAGTTCTCGCACTTCCCTGCCTACATCCCCCCAGCCCTCACTGTATCTTCTGAAGAGGAGATCTCAAACCAGAACATTGTTGTGTGAAAATTGTTCTGCTGAGAACAACCCTTTTGGCTTAGACCACTTGGCTAGCTAATAAAAACCAGCTTGCTAGACTCCTGGGGTCAGCAGACTGTTAGAAGAGACACAATTCATTGAGGTAGCCCTGCTTTTTCATGTGTGACCCTTCTTAACATGTGACCATACACTGAGGACTTCCCTGGGAGCTAGTGGCTCGGTTCAGTTGACCACGTAATGATGTTCTGCTGGGACAGACTCCAGCCATGTCCTTCATGCTTTATGTATTACCTTATGGTGCCTCCTCTTCCTTCTGAACCTGAGCAGCTCTTTGTGCTGCCGAGATACAAAGTTGACAGCAGCATACTCTAGAAGAGCAGAGAACACAAACAGCAAGCACACGGCCATCCAGATGTCTATGGCCTTCACATAGGACACCTAGGAGTCAGAGAGAGAGACTGAGATGGGGTGGCTTCATCACCCAAATGCCTTTTTGCTTGCCATTTTACGTGTTACTCCCAAGGTCTTTGGGAGGAGTTGATCAAGCCATGATATGGTTGAAATCTGCTCTTGGATACCAAAATCTAGCTCATTTAACATGAATGTATTATCAAGGCTCTGAAACTGCACCTGGACTCTTAAGTAGCAGCAATTCTACAGTTTTTAATTTATCCAGGTCTTGGTTACATGCAAGGAAAATAGTAATTCAGCCTGACCCCACCAGAAGCCCTTCATAACAGGGAAATTCAGTAGTAGTATGAAAGTATGATGGTCAAGTGAGTAACAGCTAGAATGTAGAGTGCATATCCATGTGTGGTTGNCAGCAATTCTACAGTTTTTAATTTATCCAGGTCTTGGTTACATGCAAGGAAAATAGTAATTCAGCCTGACCACACCAGAAGCCCTTCATAACAGGGAAATTCAGTAGTAGTATGAAAGTATGATGGTCAAGTGAGTAACAGCTAGAATGTAGAGTGCATATCCATGTGTAGTTGTTGCAGGGCGTTGTAAGGTACAGAGCTCCTGGCTACTGGGATCTGTGGTGGATCTTAGGGTGAGTGCTGAATCTTAGGGGAAGTTTTGCTGATTGATAGTCATAGAAACTCTGCTAAAATTTTTGCAGGAGGCGTCTGGAATTTGTTCTTCTTGCCTTTAAACTGGAATAGTGCAATAGCGTCAGAACATCTCTCATGTTGAGCAGGAGGATCTGTGTGGTGACTTACGTGGTGTCCTCAGAGAGTGCACATTTTCCCCCTCTGTGAAGATAAGTGTGTTCCCTACCTTGGGCAGCGATGCTCGGGAACCAGAGCTCTGCGTGGTCATAGTGAGCACTGTGGTGATCCCCAGGCCAACACGAGCAGGCGCAGCGTCCATATTGATCCAGAAGGAGATCCAGGACAGAATGACAATAAGGAGGCTGGGAATGTACATCTGGATCAAGTAATAGCCCATCTGCCGCTCTAGGTGGAACCGAGCTTCTATACAGGTGAACTTGCCTGAGAATGACAGAAGATACATGGAAGATTACTGATCAGGTATGGTGAGCCTCCTGTTTTTGCCTATTGTCTGGGGACTCCTTGCATTGCCTAGAACCAGAGTCTTGTTAGAGGAGGAAACAAACAGCTGTTGCACAGTTCTGAAATATGAATGTACAACATCAAGGTAGCAAAGAAAGCTCTTGGCAGTATGTCGTTTGTCACTTAAATTTTACTTGCTCCCTTGCACCAAAGATAAAAGACGTTGGGAGAGAAGGTCCAGACCAAACACGCTTGAACTGATGCAGAGGTTACTGGGGACAAGAGGGTTCTACACATTTGTGTCTATTAGCTTTTTATTGGCTATATATGTGTGTATTTACTGGCAACACATCTATGTGCATTTATATATATGTTATCCCTAGCTGTGTAGAACAAGGCTTGTATCACCAGAGTGCCATCAGACATAGCAAGAGACTCTGGAAAATGCACCCTGCTGAATTCCTCTCTACTGAACCCAGCAGCTCAGGGTAAACAGCACTAACCTGTGTTGTAGTGCTTTGTGCAGTATCTCAAGTCTTTTTCTTCTTTGAGGATAAACTGAGGCAGTGTCAGCCCATCAGCAACTTGCACAGCTCCTTTTTCTTGCCACTCGAATATGAGATCATTCATTGTGTAGCCAACTGTTGAGAGGAGAGGACAAATACCATGTGAAACGTGTATTAAATAGTGATCTGGAGAGGTACAGACTTATAGAAGAGAGCTATGCTTGGAGGCAGGGCCTTATCCTGGCTTTCCTTGGCAATGCTGTAATGAGTGGGATTTGGGTTGAGACAGAACTGCTTGTGCATGTGGGAAGAACTGGGGTAATGACCTGCACTGGGGCTGTGCTGGTGTGCAATGAATTGTCTGCAATAAATCACATTTTTTTCTTGAATTTGGCTTGTTGAGCTGTTTGCTATTTTTTCAAGCTTGACCTCTTTTTCTGAATTAACTGGTTCATTGTCTTTCCCTCCTTTGGGATAAGCAACATGTACAAGGGGCAAACATTCAGCCAGAGAGAAAAAATCCCATTTTCAGCTGAAAGCACTTTCACCTTTCTCCTCCAAAGTGAAAGGCCAACGTAAATACAAGCAAGCCAGGGCTCCTCTCATGGGATGTTTTAAGGTTTGGCTTCTCTAGGAAATGTCACGTGTTGAATGAATGGAAAATCCTGAGCGAGGGGTTCTTGAGCAAGACTTCAGTGAAGGCTGAACTGGGAATGGGTTGTAGCTGGGGAGGGAGATGGCAGGGGAGAGGGAAAATATGTTGTCTCCTCTCCAAAATGAAGATGAACGCAGGACTCACAGCTTTCTAACTGCATGATGCATGTCTGTACATCCATGGGGAAGTTCTTCAGGTCCATGGGGCAGGCCAGAGTCAGTGTGATCCTGAGGAGAGAAGACAGCACAGGGGAATGCCAAACTCTTTGTGGTCCTGATTTAGGGGTGAGCCCTCCCAAACACCCAGCCTGGTACCTTGCCTGAGACACACTGGTGTGCGGTGGGGAATGACAGATCATTCACCTCTTCCCTGCCTGTGTTTTCACACGTGGTATTGGAAAACATCAGAAATGCTGAGCAATTGGGTCTGTGGTATAATTCCTGGCAGAGTCACTTGCTGCAGATGGCGTTTCATTGCAATGTTGTTTTGGACTGTGCAGAACAAAGAGTTCCCACACCAAACAATTTTTCTGCTTCTGTCATCATTTCTTGCCTCAAGTTCACAACAGTCTGGATTAGCAGCAAGCCCAAACCCATTCTCTGGACCCCTCAAATAATACATTTCTAGAGACCAGGACTGTCTGGAAATCTTTGAACAGAATATTTGTGTGCCAGGAAAAAAAAAAAAGGTTTGGTCAAGATCACACACCGCTCTGGGGGAAAATAGAGACTTCGGTGATATTTTCTCCTGCGAAAATGCCCTGTGGTAGTATGGTCAATGGTTAATGCCCTGGTCAATACGAACTCTGTATCTTCCTGAATTCTTACTATGCCTCTTGACACTTCTAGTTTTGTCTCTCAAACTCTGTTTTCCACTAGGTGCAGGCTGTATTTTCTGTGGTATTGCTCTGCTGCTTTATACCACTATCTGTGCTAAAAAAGTTTGTTTGGTTCAACAAGCTGATGCTAAATTATTTGATTCCATTTAGCTAGAGTTGTGTGATTTAGTTTGATAATGCTGAAAATGTTGTTTCTTGAAATATTTAGATTTTTCGGCTTTTTACCTTAATGTAGAAATAGCAAAATGTCCTGGGGGACAGGAAGTGAATTTTTCTGTCATCAGACCTACAAGAAACTTAACAGGAGGGAAAGATACTTTAGCTTACATCGTTATGTTGGAAGAAATTCTCTGCTTGGGTTGAGAGGCATGTTTGGACAGAAGATGTTGTGACAGTAGAAAGAAATTTCCTTTTTATGAAAACAACTGAATTTTCTGTATTTAAACAAACACTTGAGTAGAAGAGCATCACCACTAGCCTTTGCCCACTTTGTTTTTCTCATGGCATCTCTGGCAGAGAACTCAATCAGAGAGATAAGGCTTCAATTACATCTTCAGACAAGACGCTTGGGAAGAATTCACAGTAAATACCTGCAACGTGTGAAAGAGGGGTGACTGGAGCTGCGACTAGGTCATGAGATGCAGAGCACATTCTGGACAAGTGTGTGCTCAGAAGGGATCTGAGAGTGAAATCCTCAAAGTTGATTTTGGGTGAACCCAATGCTGAGCATGTTGAGCTTTGGGTTCATGGGACAAAGTTCACCTTCTTGTGAGTGTCTTGACTGGGGTTTGACTATTGCAAATAATAGCAGCAAAGAGCCAGTTAGGAAATGCAGAGCACTTTAGACAGAAACCTTTTTTTGAAAGAGAAAGACTATTTCTCCTGTTTGAAACTCTTTGCCACATTTTTCCACGTTCCCCACTGAGTCATTGCTCTATTTTGCAGAGCAACTCCAGGGCTTGGGTGGCCCATTATTCCCCCTCTGTGATCCTGCAAATCCACCTGGAACAGGACTCTGTGCCACACTCACTGCCAGGCTGCTGGTGGCGACCTTACTACCTGCCTGTTTTTAGAAATTAAGAAATGTGAAGTTTCCACATTCAGCCAACATGCATGGCAATTCTTTTACTGTTTTGGCCATCAGGGATCTGGTCTTTGGACTGCAATGACCTTCATGTTTGATGGAGGCTGTCTAAATTGCAGAATTAAGCTGTTTCTTTTCCATTTCACAGCTCCATGCTGCTTTTTTTCCCCATGGCTGCTACTGGGAGCTGCAGTGTGAGATGGGATGTGTGTACCTTAGGCAAATTTGCAGTATCATGGAGTGAAAAAGTCTTCAAGATACAGTTAAGCTTTCCCTCTTAAAGCTCGTGAAGTTTGATCTTAATTTCATTGGTTTAAAATAAAGAGTGGATGGGGTTCGAAGTGAAGCGAAGTTGAGGGATGTGATTGATTTTCTGTGGGAAATTCAGTGCAATTAGTTCAGCTTCACTGATGGATTCTCAGATCTAATGATAAAGGGATAAATGGGAAAAGTTATGCTGAGACAAAGCCATGGAGCTCTACTTAGCAGTTTCCGTATTTTTTCGTCAGGAAATCCTGCAGCTTTCAAAACACAGTTTTTCATGGGCTTTTACTAGTTTTCATGTAGTATAGCTGGCTTGTGTTAATACTATATCTCCAGTAATTTTACACTAGGGATCTTAAGGAATCTACCAGTGAGGAGCAGGAGTCCTTGGACTGAGGAAGGTAGAGATGAGCTAGATTTCTTCCCAGACCAACCCTTGATCTCAATGTGCTTTGGCTAACACCTTCCTGGTTTTTACTTTTCTGCCTGTTATAGAAGCAGCTGTGAGTGGTGACCATCTGGCTGAAGGACCCACATTCTTCTGCTCCAACATGGATTCAACTACTGATGTAAGGAGGTATTTACTGTTACTCTCTTTTTCACTCAATTTTTTTTCTCTCTTCTGCAAATAAAACTGTTTCTGAAAATAAATTTCCGAGGCATAGTAATGTCTTAGCAGGTCCTGAGGACAGAGCTGCCCGGGGGGGTGGAAGTACCCCCTGCTAAGCAGTGCTCTCTGCTGTCCCAGAGACAGCCCAGCTCATGGTGTACAGTCTCCATGCCTTTTGAAAGCACCATCCTCTCCAAGATCCTGAATTCTGAAAGGAAACATAAGGCACAGGAAAATTTGTCTCTGTCTCAAGCTCTTCACTGGTGTGTGATAGTGTACTGCCAGGCTGCCCAGTCCTTTTGGATGGGCAACTTCTTATTTAACTGTGAAGGAAAATAACGATGTTTCTCATGCTTTCTTTTGAAGGGAAGCTACTAATGCAGAACTAGGACTTCAAGCTCATGTAGCTGGTGGCATTTTCCCAGAAAGATTCCACACTTTTGCCGACCTCTTCTGCTTGGGGTTGCTGGAGAAAGACCTCTTCACTTGCAGAACATTACTCTGCTCCCACAGTTCCCACATGCAAACAGGGAACTGCATACCTCACTGCTTGTAAGCATAGGTTAATGCTGGATATAAATGACCTTTTTTTTTCCTTTTAGCTCATGTAGTTCTATTTAACTAAAAAAAAAAAGAATTGAAAGAATATTGGTCAGGGAAATAAGGATGTGTTTCACTTTTCAGTGATTTTTGTGCAAAGGAATCTCCCACAGAAGGAGGATGAAACACTGGCACAGGCTGCCCATAGAGGTCATGGGATCTCCATCCGTGGGGTATTTCATTTTGGCCAGCCAGAGCCACAGCTGACCTGATCTCTTGTTGTCAATTGTTAGGAGGAGGCTGCATGCGAAACCTCCAGAGGTCCCTTCCCACCACCTCACTATGATACTGTTAATTGTATGATCTCATAAAAAAACCCCCTCAATTTCTTTTATCCAACAGCATGCTCAAAGTCTTCACTTTCTCATTTTAGGCTTGAACAGTGGGAGTTTAGCTCTGCTCTCCCCTGCCTCGGTGGAGCTCTCGCCATTGGGTCACCTCACCTGATGCTGTAGAGGACATTGCCGTTTCTGGAGATCCTCAGAAGCTTGTTGTCTGTGGTAATCTCATGGAAATGGGCCCCTTTCTCATTAGCGAAGAACAAGTCAGGCTTCCAGATGGAGTCCAGCATAGAGGGGTCCAGGTCCAGAGAGTCATCAGGGTATTCATTGTACGCCAGCCGCGGGTCATTCCACTGCTGTCGCAGGAAGATGTTCACCCTGTAATCCTGCATGGTGTAAGCAGGGTGCAAAGGAACGCAGTTAGTGTTCAGAGCAGGCTGAAAGCCATAAGAACTGGGGAGCATGTACTAAAATAATGTCTAGGTCTACATTCCCAAGCTATGGGAAGCCCTCTTGGAATTATTTCTTAAGAAGCTGATCTTATTTTTAGCTCACAGCTATGTCGTAGCATGAGCAGCTGTCTATCCTTACATCCCTCTGTCAGAGCAATTGTCATCTGCATGTGAAAAGCCAAGACCTCTAGTCTAAACCCCAGGGCTGGAAAAGTGATGTTCAGTTGCAGGGTTCATAAGGGCTGGTGTCAGCAAGATGACCGTTGCAGAGGATTGAGGGGGAAAGGATGCCAAAGCCAACTTCTTTTCAGTGTTGAACCATCCCACATTGTGACTATTTATGGTTCCTCCAGACTTGTGAAAAGAAAAGGCACAGTGAGACAGACAGTCCGTGGCAGGGATATTCCCCGTGTGTCCACTAATGTACTGGTAGCTCAGATGAACTGATGGGACGCGTTGCCCTTAACGAGAATATGTGAACATGAGAGGGATGTGCATGAAGTCTGCTCTGCTAATTCTGCGTGTTCTGGGTTCCCCTCTCTAATGTCAAAATGCCATAAATGCTACATATTTTAAAGGATGGCTGTCATCTTTAATTGCAGCTAGTCCCCCAGCACTATGCAAAATGGTGTCTGCCTCATAATCATGTGTCTTACAGCTCCCCTGAGCCAAGGCTGGCTGCTGAGGTCGAGCTCAGACACTTTCCTGGACAATCGAAGGCAGTTTCTGCTCTCCCTGTCTGAGTAATACCTTCCCAGGGTGATCTGCGTGCTCTTTTCTGCTAAACTTCACGTAAGAAAGTGAGCCAACAAATTGAAATGAGGAGAGGACACGCCAGCTATCAGGAGAGGGATAAAAGCTCCACATTCATAAATTAGTTGACATTTTCTAAGTTTAGAGGCAGACTGTGTCTGAGGAGTGGAATATAATAAACCAATTTCACTGCCCTGCCCCAAACTAATAGTTGCTATCATGATTAAGGGTTTCCTTGGTGCCTAACACTAGTGTACTTTGAAGACTTTTATTAAGAGACAGTTAATGGAGAGTGTCTGACATGCTTACAAGTATCTAATACCTGCTGCAGGCATTAGGACCTTTCTTTCAGTGAGACTATTTGGCATCTCTGAACAGATCTCTCCGACTCTGCCATCAGGTCTGCTCTCTCCATCTGGAGAACACAAAGCTCTGGAGTTGAGCGGTGCGTGTGGAGGTGAGACTTTCTGATGTTGCTGTCAGAAGTGCTCACCTGACTGTGGACCTACAGCCTCTCGTCCAGGAGGACATGACTCTTGTGGAGTCTTGTGGTCACTAAAAGCTTTTAGATCATTTCAGTCTATATGAGTATTTTAATTTGTCAATAGACGCAAGGAAGCAGGAATTTGCACTTTGACATTGAATAGTATACAATAAGGTCAAGGTTAAAACCCCAACCTAGCAATAAGGATATTCTTAAAATAAACCATATAACTTCAGTTCCATTTAATGTGAAAAGATTACATCAGTGGATGCCAAAAAAGAAGAATCAGAAAAAAACAGTATTGGGGACAAGGGAAAAGGAATACTTTGACATCTATTTATTTTTTAACTAATTGAAAACAATTACAGAAAAAGTAAATCTATAAAAGCTGGAATACGTAAAATGATTATATTTCTCAATAAACTGCGTACTACTTTGCCAACGACACAACCTACTCTGCAATATTCCATTTAGCCTGCTTAGTACTCAGTTCTGTTGATGCACTAAGTAGCAAAGTATAAACCCCACTGTTTTCATGTAAATCCTAACTTTTGATGTGGTACAAAAGTATTAAAGTTCCTAGGACACACACGGACATCTAGTTCCATTTTACAGTAAAATTCAGTCGTCAAATGCCTTAGAAAAGACTGAAAAGCATTCTGAATGATGAGTGTTATCAAAAATGGTTCTTTTTCCTCCCCCTCCTTGCCCCAAATCTAAGCTTCACATCTAAGTACAACAACCAAGTACGGTATCAGTAAATGCCTTCAGCACCTAAAGGGGCACTAGGATCTGACAGGAGTTGAGTCACGTTGGAGCATTGGGAGAGGACTGTGTCTTGGGTGCCTGGTGTTTTTGGATTGGGCAGTTCATAGCCAAGCCCATAGTCCAGAATCTCTTTCAGGCCACTTAGTGCCATCTGCATCTTCAGAGCACAGAAGCTGTTAACGCTGTTAATGATTGTGACAACAGCAAATGGACCAAGGACTTGATGCTAAAAGGAGCAGACTTCTGAACAAGAAAAAGAGTTGCAGCACTCTCTCATTCTGCTGATATTCCAAATGTCACCTTCAGAAGTCCTAGTGCATGCCTCTGACGTAATTATTCATCTCTGTCTATCCTGGATAATGTGTCTTGAGAAAATGTGAATAGCTGCGGACAGCTAGTGTCTTAGCGCAGGACTAGCCCTCACTCAAACCTGGAAAGGGAAAGCAGCCCTGAATCTCCACTTCCCATGGCACACAGCAGCTCCCTGAACAGCCTGTATACCTTCAATTCTCCCCTTCCTGTGTGTAAAGATCTGCAGCCATTGCAGTCAAGGGAAATCAATGTCACTGACCTAATAGGTAGAAAGCAAAAGGTTGTTTTGCTTATTCAGCTACGAATAAGCTGGATGCTAGCAGGTCAGCTCCAGTTGGGGGTTTATGTCATGTACAACACAAATTAAACTCATGTTTGGAAGAAACTTCAGTGGTAGCTGCCCAGAAGTGTTCTCAGCCTGATGGAGTGTTGGAAGGGGGCAGGGGGTGGAAATGGAGCCAATCTCTACAACAGCCTGTGTTGCTGTGGATAAGCTTTGTTGATGGAGTAAATTCACTGCTTCAGCTCTAAAACTTGCCAAAAGGAAAGGAAGGGGTGAGATGTAGCGTGCTTTGCGTTGCCACAACAGCAGGCACAAGAGGCCATAGACGGAATGACTGCCATAGTCTTTATCACCATGATGAGGGATCATAGAATCATAGAATCATAGAATGGTAGGGGTTGGAAGGGACCTCTAGAGATCATCTAGTCCAACCCCCCTGCTAAAGCAGGTTAGCCTAGAGCAGGGTGCACAGGAATGCATCCAGGCGGGTTTTGAATATCTCCAGAGAAGG
>VZSC01012362.1:262837-290931 GCA_013398225.1 Steatornis caripensis | reverse complement strand
ATTACACTGTAGTATTGAAGGTGCTGAGCAGCCTTTTAGACTTCTTGTGTCCAGGCTTGTTTGAACATAAATGTAAAAACAAGCACTGCGACTGCATGCTGGACATGACGCTGCCTGAGGAGCCAGCAGAAGGCACGGAGAGCAAGTGGGGTGTCCGGGGCTGTGACATAGCCTAAAGGAAGCGTTACAGTATTCCATACCAGCTAAAGGATCCTGTGTTGAAAGCGTTATGCCTAGGCATTGCAGTCAAGCTGAGAGGTCACGAGCCAAAAACCACTCGTTTGTTGGCTACCTGGAGATACACAGTGTTTCTCCTGAATGCTGCTGTACGAGATCTTAATTAGCATCACCACAAAGTCCACAGTTATTCCTAAATGATGGACAGAATGGATCAATTTCTGATGTGAACTTTCAAGTTAAAAAAAAAGGTTTTATTGGGGCTGCAAACTCAGCAAAAAAAACCTCTCTTTCTCCATATCCTTCTTATCACTTGAGCTCCTCATTTGTGTGCCAGTCACATCCAGGCATTGATTATCTTGTGCAGCCTGCACCTCTGGCTGGCCTGGGAGTGGAAAGAAGCAACTCTGTGTGGTGAAGGCATTCAGGAGCCTTGCAATTTGGCACAGAGGCATTTTACTCCCAAGGGGGAAATGACATAGGGCAGGAAGAAAATAACTGAAGTGATCGAAGTAGTTCAATTTGATAATGCTGAAATGAAATTCTGCTCGGCGTCCTCCCAAGAAGCCAAGGAAACGGAAGATCATTTCAGACCTTTCCTTCCCAAGGTACCACACTCTTGGCATCTGATGATGAGTGAGCTGATGGAAGCAGTGGCAGGCTGGGGGTAGCGCTGTGAAGAAGGGATGGAGGTTGTCAGGAAACTCAATAGGTTTCAGCCCCTGACTCAGGACTTCTGTCAGACCAGCCTCTGCACTGGAAGGTTTTGATGAGAGATTTCACTTTATAGATCAGAATTTTGCTGATGGAAAAAAACAGGGTAGAGACCAAACTCCCTCAGGAGGGGATTCTGTCATCCCATTTGGACAGCAGAGCACAAGGGGCTTTATTGACATTGCATTCATTCTCTAGAAGGGGAATGAATAAACATTTTTAAGGTCACTTAACCTGCAAAGGAGCACTACCACTGGCTAATTGCAAAAAAACCTCCCACACCAAGAGCAGACCTTGGAAAGGTGTAGAAGGCACCTCGTTACCTTGCCACAGCTGTAGCCAAATAGCCAATTTGAAGCCTGGTGTGAAAGTCACAGCTGGGCCAAGGGGAGGTGGTTCTGTGGCTAGTAGTGCTGGAGGTGCTGCAGAGGAGGAAGGCTGTTGCTTGAGGAAGGTAGGCGTGCGGTGAGGGGTGGGAGCAGTACCCTGGTGCTTAATATGTGTGGGGTTTTTGTGCTGGAAGCCAAAACAGTTTTTCCAGGCCTCTTACAAAGGGAGGGGAAAGCATATTCCTCTGGACTAAGGATGGAGCTGCTGCTGGGGTGGACTCTAGCTAGCATCCTGAATTCCAAGCTTAGGAATTTAGTGGTGAGAACTGTTTCTTCAGCTTGGGATTTTTTTGTGTCCTTTTATTTGAGTTGCATAGTTCCATTAATGGCTTTTTGTTTGTTTTTAATTCCCTCCTCCTGTCAGTGCAAAGGCAAAAATCCAACCACAGAAATGCCCAAAACACTGCAGGTCTGACACTGAAACTGCAGCAGACTGTGAGGTGTTGTGAAAACCTTTTCAGTTTGCGTTGCACGACTTCTTATGTGCTTATCATCTCTGTTGGACTGATGGTTAGTTTTAAGAATGACTGACTGAAGAAAATTGAGCTCAAGTCCTAGCCTTTGCTACAGGCTTTCTGTGTTGGTACTTGCATCTTTTGCTGACCTTGGGGTGAGGAGGTCCAGCATTAAATGTGACCCATACACTTCAGTCGTATTTGCTATCTGCTGCATTGTGGCTTGTGAGGTTGAAGTGACTTGCTTAGTCTGTTCTGTGGGATGGTTTGTTATCTCGCTGGAAAGCTCCTGCACAGATGTCTCTGAACAACTATTTAACATTTGCACAGTTGCAGCCGCTAGCTTCTCCTGTCCTTAGAGATGCTGGAGACCATTTGTGGTGGTGTTGCAGCTGGCTGGAAGGTTACATTTAGTTTGCTCTTTTCAGATGGCGTAACTATGGCATGAAATCAGCAGAAACAAATTTGCATGTATACACTGTGTCTAGGGGAGCCTGTGCTGGCTGCTTTGTGGCTTTATTTTACACTCTGCTGTTTGCTGCGTATGGTTCCTTTTTAAAACGTGAGACTGGGAGGTGTCATCTTGAGCATTGAATCCAGCTCCTAGCAACTTCAGGTGATGATGTGAAAAAAAGTTCCTCCTTCTCCATGCACCTTACAACAGTTTTCAGGTCTCCATTTCTTGCTTTGTTAATTTTTGAACTTTGTGGGACAGATACCAACTCTTTTTTTTTTCCATACTCAGGCAAGTCTGTGCCTTCTCTCGGCCCCAACTCGTTATCCTTTCCTGAGGTTTGCAGACCCAAGTGCCTGCATCAGATGCCCGTTTTGTTCTGTTTTCCTGCATTTTTCTCCTCTTCCTCTACCTTCTGTGATGCCTGAAACTGTAAGTGAGCATTCACCTCCAATCTCTCTAATCCTCTGCATGGTGACCTTATGATTTATGTTGATTTGTGAGATTCAGGCAGCATAAACTTAAATGGCAGCNTTTTTTTTTTCCATACTCAGGCAAGTCTGTGCCTTCTCTCGGCCCCAACTCGTTATCCTTTCCTGAGGTTTGCAGACCCAAGTGCCTGCATCAGATGCCCGTTTTGTTCTATTTTCCTGCATTTTTCTCGTCTTCCTCTACCTTCTGTGATGCCTAAAACTGTAAGTGAGCATTCACCTCCAATCCTCTGCATGGTGACCTTATGATTTATGTTGATTTGTGAGATTCAGGCAGCATAAACTTAAATGGCAGCCAGTGGTATTTTCTGGAGGAACTAGCAGCACCACTATGGAGATATTTTTAAAATCTATTCTAATTGCCCATGTGGTATCCTTAAAAACTTGTCACTCTTCTCCTGCAGGTAGTAGTGCAATAGTAACCAAATATAAGATGAAGTAGTACTCAGAACCTGAACCTGGCCAGGATTAGAGTGCCTAATGGTTGAGATTTAAACCATGATGTTATTCTTTCTCTTTTGGCCAGTGAAGCAGCTGGGGGAGTGTTACCATCACCAGACCCCAGGGTCAATAATAGAATACTGCTTGCTTTATGGTAAAACATTGAATTGTCTCTCTGCTACCTAAGCTTTCCCCCACCCCACAGATATTTGATCACTGGTTTGCATTCAAAGTAGTCAGATTTGTCTCAAAAATCCCTTCATGAAAGGACCTTCTGCCCTTCCCATAAGCTGTGGTGGGGAGCTGACACCACCTGTTTGACCTGCATCCTCAAACAGTGAGCAGACACTGGCTCCTCTGCAGAGTAAATCCCAAGTTAGCAAATCCCAAAGACTGCTCTGACTTAGTGGGCTCTTGTTTTTAGATGCTTCAGTGCTTGTTGTGTTCTTGTCAGCATTTACAAGCAGAATCGCTGTCCCCAAAGAAGAGCTTTGTACTGGGTTGTGTGCAATGTTTCGTCAGCCTGACATCTGGACTAGCTTGTCAGAGCTGGCTTGGGTATTTCTAGACAAAGCAATGTGCCCAGAGGGTGGTGTTGGATTCCCATGGGAATTTCTTCTATGGAAGATAGACTACGAAATCAGTGGCATCTGGAGAGGATAGTAAGTCCCTGCAGCATGTCTTGGAGGTGAACTGCATCTCTCTCTCTGTCATGCTAGCCTATGCTAATTTTCTAGGGCATCCTGCTAACTGGGGTCCTGTAGCAGCTTTGTATGACTGCTCCAATGCACCCTGCAATGCAGGACAGATACACTGGAAAAACATGTCATTATAATTCGTTCTGTACATTGCAGAGAGATCCCCGTGGGTCTGCCCCTCTCCCTTTGCAGTTTGTGGATCGTTTCTGCTAGATTGTGTAGGAACAGAATATTTATTGCCTGTAACACCAAAGGAGGTATCCAATAAAAAGTACATTAGGAACAGATGTGTATTTCAGTTCTAGTTCTTTCTCTTTTGCTTTATATACAAATGAATCCATAGATACATTTCTCATCTGTGAACCCTGATGAATTCTGCAATCCAACTAGGAAATGTGTGTGTTTGTGCTTGGACAGAGTAACAGCTTTCCTTTTCTACTGCTGGAATTGAACTGTCCCCAACCTCAAACACTTCCAGAGGAATGGTGTAGTGTCAGAACAAACTCATAACCCTAGGCACATGGCTGTTGGTCTCCCTGGACAGTGGTGTGCGCGACAAGTAACTTGTTCAAGTCAAAGGGTGTGATCTATATGTAAAGACTAAATGTACAAAACACCTGGAGTCTTGCATTCTTCATTCAATATCTTTCTAGAAATAGAATTACTAAAGAGTAATTAAATACCGTATTTCTAGATTAGCTTTAATTAGCAGAGAAGTAAGGCACTGTACCTCCAGAGTTTTCCTTTGCTGTTCACTGATTATGTCACAACCAATCTTTAACAGTTTTCAGATGGAGCAATTATCTCCTGTTCTGGTGATCCTCTGCTCTTGGTGTCTTGCCAATTAGATACAGCCTTTAGCCATGTGAACTAACTTTGCCTGAGATGAGCCTTGCCTTCCAAATATTGGTTTTGATTGTGTTATTAAAAGTCATTGTCTAACAGAAATATGTCTCCAAGAAAATAATCATCTAGCGATTCTCTTAATCTTCGGGAATCTGAAATCTGGTGCAGACTGATTTCCTTTCACTTAAAGTGTTGATTGAAACTTCTAGATTTATATGCTCTTAAACTCAAAGTATCTGCAACTGTCTCTGAGCTTGGAGCTTTACGCAGGTCTTCAGAAAATACTATTTGTTTCTTTTTCTGACCCTTCTTTGACTTTACAGTGTTTTTGTAGGCATGCAGATAGAGACTGTGTGATCTTCAACTATGTGCAGTGTGAGTCTTGTACATTGACCATTAATTTACATGAACCTGAGGTAAACTTTGAAAACACAGGGACAATATTTTTCCTCTGGTCACACTGCAAAGGAAAGTGATCCTGCGTTTGCTGGGAGTGCAATGAGGCTGAGCCAGTAGCTGAGCAGCTGTGCTGTGATTTTTTTACTTACCATAGTTGTTTCTGCGATCGAACCAAAGCTGTTGATGAAAATGTTGCAGCTGACATTCACTGGTGGGCCTGCATGACAAATACAGATTGGAATAGCATTCACCACGTGCTTATAAGACAAAGTATTTCCACTCCGTAGTATTAAAACCTTTGTGGGAACAGGGTGAGTACGGGAATAAGGCATGTCTGACCTGGCTTAGTCTAGTCTTGGTTCTGATGTCAGTTTGACATCAGATAATGCTCTTGCTTCACCCCTGTTCCCCTGTTTGGGAGAGTGTTCGTATACCTCTTCTGTGAACTGTTTTGATGAAAAGGAATAGATCGCAGCCAGGCAGGACAGGTTTCTATATATCTCGGCATTGGTGTATGGGTGCCAATCTCACCTTGAACATGATAGCAATGTGTCCCAGAAAATTGCTGAGAGGCTATTGACAGGCCCTCTCATTTAGAGCTCGTACTTTTAAAATACTCATTTAAAGCATCTAAATGTTTCTGAACTGGGACCATATGCTCCCTATGGGGCCAATGCAGCAGAGTACGCTGGTAATACCAGGCTGGGTAAAGAAGCATGTACTCCATGTGATAATGGTAGTGTCTGCTAAGGCTCACAGCTGGGTAGGAGACTTCAGGGCTCTGCCAGCAGAAATTCTCTGTCTTGTTTTGGGAGAGGGTACTGCCAGACTTCGGGCCATGCCTTTCCTGGGCTGTACTTGCTTTCAGACCAAAGCTTTGCTTAGCCTGCTCGTATTAGAAAAGTTAAGGGGGCACCCAAGGAGGGGAGTGAGGATTAAGGGATGAAACAACTGTGGTTAGAGGGCATAGGGGTCAGTCTGTTCGTGTGGTACTGGTGCCCTAAGGTATCACTATGACTGGAAGTGGATCACAATATTGCCAGGCAAATCTGAGGAGGAAACGTTGCATTTGCACAAAGGGAGGTGCCAAGAGCTGCAGTCCAGCAAAAAGCTGGAGAACATTTTGCAACAGGATCCATGTCTGGTGCCTGGCAAACCAATGGCTTGCCAACATGTAATGTGAGGTTTTCTGTAGAGCCTCTAACAAGGGGGGGAGGAGGAGCAGAAGGGGGCTCCCAAAGGACCTGCTGTTGCCCAGTGTGTGGTGGGGAAAGGCAGCCCCCGCAGGCAGCAGAGGAACCTCCCCAGGAACCAAGGTGCCTCTTTAACACTGGGGGAATTAATCTCATATAATCCTTGTGACAGATGCTTCTGGGAGATAGGATCTATGGGAGTGGTGACTCTGAATTTTTAGATTATTCCTCCGTCCTTTATGGAGATGAGGATTGTGTCTGCATTTCAAACACTGTCTTATGGCTCAGCCTTGCTCAAGGAGTGACGCTTGCCTGTTAAGCCCACATCTGCAGTCTGGCAGCTGCTACAAGATGAAATACTTGGAGAGGAGGAACGCCTTTAACGAGAGACTTGTGCCTCTAATCGATGCAGACTTCCTCCTGTGTGGAAGTTAATGGAATTTCCTGATTACTAAGTAATATTTGGAGCTTGGTTTGCTCCTATTCATTTCCCTTTTCTCCTCTCCTGCTTCAGCCTCTTCTGAAACTTTGTGCCTGTCCCCTGTGGGAGTAGGATTGCAGCCATGTAACAGCAATGCTCTCTGTGGCTGGGATCGTCTTGGTATGAGTCCCAGGCAATCCAAGCAGGCTTCTACCTAGCCAGCTCCCAGGCAGCCCTTTGCCAGCGCAGCAGCAGCTCACATACTGTTCAATCTGTGCAGCTCTGCCTCCAGACTGTTAAACATAGACACAGGCTAAAATATCGGGTAAAAAATAATGTCTCTTTTCCCTTTACCAATGCCTCTTATCCAACAGACTTGTGCAACTTACCCAGCAGCTGAAAGCATACATTTGATCAGGCTTTAGCACTTGCTTTATCGCCTCTGTAGTGCTTCTGTTGAGCTTGGGAGTAACAGTTTGCTCCTCTGAATCCATCTCATGAACCGTATAAAGGTACTTGTGCATGTGATTTCCTTTCCAAAGGGCACACAGCCTAAGAAAAATAATGAGCTGGCCTCCTGGACGACTCCTGCATGTGCTCATGCCTCTGACATGCATGGAAGGTTTTGGCCCTGCTCTTTCTGATCCTGTGCTGATGTGCTCTAGGGAAGCTGAGTACGGAAGCAGCTCGGCCCAGCACGCATGAAGAAGACTTTCTCCTTAGGGCAGCCCAGCTCTTATTAAGGCACTGTGCGCTTCCTCATGTGTCCGAGGGGAGCTGTGAGCACTTGGCAGGTTTTGTTTGTTTGGTTTGTCTGTTTTTTTTGGCTTGTGTCAGGCTCTAGAAACTTTCCTGCCTGCCAATGCAGACTGTCACTTCTGCAATGGGGTGCAGTTGTGAGGGAATACAGTTTTGCAGCAGCAGAGTTAAGGGTACAGTCTGGGTGAGATCCCTTGTCCCACACCTGCTGGGTCTGGCTCTGTCCCTGCCTGGGTTACTGACTTCATCCTCTAACTTAAAGCCCAAATGCTTCTTCCTTGTTCTCAGAATGTGAATCCCTGGCTAAGTCCAAACTTTATAACATTTATGGAAAAGCTGCAATCTTCTCTTTGTTTTTAGTCTTCTCCTCCCCCAAAATCAATCTGATACGGATCTTTGGTATTATTTTCATTTAGATCTAAGCCATTAAAATGCCCTTATGAGTTACTGCCGTTAATTCAAATGACATGCTTTTGAGAGCTACAACCCCAAGCTCTGTAAAACACCTCCTATGCCTCCCATATAAATTGGAGCCTGATTTATGTGTGGGAGGCTAAGCCAGCAAAACTGCCCTTTGGGGAAGGTGTAGTTCATTGAAATAAAACTGAAATTAAATTATCTTAAATAAAAATGCAATACAGCTGCCTTCAGCAGGAAGATAATGTATACATTTCATTAAATATTAAAGTTTAATTTCTTTTGTGTGTGTGCATAATTTACTGGTAGGCAGGTTTACAGGGTGGTTTTTTAACTGTTTGTGACTTGGATAAAAACAGCAGTGTTTCCTGTTGCCTAGTTGGTTACAAGGGCATAAGCTTCCCCCCTATCTTTGGGTTTAAAAGCCCAGAACAGAGCTTATTGCTTGAAGCTGGATGACAGGTGCTGTCACCGTGATTAATGGGTCCTGGAAGCCCTATGTTCACTTTGCCAGGGACTCTCAGGGTGAGGAGGAATTGGTGGTAGGAAACAGAAAAAGTGGATGAAATGAGCATTGAAGAGGGCTGGACAGTGGCTGAGATGGGGCAGGTCCCACTTTGTCTCTGCCTCTGAGTCAAGGGCAAATAGCTCTGGGAAAGTGAGCTCAGTTACAAAAAAAAAAAAACCAAAACAAAAAAACAACAAAACCAAAACCTCCACAAAACCTATCCTTGTTAGAAGAGGTGTTTTTGAGGAGCAAAGAAAGAGGTTCTGTTGCCTCTTTCAAGGCCTCCTTCAATGCTGCTTGGCTGCCAGTGAGTATACGGTGAACTGGAGAGATCAGGTGTGAAAGGCAGCTGTTGCGAGGGAGCTCTGTTGGGTGCAAGCTTGAGAGGTCCTCTATTATGGGGGACAGTGATGGGGCAGAGCTGCCCCTGGCATCTTGCTGAATTCCTCTGCAGCTGATGGGAGAGACTCCTCTTGGCTTCAGTGAGTGTAAGGGAGGAGCATTACCCACTGTTAGAAGGTGCTGTGGGCAGTGACTTAGGGGAAATGTTGAAGTTTTTCTCCTAACCTGTAAGAGGTTCAGCTCCCTGCTGGTCACCGTTTGGTTCGGCAGGATCCTCTATCCCTATATGGAAGTGTTTCCTGCACGCAAAGTTGTTTCCATTCTGAGTGGAAATCAGATGCTTTTCCAGACATCTACAAGGCATCCATGTGCCAAATCTCTCATCATACATATTTCATATTGACATAAAGATGGTTCATATTCCATATACGGTTAGGGAGGTGTTCATGAGGATTACATGCAGTTTTCAGTTCCAAAATGAAACAAAGGCACAAAAGCTGGGATTTCACATACCTTTAAAATTTGGCCTGATCCTGGCATCGTATCCTGAAGTTCGCCCCATCAACTTATCCAAGAAATCGGAAGGAGACATGGGTTTGGGGGCAGATCGTGCTGCTGCTTCAGCTTCTTTGGAGGCTGCCAGGCTGTTTGAGTAGAAAGAAAGAGGAGGTTTTAGTGTACAACCCATACTGGGGAGCATTTGGCGTCCAGAAACCGAGCAGTCAGCGTCTCATTCCCACTGTGAGGCAGGATGGGTACCCATGTGAATTCCTAATGAGGCTGGTCTCTGCTAATTTGTTTGCCCAGCCCAAACATCTCTGAATATAGAAGCCCAGCTGCCACCAAAGCAGAAGAGAGATGATGAGTGGAGAAAATCCTTTTGTGAGTTTAGGTATAGCTCTTTGGCATGCCACTAAATTACAAATGTGAACTCTGGCACTGAGCTCCACAGGAAAAATACACTCTGAGATTAGCCTTGGGCAGCAATTACTGCTTAATTACATGGCAAATAGCAAGGAGCATCTTTGGTACTCTGACAGTCTAATTTTCCAAAAGACAGGTAGGATCAGAGCAATCTGGAATTTGAGGCTTAAATGAGTGTCATGTGATTGCGTAGCTCCTGCAGAGCCTTTGGGACTGTAGGGGATAGATGTATTTTTGCTTCCCGCTTCCTGGTCAGTCCAACGTTTGCTGTTGGTACCTGCAATGCAGGGGTTTGAGTTCAATACAGCAACACAGTCTCTGGGCTGGGAGGTGCCTGGAGTGTGATCCTGAAATGATACTTGGGCTGAGTATGAAAGGAAATTAAATCTTTTTGGGACCTGTATGGCCTCTGGGGCAGAAAGAGTGAAATTACCGATTTATCTGTAGAAGATGAAAATCTAAGGCTGGCAATGTGCCTTCTGGCTATGGGAGTCCACAAGATCTGCAGGGTGATGATTTTGGCTTAGGAAGTCTCTGTTGCTGCCACCTACGCATGAACAAGTGACCCCCTCAGACTAGGTGCTCATTCTCAACTTTGCAGGAAGGTTTGATTTCCAAGACAGAAAGAGGCACTATTTGTTTCCTTCACTACAGTTATATGGCTTCTACTCGAACACGGATCTGTTCCCAGGCTGAAAGTGTGGTGTAACGTTTCCCAGATCAGCAAAAAACCCAACCCAACCCAAAAAAAGCCACAGGTGACATGCAATGTGCTTAGGGCAAGAGCTGTCTCTGCCTGTGGGTTCAGATGCTTGGTGACAGTTAAAGCCTACAGGCAGTATTGCAGTGCAAATGTATAATAAGCCAAAGCAAACTGCTCAGGAGGAAGTGAGGCTCACTGCTTTACCCTTTGCAAAACTCCTGAATTTTTTAAAGTACAAAAGCTGTGTGGGAGCTGTGATGTGTTGGGTCTGTGTGTCGGGGCTTTGGTAGATGCTCGAAGCTCCCTGGGCTCAAAGCTGCTCCCAACTCGGGCTGAGGCCAGGCCATTTAGAGACAATGGATGCACCTCTAGTATTTAAGAAGGGGACAGGCCATGGAGACCTGCAGCAGAGGGAGGAGGGGAACGTGAGGGAGACACCTATGCACATGCATGGAGTCAGTGAGGAAGGAGGGGCAGGAGGCGGCCAGGATTCCCCTGCAGCCCGCGGGGAGAGGGCAGGCTGTGCCCCTGCAGCCCACGGAGGATCGTGGTGGAGCAGCGAGGGCCCTGCAGCCCGCGGAGGACCCCGCACCAGGGGAGGTGCCCGCTCCCGAAGCAGGCCGTGGCTCCGGGCGCAGCCCGCGCTGCGGCGGGGCGGTCCTGAGGCGCTGCCCCGCGCGGCAAGGGCTCCCGTCGGAGGGGTCCGTGAGGGACGGTCTGCCGTGGCGGGGACCCCGCGCTGGGGCAGGGCCAGCGTGTGAGGAGCCCTCCCCGCCTCAGGGGGAAGGAGCGGCAGGGCCAGCGTGTGCGGAACCGACCGCAACCCCACCGCCCGTCCCCCTGCGCCGCTGAGGGGAGGACCGTGGGAAGGGGAGGGGCGGGGGAAGGTTTTTTTTCTAAGATCTGTCTCTCATATCTCCTTATCCTACTCTGCCTTCATAATGACCGATTAAATTGAATTTTTTGCCCGTGACCGTAATGGTTGAGCGAGCCCTCCCTGTCCATGTCCTGACCCACCAACTTTCATTACGTTTTCTCCTCATCCTGTCAGGGAGGGTGGAACGAGCGAGCGGACGCCGGGGCTCCGTTGCCGGCTGCGCCTAAACTGCAACATGCGAGAAGCCGCTGTGGCTGAGCAGCTGAGAGGCCTAAGAATGCTTACACCAGGCACAGGATATTCAGCTACGTATGTCCTCACAAATGACAGCGTGGAGGCCTCTTACAGCATGAGGACCTCATCTTGGGCTGATTTGCATTTCTTGTCTCAAGAGAGTCTGCGGTAGTTGAACACGCTGTCTTTCAGAAGTGTAGAGCTACGTACTGACACAAAATCTATCAAGAATAATTTAGGTATGGTTACTATGCATGGCATTAATACGTCTCTGCCCTTGACGACCTGTTTGTACGATGCAAGTTTGAGCTGAGACTGCAAGGGCACACATGTTACCTAGACAAGGCCTTGGCAAGAGCATGTTGAACCACCAAGTTCCCTGAGAGTTTAAAAACAGATTGGATTCCAAAGGGTGCCATAATTGTAAAATCAGGAGTCTGTAGTAACCTGTATTGCATTGACCCATTTCTCTAGTGTTAGCGGCCATGGCTTGCCAAGCCTTGATTTTTTCAATTCTGCAAACTCACAACTGCAGTTTGGCTTCTTTTCCAAGCTGCAACTTTATTAGGGTTCTCGATTGCTAGATTTTTAACTGTTAAATTACTTAATTTCTGCAATAAAGAGGGGAGATAAATCCCAGATCACTTCTAATGAGATTCTAAAACTAGGATTTCATTTATCCTTTATATGTTCACAATCCACTCCAACACTGGACATTATCTGAACTGGCTGATGCACACTCATGCTTGGAGGTGATCTGACAAGGTATGGATCTAGCTTTTACGATAGCCACGTGTCACTTTTTGTCTTGTCCCCATCTCTGCTCTAAGAAACTATGCAAAGCCAAACCAGTGTGTTTCAGGGGTAAATGGGGTTGTGGAATGGGTGATTCTTTTTTTTTTTTTTTTTAAGAAGGAAAACAACAGGGTGCAATTGATTTGCAAACTCAGAGGAAGAAAGCTAGGAGTGGGAGGACAGTCAATACTGGGCTGGACTACTGCATTCCAATAGAGTATTTCAATGAGTCTAGAGAAAAGATTTCAATTACGCAGTAAATGACTTGGTAACCAAAGACTCCTGCCACTTCAGCAGCAAGATGCCAGATAGTGCAATACACTGATTTCTTCTCATTAACTGTAGAGCTGAGGAAGTATATGGAAGTGGAAAAGTGGGGGGCTGGGGAGGAAAGAGGCAATACAAATCTAATAAGCTTTAAGTGCAAAAAGATAATTAGAAACTGCAATTCCACTCGCATTTGTTTTTTAAAGTGAGGTGAAAAAATGCAGAAATCGGTGTTCAGCCTTCTTGTAAATTCAGTGTGAAAGCCCATGCTGAACATGTTCACTCCGTTCCATTGAGTGAGTCTGCTTGTATTTCTTGAGTGCTGGTTTTTTAGTCTTTCTGCTTTAAAGTTGCAAGTAAATGAAGTTCATAGGCTCAGTTTGTTCCTACATGATAATATTTATCTAAGACAAATGATTCCCACAAGTATCTGGTAGAGGACCACCCTCTCACAGGCCCACCACTTCATGCCTATCCCTGTGAGTTTCTCGGAGCACCTTTGGGGGTATGCTGAAACTGCTAAACATCATTTCCTGCCTCCTGGTACGTTTTTTAGAAGCTCTGTTTGACTGCTGTTTGTTCTTACCCAGGTGGCCTAGGAAGGAATGATGAGTTTTGAGTTTCTTCCAGTTTCTATTGGTTACTAAATGTTTTCCTGAAACTAGCTAGTAACAACTTCCGCTCTAGACTTGACGAGAAAAGGCAAGAAAGCAGAGGGTGAGGAAATTGCAAAGCCTTTCCAGCAGGCAGGCTCTATGGGCAGCAAGCAGATGTGTCTACTCTCTAGCTCAGAAGTAATAGCAGAAAACAGCACTGGGAGCTACAGAGAGGTTGACCCACTCCACCATGCTTTGGAGGGATGGGTTGCATCTGACACAACCCTGAAATATTCACTTTGGTTGCAACAGTTGAGCTTTGCTATGGCAGTTTAGCTCAGCACCCAAAAAAGCTGCCAGCTTCTGCCCTTTGTCAGGTCTGTGTTGGCCAGTGCTGGGGGCTGCCTTGGGAGCGTTCTGGGATTTTCTCAATCCCTGATTCTTACAGAAGCACTTTTGAAAGTTCCATGGAAACATTCATCTCCTGGCCCAGCAGAGGTAAGGAGAGGAAAAACAGCAAGTGATTTGAAATCTATTAATGACAGAAGAGAACTGGATGTTTAGGGTGGGTTGTTGTGTTGTTCTGAGAGAAAATTTATTTTCTAAATAAATAAAAAGCAGCAAAACACCTAACAAAACCACCATGAATGTACTTTGCATTGGTGCAAGAGTATTGTCTGAGCCAAGAGCATCTTGGTGCATTTTAATAGCAGCCAGACAGCAGCTTATCTTATTTACGCTGGTGTAATCTCTAGTGGATCTGGCTGAGAAAGTGCCATCAGGCAATCATCACAGCAACAACAACGGAAAGGATCTCTTCAAAGGGTGGATGAGCTAGCATAATCTTTTGTGATATTAACACTGACAAGTAAGCAGACACCACGAAGCCCCTAGGAGCTCCGTTCCACCAGCAGGCATATCGAGGTGAAAGCTGGTGGAGATGAACAGCCCAGCTGCTCAGGATACCCGAGAAATGCGTTCTTTAAAACGGAGCAGTCCA
The DNA here is from genome assembly GCA_013398225.1 of Steatornis caripensis. NCBI lineage: Eukaryota > Metazoa > Chordata > Aves > Caprimulgiformes > Steatornithidae > Steatornis > Steatornis caripensis. The sequence continues at coordinate 276,831 of VZSC01012362.1, read as the reverse complement.
GCTTTGCAGGACACCTATTACCTGATTCCCCCAGCCTAAACAAGCACTGTTTGCCATGTCTGCATTATTTTGTTTCAACTAAACAGATGATATTTTTATAAAAATTTATTTGGTTTAGCAGGTGGCTCTTCTGCAGCCTGGACTTGTCAGTTTGCTCAGTTCCCAGCTCCTCAGTTGACTGTATCCTCCTCCCTGCATTTGTATGGTGCTTGTGCAATATTTTCATGACTTTTTTTTTTGACTCTGCCAAATGGTTGTCCATCTAATTAAGTCCAACATCACAAACTGTCCTGTTCTGGTTGAATGCTGATACTGAGAAATATCTTTTTTTTTTCTCTTTCTTTCTTTGTGAAGAGGAGAAATGAAGGAATTTAATTAGCACTGGGCCTCTATTCCCCTGTCAAATAATTTATTTGTTAATCATTAATTCTGAGGGTGAAAAATAATGTTTGGCAGCAGAAGCACAAACTGTTGCAAAACAAGTGTTTGCAGAGGAAATATATCTCTGCCAAGTGTGGAGGACTCGGGTCCCGTGAAGGTAAACGTGCAATACCAGTGGCTCAAGAGAACAGCACTGGGTTTATCCCTCTAGTTGGGCTCATCGCAGGCTGGGGAAGTAGAAGATACCAGATCACTTACCCTGGTTCAGTGCTGCTCAGCAAAGGTTTCTGAAGTAGTTCGTTTGTTTATGAAACACAACGCAAGCCAGAAAGCTTGGCAGGGCTGTACTGGGAGTAGTGTTTGGGTGAGCTGGCTCACGCGTTTGTNGAAGTAGAAGATACCAGATCACTTACCCTGGTTCAGTGCTGCTCAGCAAAGGTTTCTGAAGTAGTTCGTTTGTTTATGAAACACAACGCAAGCCAGAAAGCTTGGCAGGGCTGTACTGGGAGTAGTGTTTGGGTGAGCTGGCTCACGCATTTGCCCTTTAAATGTGATGTTTTCTGTAAGCAGGTATCCCAGGGGAGAGAAATATCCATCAGGTCTTTGAGGCAGGCTGAGGTGACCAGCGTAACCATTTCCTTTGTTGCCTTCAAAGTGAGGCCTTTCTAGAGCAGTCTGGGGGCTCGGGGACACAGCAGAATTCATCAGCTTAGTTTTATTGACTCCAGCAGGGTCCAAGAGGTGTGGTCACAAAGAGCATCGGATGGTTGGGCACACAAACAGATTGTGTTGCCTGTGATTAACTACCCTTATCCATGGCGACTCTCCCCCTGGTCTGCTCGCCTAGATTTCTGGAACCATCTCCCTGCTGCCTGAAATGGTGCCTCTTGGCCACAGAAGCCCCTGAGCAGAGACTGGAGCTCAGCAGAGCCCTGCCTGTGCTCAGTCTCTGCTGATGCTGGGGCTGCCCATCTCCATCTTGTCCTCAGCAGCCAGAGGGGGGAATGACAGACAAGAGATTTTCCTGGTGAAAAGGAAAAGGGGCAACGCTAAACTCTGTACCCAGAGTACCGTTATTTCTGACTGCACATCAACATGTTATCTTGAGGGAAGCTCTGCCAGATGCTAGCCTGGGAAGGCTTGGCAAAGACTTCAAGTGGATTTATTTTTTTTATTAGATTTACTATCAGAATGAATAGCACAATCAATGTTGATATGCAATTCAATTAAAAAGGATGAAACTCATTTTCTGCATGTTTTTCTCTGTCACGTTGTCCGAATTCCTGGCCTACAGCAGTAGAGGTGGACAGGATAAAAGAAGAGTGGAGATGTGTGGGGAGAAGATGCTGTATTTTTGGCCTGGTGTGGTGCAGAGTAGAAAGAGCTCTGAGTGTTACAGATGTGCTGATTGCAATCCATGTAGTCACGCTGAACTGCTGGTGATTACAGTCCATGCACTATGGATGTGAGGTGTGCTACAGGGGCGAATTTGCAAGGCTAATTTTCAGAGGTGGGGAGCAAATTTGGACTTGGTGGTTTTCTTAATTCAGTTGAAAGCTTATGCAACAGAAGCACGGAGCAGAACTGGATGTTGGGCCAGGATAGGAAAATGGTTGTTTACAGTGAGACTTGTGAAATGTGGAATTTGAAAACCTGTGAGAAAGGAGATTTCCTTCTGAGAGGCATGAGCAGTAAGTTATTATTTATCCCTATTCATGGGAGAGGAGGGGGACAGGAAAGAAAAAGTAGGCTTGTAAAATGTTGCCATTTCTGTCCCGGATGATTGTGTTCTGAGCTGNGAGACTTGTGAAATGTGGAATTTGAAAACCTGTGAGAAAGGAGATTTCCTGCTGAGAGGCATGAGCAGTAAGTTATTATTTATCCCTATTCATGGGAGAGGAGGGGGACAGGAAAGAAAAAGTAGGCTTGTAAAATGTTGCCATTTCTGTCCCGGATGATTGTGTTCCGAGCTGTTTAAAACAATTCTAGCTTTTGCACCAGAAGTAACTGCATTGCAGTAGTCACAGGATGTAATCAGTTAAAGTTTTAACCCGAAGATACCCAAAACGCTGTCAAAGGTCCTGCACAACACATTAGCATTGGTCCCGATGGCTGTACAGGAGAGTTGCTGGGAGGCACTTTTCCACAGACCTCAGGGAATTAACCCTCTGTGATTATTCCCATTCAGGGAAAGCTGCAACAACTTTACTGGGGTGAGAAAAATCTCTTCAGTCTGCAGCATTCTGATGTCTCTGTATTCCACTGCCATGTTCCTGCAGCCCATGGCTCCTACCCCATATGACAAAACATCCTGTCTAGAACGATAACACATCCTAATTACACTGATTAACTCTATGGAAAGACACCAGCACTTGGAACAATTGCTGACGCTGCCTGGACAGATAAATAAGAAAATAATAAATTAGACAATCAGCTGGGGGAAGAGATATCTGCATGTCATATATAGTTGAGAAGGGAAGAGCATGTGGAGACCAACTAATTGCGTGAGAATAGTGCTCAGTTGCATGCAAGATCCCTGCTCTTATAAGGACTGCTCAAACTGTGTTGCATGATCACTTCTGCTTATCTCATGCTATAAAAATGTGTGTGTTAAATTCAGTTTTGGAGCCACAGACATTCTGTCTAGTGACATTCTCAACGAATCTGTTTTCCGGAAGGGTCTTGGAGTGCAAGTAGTGACTTTCTGGAGATGTATGATCCTAAGCCGCTGAGACAGGTTTGAAAATATAACTCAAACAATGGAGAATCACAAGTCAATGCTCAGGTTTTAATCACTTGTGAAATAAATCCAGCAAACACCAGCATTGACTTTTAGGTGTGCATATACTGAAGGGTTTTAAAAAAAGTTACAATTGCATTTTTAATAGAAAAACAAAGGAGGAAAAAAAAAAAGTCCCTGCAAAGACAAAAGCAGGTGTGTAGCTTCACACACGCTGAATATTCCCTTTAAAGTCAGGGGGGCTAGTCAGATATTTAAAGTTATGCGTAAACAGCCTTCCTGAATGCAGTAAATAAAGGGGAAAAGTGTCTTTACAAGATGAGGCTTCATATTCTAGGTAACAGTATTCTCTTCGCTGANAGTCAGGGGGGCTAGTCAGATATTTAAAGTTATGCGTAAACAGCCTTCCTGAATGCAGTAAATAAAGGGGAAAAGTGTCTTTACAAGATGAGGCTTCATATTCTAGGTAACACTATTCTCTTCGCTGATATGCTCTTGTTTTAATGTTTGGACAAAGAGCTGCGGTGGGAACCTCAATTGACGTCAGAAGGCTTTAGATCACAGACCAGACAAGTGTCAGAGAATTACGAGAAATCGCGGATGCTCTTCTATCTATAGCTCTGCAGTCTCCCTATCAGTCGCGTTTTCATCAGTTCAAATAGCTTGCTACAGCAGCTTTTTAAAAATTAGTTTGGGTTTAAGGATTTACGCTCTTGTTAAGATGGGATAAGAACATTGTAACTGTTTTTTTTTTCTTTTTTGAGAAATCAGAGGAGGTATGAATAGAATTCTTTTAAAAGAGATATAACACGCAGTGCGGAGTGGTGGTGGGTTTTATCCTCTGAAACCTTTTGCTACAGATCCTTTGGAAGGGCCTCTTGAGCCAACACACATAAGCTACTTACAAAATTGTGGGTCCCACAGTAAAGCTGGGGCACTCCGTGTGTATTTTGTACTGCGTAAAATGAGTTGTGTGATGAGAGCTCATTTTGATGTTTTCTGATAGAATTAGTTGTTGTCATTACAACGCAAATACCCTGTTGGAGATGAATGTTCCCTCTACGCTGCTTGTGATTCCTGGTGTGATTTATCAGTTTATTCATGAACTATAATGAAATGTAACTTCTGGAATGAATGGCTAAGCTCTGGGTCACCTGCCCAGGAGGACTATTTTGCTCCCCACCTCAGCTACCCTCTGACTTCGGTCTCATCAGCTCCCTGACAAAAAAATCCTGTCTTTTCAACTCTGGCAGTGCTGCAGGGCCCATGTTGGTGCAAGACAGCAGGTTGTGTTTGATGAGGCTTGTACTTTGTTAGCCACGCTGCTGGGAGATGATTTCTAAGCCCTTAGCTCTGTGTCAGGGTGTTATGGATGAGGCTGGATGATGCTTGTGATTCTCAGGCACACGAGGTGGCAGGAGAGGTGGGACACACACATTTTGGTTTGTAAATCAGATATTGTGAGCTCTGGTGCACGAAAAAGACCTCTGTGTGTATGGATATGCCAGGGACTGTTGCCCTGCGCAGCAGTGCTTCTGGACGGTAGAAACACTGGGAATGAACAAAGAGATGAGATTGTAAAGATGCCCTGTGGAATGTCACTTTTTTTTGTCCGCAGCCTGTCTTCGCAGTTCTAACAAGATAAGAAAAGGCTGTCTCACCCAAGAATTCAGAGCATCTCACTTCCCTACTCCCAACAGCGGTAACAAATGTGGTGCACGGATCCTGCTGTAGTGGGGGGCTCGACACACTTTATGCAGGGGCTCTTGGCACCAACAAGGACATTTGGAGCTAAGGAGTTTTTTTAAATGATACTGATAACAGCTGACCCTCATTTGTTTTCAGGTTTTATACCTCCGCCATAAGAGAGGGGAGGAGGGACCTGTGCTTGGGGCTTTGTACAAGGCATCTTTTTACTTGCGTCATCTGAAATAAAAGAAGGGGAAAAAAAATCAAAGGAAATGGAGCAAAGGTGAGAAGTGATTAATTTTGTCAGGTTTTCTGCATGATTCCTGCATCAGCTGTGTTTTGCTGCTGAAGCAGATGCACGCAATAGTGGTCAGATCCACCACTGATCCCACTTCTCTTGCTCTTTATTGATTTATGTGTTTGCTCCAGCCGTGCTGGGGATGGGCAACCCCGGATCTGCATTCTGGGCGAGTGGTTGTAGGGGCAGGCATGCTCGCAGGGCAGGCGCCTGGGGGGAGCTGCTGTCGGCAGCTTTCGTCTGAAGGCAGCGTGCAGGATGATTGATTGCACTGCAAGCCCTGCTGTTCCATGCATGCGGTACTCCTTGTCTTGGCAACCTATTGGTAGTGTTTTCCCTCTTTACCCACCCTGCAATGAGGCACCGATAAAAATAAGAGTTCCCTGTCTGTTTGCTAAGGCATTTGGGTGTTTTGTCTTTTTTTGTCTTTTTTTTTTTTTCTTACTAGCAGGCTGTGAGCCACAGTGTAAAGATGAAGAGGGAGAAATCTAAAGGAAAACAGGAATAAAAGTGTGTTCTTTTGTCTCCCTCTCAAAACCCAGATTTCGTGGGGTTTGGTAAATTAAGATTTCTCCTGCTTTTCTCAGCTGGCACTTAGATCCAGCAGAGATGTATTTACAGGATGCCAACTGTGTCTATGTACCAGCCAGATGTGGTGCAGTCCCCAAATCAACAGCTTACCATGGTGCATTGTATGGATGAAATAATTGTCTGTGTAATGGGGAGTGCTCAGGGTGTGTAAATGACGGGTGCATCTGTCTCTATCTATTTCTGTTCTCTGCAGGCCCTCTCTGTGCTGAGGGGGCAAAAGCTTATATTCTCTTTTGTACAGTTTCTATGCATCAGTCTCTTGAAGTATCAGTAAGATTTAGGAATGGCTTGGAGGTGTGTATCTGATCTATAGCACCTGTGGGATCAGAGCATACAGACTTCCAGGACCAGATCAGCTAGAGCACATCAGCAGTTTCCCAAGATGTTAAGGACACCACATCATTTTGTACCAACAAATCATCTTGGCTAAGAAGTACAGATGTAAATCGTTTCCCTCCAGGGCAGGTGGTCTCTGTTGTCTGCCTTTGTAAGAGAAGATGTAAATTGTTTGGATGATTTGGGAGAAAGGTGAGAGAAACAAAGAAGAGGTGCATTTTTTTAAATTTGCTTCTTTAAGGGGAACTGACCTGCTGAAATAGCAATGTTTTATTGTGCTGAGTGCAATGCAAAAGTTGGTCTTTTCTGGGCTGTGCAAGTAGGTCTAGAAGTCAGCAGCAAGACAGCCTGGTGTTGAGTTGTCTGGTCACCGTTACTAACCATCCTTCTGGTGCCTTGCACTGGAGCAGCAGGTGGAATTCCTGCTTCTGTCGCTCCTTCCTTCTTGCTCATTTATCCTAAGGTTGTTTGTTTTTTTTTTTCCAAACTGAAATTATTAAAAGTGCTTGGAATGCTGTTTTTGTCAATCAAAAAATTGAGTCAAACCATGGTGGGGAGGGTGTGCTGGAAAGACACTTTTTACCTTGTGAAAGAATATGATGAGGCATTTTTCTTGAAAAGTGTGAGGTACACAAGTATAACAGTACTTCACAAGACTACGAATAATTGTGGTTTTGCTGATAGACAAAGGTCAACAGAAAGCATGCAAGGTAATGGAAGCAAATCAAAAGCATAATTTAGTGGAAATAATGAAACGCTGATTTAATGCGCCGCAACAGTGAGAGCTGATACAGGCAAGTAAAACAGAAGTCAAAATGCATGATCAGCCTATCTGTCATCTTAGTACTAGTCACTTTGGGATTCTCAGAAAAGCTCCAAGTTATAGAAAATGAGCAAGAGATATGCAGTGAATAGATTTAGATGATTTGACATATTTGAAGGTTGTGGTTTTGATTTGGATGTTGTGATTTTAAAGCATGACTTATTTTTTTAAAAACCCTTGTCTTTCATCAGTATCTAAGTAGCAATTATATGTATTAGGTGGTCTGACATCTTGTTCTCAATACTGAAATTTGGAGAGCCCTTTTAACCTGTGTGCTAGGATGAAATGAGAACAGACTTCTCTGCTGGATTTCTATCACAGATGAATGATCGCTGGTTGGTGCTGGGATAATAAAGTCATTTAATTTTGGACACTGATTAACATCTTAATTCAGATGCTGGGATCCTTTTCTATCCAGGTCAACTCATGAGGATTTGGTGAGATGAATTTCATAAGCTAACAAGGAAAGTGTTTGCCCAAGAACAGGGGAATTGCCGTGTGCTGTTGCTTACAAGTGCTTTCCTTTTTGACTTGAATCACTTGCTCAGTTGCAGAATGAACTGCTTAGCTTTTGGTCTGTATTATTGAATCTGAGACACTTAAAACAGAGTTAGAGGGCCCTTTGCTGCTGACTTGCCTCATACATACCTCTTTCATGGGAGAAGAGGAATAAGTAAGGACCAAATTCCCATGCCTAAATTTTTGTTTTTGAAGGAGGCCTCTGTAGACAATTTGTATGATATAATGCTCTTATATGTAAGGGCAGGATCCTACCATTCTCTCCACATATTGATCTCTTTCCAGAAGCAGGTCCCTTCAGGTATTTCAACAGTAAAATCGTGTTCTGCTAGTGGGACTTGCTGCAGTATAGGATAATGTTCAGTGGGAGTCAAGGTGGAGAATCAGTCTCTATTACCTAAAATCTGCACGGCACTGGTGCTTCAGAGACAAAGGATATTTTATTAGTGCATGTGAGAAACGGTGATGTTTTTTGTAATCTTTTTATTAAGCAAGGACACTTATCTATGGTTTTCTTGCTCCTTGCACCCAGTGTAGGCAAGGGGGAAATGGGTTTTGCCCAGATATTTGTGGAGCCTTTCTTTTGCTCTGAGCTATCCAGAGAGCAGGTCTGGAGTTGTTAAGCAGCTGTTTAGAGAGGAAGGTTAAGATTAGGCTGTGTTAGAAAATGTTTTGTGTACTTTACATTGATTTGTCTTAACTGCCTAAAATGCAATGAATTGTTGTAGATGGACGGAAATGTGTATAAAGTTCCTGCAGAAGGCAGGGTCCCAAACATTTTTTGCTTCTACTGGGATGGCACCAAATTAATCTTTCTTTGTGGATTTACTTATAGGGGTTTCTAGGTAGAATTGTCAATCTTTTCACGTTTTCAAACCTTGAATATGTAACCCTTTTAGCAGGGTTTCTAACAGGGCTATTACAGGTTGCAGACCAAAGAAGCTAAAGAGCATCCTTAGAGCCCTCTAGTCCAAGCCTTTGCTAAACCATTTTTATTTTGTGGAGGAGCTGACAGACTCAGAAGAGGCACAATAGGCCATAAGGCACAACTTTTGGCCAATTTCAGTTAGCGAGAGGAAAATACTCTGAGAATATCTGCTGGATTGCTTAGCTTGTTCTGGAAGTGTCTGGTTAGCGCTTCATTCACGCGTACCTCTGTAACACTGTCTAGCACTGCAGAGCTGTAGCAGAAGGTTTGAAGATAACATGCACATTACTCTCCTTTTCCTTCCCTTGCCTTTTCTTTTGTTGTGTTTTCAAGGAGCTGAAATCAGCACCTCTCCAATCACCTGCTTTACTCTCCAAGTCTGTTTTAGGAAAAAGTGTTTGTTTTTCCACAAAATTAAGAGGCATCATATTCACAATGACATTTTCTTATTGTTTTAAAAACTGGAATCCAAGAGCTCTATTACTGACAGGAGGGAATAGAAAAATGCCAGTTAGAGCAATTGAATGGGGTCTGAGGCTGGCAGCAACTTTTAGCCTGTGAGTCACTTGGAGCTGTAGCCTTGAATCACTCCTGCTAGCTGACAGATTGTTGTTCAGAAGGGGCCAATTCTGGTCTTGATTCAGTGAAGGTCATGCTGCTGATTCCTGATAGTCAGAAGTGCAATTAGGACAACAATCAGGCGCAGACAATTTGAAAGCCTCACAGGACGGTGTTGAGTAAGGTGCCAGTTCTAGGCTATCTTTTATTTCCTAACTTGTAAAAGGTGCATTCCTATACTCAGGCTTATGCAGTGGTGTTTCTGGACTACTACAGCTATTAAAATGCGATGATACAACAGAAAGTCCAGGCAAGATCATCACAGGGTGGGGGCAGGTTTTGTTCTTCGTGAAGGAATTCACAACTGAACCAGAGTACGAACGTGCAGTATATGTAGTTAGACTTTGGGAGAATGTATATGTCTCCACAGATATAAGCGGGCAACTTGAAAATCTCTGCAAAAAGTGTCTGATCTATTTTTATTTCCAAGAAATAGCATTTTGCCTTATAGAGATAAGCGTAAGGAAATGTTGATCAAGCAACCTGTCTGTCGGAAGACCCTCTTCATCTCCCACCCCAACCCAGTTTCCATCCCTGACTCTACCCAGGTTCTCAGTAAATGTCACAGCTAAGTGACCGCAGTCTGAGAAGGCAAGTAGCAAAATGGGAAATGCTCTTCCTTAAAGAAAGGCATGTCAGAATAAGCTGCTTATCGCAAATTCCTTCTAAGACACCTCAACTGTAACAGAAACAAATATCATATTGGCAATACCACAGTGTCTGCATTCACACACCAGCTGTTACTCTTTCCCACAGGATCTTGTTTTTTAAAAGGCTGGTGAAGGACTTTTTTGTTAAGAAACAGATCTAGTCTTATTTCCTATGCTGACTATATCTAATTTTCCTTTGGGACTTTGGATTTTTCTTTATTTTTGTGGTGTATGTGCTAACATATAATGGATTCTCTTTCCAGAATGTTTTTGACAGGCTGTGTAGTAAAGCATAACACACCCTGTAATTTAAAGCAATGCATACTTCTTTTATGAATTATTGGATTATCATCTTGTGTGTTTTTAAAATATTATATATGACTGAGTGCTAGAGTGGTTTGCACCCTTAATTTATGAATGAATGTTAACGAATAAACTTTGCTTGCTGAAACTGAAATGGCAAAGCTACTCCTGGAGCAGAAAGGCTGGTAGATTTCTGGCCTGTAATAAATTGAACACATAGCACAAAGCAGGGGGGAAAAATAAAAACATTGCTTAGAGTCAGTTGTGAGCTGGAATTACTGATTATTTCTTTTCTTGTTTGGAAAATTATTGCAGTACATAAAACAATTGGGTTTCAATGTCTCTCTAATCGAATTAAAGCATTTTCAAATTTTCTTAAATGTTAATTTCAGGAAAACTAGGCTTCCAGAAATACCTTTTGTATGTGATATGACATAATAATATATAGCACACGTATGTATATGCATATAACTTGTAACAGTCTAAAGATTTACATTAGAACCTGAAGGGACTGATTTGCCAAGATTTTGAATGCCCAGGACTTTAACTGATGTGCTGAGAATCTGTAAGTGCTCACATGTGTCGTGTGATGCATAAGTGTGCATCGTAGAACAGAATCAGCAAGACAAGTATGTACCGATTTCTCTTGTTCAGGCAGTTCGGAGGACAGGTGGTCAGATGCTTTAATGCCAGGGCCATAGGAAATTCAAGCCTGGAAATGCCTTTTTAAAAATTTTCCTTTTGCCTTCTAGCTTATTTATGGACAACATTTCAGAGCGTTTATTTGTTGTTTAATCTTGGTTTTTTATCTCTGTGCTTTTAATGTTGTTTAACTAAAGAGTTTATTGCACATACATATGCTTCATTTTGGTCCACCCTGCTATATTGTGCAGTGCTGCTCTATGCTTGTGACTAAATAAGATGAGAAAAGATGGCTCTGAAGTATTGGGTATTGTGCATTGTTTTTCAGATATTGGTTATTTTAGTGATTTCTAGAACTTTTTTCTTGTGTTACCTAACAAATAAACGTTAAATTCCCGTTATGTGTTCATGTTACAATCTTGCTGTCTTGACTTTCTGTGGAATTACAGAACAGGGAGGAATATCCCAATTTTTATGCCTGGAAAGACTTTAGTGTTCAAAAGGAAAGAGCTCACTAGCTGGAAAAGCCTGGCCAGTATCGGCAGGTCTGCTCCTGTGATTCATAAAATAATAAGTATTACACCACTGATGTATATGTAAATAATGTCTGGTTTTTTCATGTTAAATTATGAGATGGGTCTGTGGTAAAATACAGAAATGCAGAAGTAAGAGCCATGCACCTGAAATGAAGTCTAAGACTGATGAGTAAGTTCAAGTCATGAAAGAGGGCTTTTCTCAAATACATGTGTCTGGCGGCTGTCACTTGCTACAGCAGGCTGCTTTATTCATGCAAATACAGAAAAAGCTTCTACCTTACAATATTTTGTCCATTTAATAAAAGCACTGCAAGGACAGATGGATCAGAAACAATTCTTTAAGACTAAAACTGTTTTTTCTCCTACCTTAGCCTTAATGAAAAACTGAACACATCTAAAACAGAGTCAAAATACAGCTGGTAAGTAATGGATATAATAGCAAAAAAGCTCCCCACGTCCTCTTTGGCTTTCATTTAGGTTCTGCAAGGGAAGGATGTTGAAAACAACGTGAAAGAAAAAAGTTGGGAAGGAAGGTGATTATTTCTTTCTTTTCAGTGCCTTTACGCACAGCAAGCTGAGGAGATAGGGTAAGCCCTCCTTGAAAAGGAGTCCCACGATTTCTCAAGATAACATAGCTAAGCAGCGAAAGCATCCCACGGAACTCACCTTAGCCTGCAATCTGAGAACGGGGAGGGGGCGAGGTGGGAATATTTACCCGGGCAAATTCAAGTGCAGCGCTCCCAGCCGCCACTAGTTGTCACTTTGCAACCAGCCGGGGTCGGTGTTTTCAGCACTGCGGTTAGCGAGATTGCGGTGCTAATTAAACAGAGTAACTCTCAACGCCGCGGAAAGTCCCGAGCCCGCAGCTGCGGGATAGCTAATCTCGGGGAACCGAGAGAAGGCGAAAAGGCAGCTCGAGAAAGGCGGAATGCCGCTGTCCTAAGGCTGAGGCTGTGCCTGGGGGCTGTGTCCCGATGCCGAGGTGGGCACGGCAGCGCAGCTTGGCAGCCCCCGGTGCGCGCACACTCCTCCCGTAAAGCCGAGCCTTACCTGAAGAAAACGATCGTCTCCCACACGTAGACTCCGAGCGCGTTGACGTTGCACATTTTTCCAGCTCTCGCTGTGGGTTGTTTGTTGGTTTTTTTTGTACTCCGTGAGGGGTGGGCTGGCGGGGCTAGCCGATAAAGTAACCCGGCAGGTGGGGAGAATTGGTAGGGGAAGCGAGCCACCCCCTCTCGGGGCAGGGGGGAGGCCGGGGGGCTCCGCTCAGCACCCTGGACAGTAGCAGGGAGGGTGGCCCGGTGAGCACTCTGGACAGCGCCTGCCAGGCGCCCCGGTCAGCACCCTGGACAGCGGCGCTCCGCGGGCGCCTGCCGAGCGGCCGGCGGCTCCGCTCCGGTGCTGCCCTGGCTCGTCCCTCCTCTCCGCCTGTGCCCCCGCCACCGCCACTGCAGTGGTGCTCGGGGCAGGAGGACCAGGCTTCCCGCACCGAAATCTCCCTTCAGCGGGATCTCGCTCCGGACATCAGGCTGGCGAGAGGGGGAGACGCAGGGGGTGTAGGTTTGCCATCAGCGTGGTGGGGGTAAGATGGGGGGAGTGGGACGACACCTTCAACAACCCAGGGCTTTAATTCCCGCTGCTAGCCGGGGTGTCTCCCTAATTACATCCACAGGAATTTGCCAGCGTGGAGCCGTGCTGCAGTCCCCGTTGTGTCGCTTTCCTGCACGCCGTTCGGCTGCTGTTGATTCCTGCTTCCTGGGCTGTTTTCCTCCCGAATAAGTTATTGCTGCTGTAGGGAAGGTGTCCCATTGCTCAGGGCTAGAGCGGAGGGGAGCGAAGGGGAAGTTTCTTGGGAAGCACTCCCATTATGCTCAGAAAGAAAGTGGCTCAGTGTCCTCCTAATGCATCTCATTTCCTTTCTGCCCTCTCTCCCCTGCTAGGACTCGCCAGATCTTGGGAGTTTCTTGCTGCATTAATTTACTAAACTAAAGAAAAAAAAACGGTGGGAGGGGGAGGTGGAGAAGTGGAAAAGCAAAGGGGAGGGAATAAATCAGCCTCTCCATCATCCCAAGGCCCTCCTCTTAGCTGTGCTCATTGGTCTCGGGGCTGAAAAAACTGCTCTGGGACGTGGTTGGATAAACGCATGTTGTTCAGCAGAAGCTGTTAACCGCTAAAGCGCTGATACGTTTTGGTTGATTTCAATTTTTTTAACCTGAATCCCTGTCTTTTTAAGAAGTCTCTGAAATCGTTTCCCTTGACAGGGCAAGCCTAAAGAAGTGCCTTAAGTCTTCATCTCGCGGAAGATCTGCTTGGCTACCAGTTGCTATGTGTTGCTTTTGGCTTTTAAGGAACATCTCTGTGTTATGTCTTTTGTTTGGTGATTTCTTTTTTCCTGTTGTCTTTGTTTTATTTGATTTCCTCCCCCCCCTCCTTTTTGCGTTTGGTTTTGCAAAGAGGTCTGGCAAACACCAGAGCCGTGAAGGCTAGGGCAGGTAAGGAGCATTTAGCAGTTTCTTATCGCAGCTCCAGCACCCTGGGCTCCGGCTGTGCTCGAAGGGTGCTGAGTGTGGTGGTCGGGGCGGGGAGGAATGGGCTCCTTAGTCACTTTGTCAGTGTGTCACTCTGCTCGGCTTCTCATCAACTTCTGAGAATTGAAATGAAAATTTAACACTACTAAATAGTCTAGGATTTCTTTCTTCTCTGTTGTCCCGGTCTAATGGGATTTTTCTGTAAGTTTTGTTTACTTGTTCTGTGCTTTGCAGAATTCCTCATGGCAAAGAAAAAGTCGCTCTTAACCCCATTTTAGCTGTTTTTAATCTGTTCAGAGAGTCGTCCCATCCCACATTAAGGAGGGTGGAGGTGAAATCGACTGCTTGCTCCACCACTACTGTAGCCTCCCTCCCCCCCCCCCCCCCCCCCCCCCCCCCCCCCCCCCCCCCC
>VZSC01012362.1:231254-261062 GCA_013398225.1 Steatornis caripensis | reverse complement strand
AAAGGCATCTGTCTTTCTGGTGGCACTTGTACAAATTAGAGAGTTGAAGATAACTCATGATGCCAAATGAGGCTCTTAAAATTAAAACGACCTGCTGTGTGTTCACAATGGTTTTTTTATTAGTTTGTTTCAAAGTGGATGAGTCTTGTAAAAACTCACTGTAGGTGAAGTTGTCTAGGAAGCTTCTGTGTTGTCTACTTTCTGGGCTGAGTGATGGGTTCTGTTCAACATATGACACTACATAGATGGTTATTGCAGGGTAACTGCTAGAGTAGAATAAAATTTCTTCTCATTTAAGAGGTCAGTATTTACATCTAAACTTTCAGGAGCAGGTCAATATTTTTAAAAGTTGAGGCTGATAGTGAAACATCACTGGCACAACAGCCAACAAATGGGACTGAATTCTGTGCAATTCTAGGCTTACCTAGTCAGAAAGGAAGTTGCTGGGGCTCCGTGATTTGGGCTGAGGACACTTGTTCTATGGCAGAAGGCTAGATTTTGGTCTCTCTCTTCCCATGATAATCCCATTACTGTCTTCACTGCAGGTGAGTTTGATTTTTATCCTTCCTGATGGTGATTCAAACCTTGCAGTCACCACTGATGGTTGAGGACACTAATTACTCAGCCTGGCCAGTGCAGCTGGTGGTTTTTCTGTTTTCCTCCACTTTAGTGTTTTAGATAGACGGACAACTTGTTTTCAGTCTTTTAGGCATCACTGGCTTCAGATGTTTTCTGTATGAGCTCTTAGTCTTCAGTAATATTGTGGTTGGCTATTTTACAAATGCTGATTACCAGAAGCAGGATATGACTGTAGTCAAGAATGGGCCATTAGGTGGCTGGTGGGATGAGATGCAGCTGTGGAGGGACATGAAGACGGGGATATGACAAAGAATTTGTGAAATAATGCTTTTGTCTTGGGCACTCTGGATGTGAGGGCTAACAAAATTAAAATGAGTCTTGCCAAGACAGTGGGGGTTATGAACTTGAAGGGTACCTGCAAGCTACGACTGTTCAAGAAGAAGGAGCTGCTGTTGTATGTTGTTGGGTGGACGTCATACCTCTGACACTGAAACATGGAACTGCCCCAAAAATCTCCTGAAAATCAAAGACACGTAGCCTGAGTTGAAGTTGTGGTTAATTGCATAAGGCAATTACACAAAATGTCATCTCCTGCCCTATCTCCTCTCCCAAAAACTAGATCACCATGTCTTAGGCTTTCCAAACTTTATTCTTCATATGGTGGCATGCAGTAAATAGCAAATAATAATTTAGTTATGTTCATTTGTTAATTACCAGTCAAAGGCTGGGTCTAATCCAGTACAGAGTTACTGAAATGTACCTATAACCATAATTCTCTGGTTGATTTGTCTTAATATGTCTTCTCTTGATTCCTTGTACAGATCAGGCCTTCTGGTAGGAAGGATCAAATCAGACTTCTCTGGGAATGCAACAGGAGCCATGGGAAACAAAGTTTAAAAAAAAAAAGCATAATGCTTTTAATTTCTCTCTTCAACTAAAATTTGGGGACACCTGCAGAAAAAGGTGTCAATGAGGAGTAATATATACTCCAATGATATGTCTGTCAGTAGGTACAAGTCTTCTGTGGCTGACAAAAATCAACTTTCTAACTATGACCTTTTTTTCTTCACTCTTTTTCCAGCTATGGGAGTTCCTCCAGTTTCCTTCATGCAGTTCCTCCCTGATCCTTTCCCTTTGAAGGATGCAAGTGAATTTCTTCTCTTTCTGTGAAGAAAATGAATCTTTCAGTGTTCCTGGTAGTCTGTGGGTTCGTTTTCTCTTTGATAGTTGATGGTATTAAAGATGAGGGAGACCCAGAAGGCCTTGGAAATCACTTTGTGATGAGGTGAACATGCACCCTGTGCTAAGAATTAACCTAAAACCTCATTCACAACTGCAGCTTGATTTCATTCTTGATCTGTTTTTCACCTCTGAATTTCATAGCAGGTAGAGACATTTTTAGTTTCTTTTGCTTGCCTTTTTAAAATTAAAATTCTGACAATAAATTCATATATGGGGGTAAATTCTTTCAAGCTGAACATGCACACACACTGCCTTCCTTCCCCAAGTAAACTGTAAGATTTTCAGTGAAGAAGTGGCTAGCATAGCAGTAAAGTACACTCAGCATATCTTGGGAATACTAAATCCATTATTGTCAGTTTGTTCTTTGGAGAATGGCTAATGAGGAAACAGTGCCCCAAGAACTCAGATTGTGCTTCCCAAGGCAGGGATTCAAGTTGCTACAGCAGCACTCCTTGCCTTTTGACACTGAACAAATGAAAAATAAATTTTAATTTTAAATTAAGTTCAAAGAATTTTGCGAAGGATTCTGTAAAGTAAATTACTATTCGGTTAATTTCAATGTCATAAGCTTTTTCTGTGCAAGATGGTTTAACTAAATACAGTTTTCTTAGAAACTTGAACCTGGGCTCTTTTTTTTTTTTTTTTTAAAAATTGCTGGTAAGATAACACCATGAAGTGTTCCTGCAGTGTTTTGTAAAGTTAAGTGCTTAGTCAAGATTTTTTACTGAAAAGATATACAGATGAAAGAATTCAGTGGAACTAATGTAAAGGTTCACCTCATCTAAGTTTCAAAAAAAAATGTTTAAAATTGAACTCTGGTGAAAAGTTTAATAAATTCTGTTTTGATATGCAGTGGATCTCTGCAAAACAACCAGTGGAGAGTTTTGCATAGGAAATCCAGAAGAACTTGCAGACTAAGGTTAGAACACCACTGGGGATGGAGCTGAGGGATTTATGGTATGGGTGATTGATATTTTTGGGTGAAATTCAGACAAAATATCACTGTTGGCAGTCTTTTGCCCCATTTGTTTAAAAAATGATAAGTCTAATCACAGAAATAGAGCTTGTCTTAGAAAAAGTAACAAAGCTGAACTCAGTTTATACACTGGAGCTTACTGGTTATGAAGTGCTCCAACATGCATGGTGTAGACTTATAAAATTGTCTCCTGGTTTCATAAGGACCCTTTCTTGGGATCCTTATGACCCAGGATGAGGAAAGACGAGAGGCACAAAACTCCGAGGTATGTTACTGGCAATCTGAGCTCTTGGGCTTGGCATGCAAACAGCAATGGGGTGACCCAAAGCTAAAGATACAGAGCAGATGAAAAACAGTTCACAGGAACTAGAAAACTGTCTATCAAGTACTTTTTTTGACTTTTTTTTTAAGCTGGTGGAAAATTTACCTTGATACTTCGAGCCAGGGAAGGTTTTTACAGCCATGCACACCCACATCCACCCACCCACACAAGGTGTGTGGTTGCTATATACAATATTTATGTTCTCATAAATGCATGTAATAGTCAAGTAGGAGTGGTCTGCACAGAATTGCTGAGGTCTCCTTATTCTTCTCCTTTGCTACAGGCTGTATAGGTACTCATTTCAGGTGCCCACACATTTACCAACCAGTGAGCATAAGCTCTCCCTTCATGTAGAGGCATATATACTCTGTATTCTGAATGTCTTAAATCGGAAGATTCCCGCCCTACATCATGCTCTGCAAAAAAAGCAGTTATATAGACTGTCCTTGACCTTCATGTTCTTGGGCAATACATTTTTTCACAAGTAGATTGGGGGCTATATTGATTTCTCATTGCTGGAAACACAGCCTCCATGAGTCTAATGATACCCAGTCTGTGATCATAGACTCCTTGAAAGTGATGTGAAGCCCTGTGATAGGTTGACTTCATAGCAGAAGATATGCTTGCAGAAGGCCAAGTGAAGTGGTGGCTGAGTGCAGTGTTCAGGTCTTCCTGACCTGTATGTGTGCTTGCTTCCTGTGTCAGGTGCCTGAATCAGGTTAAGGCAGTAATCCCTGAAGAAGAGGAAATAAAGAAGAATGGATGGTAGTTTTTCCCCTAGCGGTGCTTATTTATTAATGAATTTCCATGTCTCTTATGTCATATGTGACACTTGACTTGAGCTGTGAGTAGTCTTACTGCGTATCACAGGCTTGTCATTGTTATAATTTATGTAGTGTTATGTAGTAAGAAAGCAGTGTGGACCTTGTAGTCCTAAAGAAAATACACTGCTCTTCCCATTAGAAGCTTGATTTGCAGGTCATAAGTTATTTATTTTCTAACCTGTACAGAATAATTACCAGGCAATCACAGAGAACACAGAACTATTTTTTTTTCAAAGATCTTGGGCAATAAAACTTTTCTGTCATGTGAATGAAAATAAATAAGCCAAAGATGCTTTTACAGCTGATCTTGCCAGAAATTTTCAGGTGCTGAACATCATGCATTTGTTGGAAATATTATATTAGCTTTTGGTTTTATGAAGCCCATTGCTCCTGCCTTAGCAGCCCTAAGTGCTGCAGGAACTGGAACTTTTCTACTCCTGTGCCTTGCTTGTAAAAGAAAGAAACTGTCTATTTGTTTTGAAGCCAGCATGCACCGGGTTTTGAGAGGTGCTTATACAGAGGCAGAAGCATACAGGGCAGACCTAGAGCTATTCACATGACCCTCTTCAGTGCTGTTGTTGTGGATTTAAATACCAAACCAAACCAAAAAACATAGGAAGAGAAAGATGTAAAGAAATATGTTGCATACTTTCCTTGCTTCTTTTGTATTGTCATTTCAACAGAGCATGTGTGGGAGACACCAAGAAGTGGAACTCTTTAGAGGAAAACTTTGACTGCAAGCAGCAGACTCAGAAAGGAAATAAGTAGTGATGCCGGTGATGCCGAAGTGGCCCCCTCAGTGTCCGTGTGTTTAGACATCCTCTTACATGCCCCAATTCACTCATAATACCAAGTAGCATAATTTATCTTCTGGAGTGAAAGAAACAAGTTGAAGCTTTTTTTTTTAAGCTTTTAGCAATGGAACTATTTGCGTATCAGACATCTAAAGGATAAGATGAAGCCCTGTAGGATCTCTCTTCTTTTAATGAATAAAAAAGATTTGATTGTCCATTGCCTTTAATGAAGCTTTTTGACTCTGAAGGGAGGTATGTAACTGCTTTTGCTATTAATCTTAGTTATCAACACACTAGAAAGTGTTGATAATAGCTTAGGCTTTCACACTACGTTAGTAGAAGAAAGGGTTTTTCACCCATCTGAGATGCCTTCAGGTTTGATAGCACTGTTGAGATGTAATGTATTGGTAAGGGGCCTCTGGTAGAACAAGTTTCTTGCTTCAGTGTCATTGTTCTCGTGAATTATCCAAGTTAGTGGATGCACTTTGAGGTTATTTTACTTATAAGGAGTGGCAGCTCTGGCTGCTTCATTGCTATCCAAAACAGTCATTCCCTAGTAGAGTAAGCAATGATTTTAAGAGATCATTAGGCAAAAGACTTGTTACCCAGCTGTATTTTATTTTGTTTGAAACTGTGTCCACAGTTAACTTGGAGAAATTTACTTGAGCTACTTGTTTGGTCTTCATAAAAACACCTTGCTTTTACCCCTCTATTTCAGGCAGAGAGCTGATGCACGGTTGGGTTACTAAGGGCACTTCTGCTCTAGGTTTACTGAGAACCACTTCTGTAAAACCTGCTGGAGGTGAATGGTACTATTTGAAAATCTCAGCTGGGTTGTGTGCAAGCTGAGAAGCTTTCCTCACTTAAAATCCTTGCCTCAGGTGCAGCATCTCATGCCTCAGGTGAAAGAGAGAACAGGGATTTTAACACCTGTGCTAAGTAGCTTGTTATTGCCTTGACCTGTATATTTCTTTGCAGATTGCTGAGTTAAACCCTATGACAGGTATATGCTCTCCTTCATGCCACCTCTCAGCCTACTGTTAGCCTAGGGCTTGAGCAAAACTTCCACCACAGAGAGGTTGTGAAGTTTGTTCAGTGTGCTGTTTTCCACATTTTGTGTGACACTATTGATCCACCAGCTGGAGTCAAGGGTTTTAGTGTGGACTACTCATTGGATCCAGCAAAGGGAATTTGGCATAGTTGTCTTCACTGACTTGTCCTCTGCCAAATCTGAATGGAGGGAGCACTCCTCTGATGCAAGCTTGTATATGTTTTACTTGATCATAGTGCTTGCTTGATGAGGCTTCTTCTCTAAATGACTGTTGCCATTAAGGAATGGAATTTCTTGACTTTCCTAAGATACTAATGATTAATGACCTTTCTCTTGCACAGTGAGTATTCCTAAAGGCATATGTTGAAAGACACAATTTCCTAGATCACAATTCTTTTTGCCTTAACTACAAGATGCTTTTTCTACCAGAATCAAAATTCTCTTCCTTCCTCAAAATATTTAAATAATGGTGGGTTCTAACTATCTTCGTGGCAGATAGCTAATGCAAAGGCACTGAAGTGCTACTGGTTACAAGTTTTGCAGTATTGTTCTGTTGCTACCTTTACCTGTTGCATGCCTGGCAAAGATGAAAGTTGCAAAGCCTTTGCAAATTCCTGCTAAGCATCAGTGGCCTGTATCTGTTAAAACGAATGGAGGTGTAAAACCCAGGATGTAAATAGAATGGATTTTTTTGGTGAAAATGCTAGCTCTGATTCCCACCCTGCCCCACCCCCCCAATCCTAAGCATCAATAAAATTCTTTATGGTAAAGAATTGGAGTGTTATCATACATTTCCTTTGGACAAGTCAGAGAAAACAAAATTGCAGCCCATTCATGATGTTGCACCATGCCAGCCAGCATTTTTCTTTTATATAGCTTTCCGTCCCCATGAAAATAGTTCTCTACCAAGGCGATTGAATTGGACAAAAGTGATTTATGCAGGCTGTGCAGAGAGAAAAGGCTTTGTTAGGTTTCAGGGAAAACATGGAACACTGAGGGTGAGAAACAGCTTGGCTGAGACATTGGGAATCGCAATCCTGTCGTTAAATCTCCATGCCTATGACCAGAAGTGGCCTCACTGTGCATTTACTGCTTGATTACCGAATCTATGAAGCTGTCCTCTGGAAACAAAAGGCAGTAAATCAAATCAATGGGCATCTTTCAGTGGGAACCGAAGAAGCTTGTGATNTGGCCTCACTGTGCATTTACTGCTTGATTACCGAATCTATGAAGCTGTCCTCTGGAAACAAAAGGCAGTAAATCAAATCAATGGGCATCTTTCAGTGGGAACCGAAGAAGCTTGTGATGTTGTATTCTCCTTTGGCTCGTTGTCTGAATGTCGCATATGCTAAAACCTGTCCATGCACATTTCTGTTTGCACACAAAGTGCAAATACAACTTTTAAACTCTACATGTAATGTGTTGTGGTCTAGGAGAGATTCCTCTACATGAAAAGAAATCTCCCTCTCTCATCCCAGATAACTTATTCATGGGGAAAATTAACCCCTTCCACTGGTGGATAATTTTGAAGATTTTTTTTTTCCCTTAAGCCATCTTGGTCTGTGATAAGGAGAGTAAAGCAGGGAGTATTGCTGGTTTGAAGCACTCTAATTCACTGTTAGGGAGAAACAGAACTATGGTGACTATCACTGACTTATGGGGGTGTGAACATTGGGGATATTTCTGATGCTGCACTCTGTGTATTAATTTTATTTGAAGTGGAAGAACTCTGCTAAAGGGTCAGAGCTTAGGTATTGAATTAAATTAGAGAGTTTTATTGTATAGACACTCGCTATTCTAATGTACTTTTTTTGGTATTTGAGAGCTGGCTGAATTGTGTGTGAAGGAATAACAAATATATGTGTGTATATACACACACGTAAATAATATACATTTGAGTGTGTGTGTACATATGTGTGTGTGTGTATATATATATATATAAATAACCAATAACACCTGCATGGGCTTTCTGGGTAGAAAATACAAGCTGAANTATATATATATATATATGTATATATATATATATATGTATATATATATGTATATATAAAAATAACCAATAACACCTGCATGGGCTTTCTGGANATATATGTGTGTATATACACACACGTAAATAATATACATTTGAGTGTGTGTGTACATATGTGTGTGTGTGTATATATATATATATAAATAACCAATAACACCTGCATGGGCTTTCTGGATAGAAAATACAAGCTGAAACCGTAACGTCTTTTATGCTTCTGATGTGTCGTGAAAACCCAGCCTGACATCATAGCTCCCAAACCCTTGGTAGCATGGTATGTAATCTATATGTATCGTCTTACTACATGTGGTGTGATATGTAACCCAGAGAGCAGTTCTGCACATAGAAACATTCCTGCAGGTTTGGCAGAAGTTTCCTTTTTTCTAACCCTTCACCAAAAGTGGGCAGTCATGCATATTCATTCCCAGAGATATCAAAGAACTTCCAAAGCCTCTTTTTCCCACATAAAAGTGCCATCCCTATCTTCAGAAGACCTTTGTCGCTTATGGGCTCTTTAAACTAGGAAATACTCCTGTTCCAAAGTCTGTGGTTGCTGGATTGCAGATGTCCTACTTGTTGAATTCCTCTGGGCAACTACTGGGATAAAGAACTGACATTCAGATTTGAACCACTTCATGGCTTCCAGAGGTGAGCTGTCACCTTACTTAATTTATATTTATTACATGTGCTTCATGACTTCAGATTCTGGAGATGGGCAACTTCTCATTTAACTGCACTTTCTGGTGAATCCAGGGAATCCAAGAAATCTCTTGCAAGTCTTGGCATTCCAGAAAGCCCCAAAAGTCTCCGATATGAGAACTTTTGAAGACTGTGCAGGAATGACTACATCTGGGTGTGTCTTTGTTGTCCTGAGAATGTACTCAAGCAGCTGTCTATTTCCAATTGAGTAGAAATTTGTGAGAACTTCTATGAGCTTATGGGAACTGAGGATTTCCAAGGATTCATAATTTGGCTGAAGTCATACAGGTCTTCCTGGGAAGTGTAAGAGGCACATCTCCCAGCCCTGCTAAATCTAAATCTTTGCTCAGAATTACTGGGAACAGGTTAGTGCCTATATAAATAATACAGAGGGATGCTTTTTTAGCATTGGCAAACCAATATATTTTCCTCAAAAAGTCTGTGCTTCTGGTGGAAAGCTAAGAAGTAATCCAGTATAGAAAATGTCATAACAGCAGGAGGTGGACAAAATAATAAACAAATGAAACGGGGTGTTACAGTGGACTTCAGGCAGTCTGAAGTATAGGCTCTGCTCCTGGCACTGGGTGATATGATTGTAAATATCATCTTGTAAATTCCAGTTAATATTACATCAGGTATGTACAGAGGGTGTGTCTGTGTTCCTGTACAAAACCTGAGACCTCTGGGACCTTGTCTGTTAAACAGTTTGTTGGCCCAATAAAAAGGCTCACGTGGCCGTGCTGTGTATTAGAAATCAATACAGCAGCACTTTCCTTGCCCTAGCAGAAGAAGAAAAAGCTCAAGGGACTGATTAAGTTATCTGCTGAAAAAGCTGCTGCATCCTGAAACGTTTTAAATAAATGCCTTGTGTCTACAGGTAGTTCTGCATTTAATTCAGGTTTTATAAGAGGTTTACTGTACACTACATAATGTGTCTCTATAATAGATTTTAAATCTCATGATAATACTGTTTTTTAATTAGTATGATGAGCTGTCATAGTGAATTGTCACTGGCTAGATTTTCTTGGTGACGTTATGAGTGTCTAAATTCAGTTATCCATTTACCATCACAGCCCCAGAAATAGTCATTTATTTATGGAATGTTTTAATTAAACCAGATAATGTACATGCTCCTTTTCGCTTGGTTTGGCAGGCTCAAAATTGTTTTGCTTTCTGTCCAAAGCCCGCGCTGACACCAGCTGGTCAGACTGTTAGACTCTCCCCTGAGGCTGGTGCTTTTAGGAAGGAGAGTCTCAGCTGTCTCCCAGTTGTCTCTGGGAAGGCACAAGTGATGTGGGTGTGGAGTATATTTGACAGGTTAACAAATTTGTAGGTGGCTAAAGATTTTGATGATGAATGGGGCGTTGTAGTAGGCACCAGCACTTCTTGCTCTTTTGGACTTGCAGTTCCTCTGGACTCTACTATTAATGAGGAGTCAGAGTGAGGACTTGGAGAAGTTTGGCTATGGTGGTGCAGGGGTTTTTGTGCATAAGTATACATGCTGGTAAGGGTAGTGTGGGTACTTTCTGCCAGCCTTTGTGATGCTGAATGCAAGTGATGTGTGTCTGATGAGTCAGGTCTGTCCCTAAATGCCCCTTAAGAATTCAGGGCTAAAATATCACAGAGGGCCTAGCTGGGAAGGGAATTAGAGAGCTGCCTCAGGGCCAACATGTGTGTTTCCCATCCCAAGAAGCAAACTGGAAGGGAGATGCAAATGGGAAAGCAAGTGCACTCCCACACTTGCATGGTGTGTGCTCTAGTACCCTATGTGCATGTGCACTAAAAAAAAAAAAAAATCCCCCCTCCCAAAGAAATGGAGAGAAAGTCTGTTGATTCATGCTGTCCAGTAAATTACTTAGGTGAAATTTTATGCATGTGATTTGTGCCATTCCAATTATAATTTTCATAGGAGAAAAAGGAGGGAGAAAAGGGGAACCTGCCTTGTTGGTAGGATGGGAGTTAATAATCAGTTTAATTTGCAATCTCCAGCTCTTCAAAGGAGTTGCTAATAAGTGTTTGTCTTTGCTTTCCCTTCTACTCTTTTCCCTTAGGAGCTAGTGAGAGACACAGACAGCACTGATCACAGAAGCAAAATTGTAAAGGAGAGAAGAAATCCCCAGTGGAAACTCTTTAATCTGCTTCTGGAGAGGGCAGTTTGTGTTAATAGGACAAAACCGTAACATTTAATATTAATTATAGAGATTTGGGGAGGAGCTTGTGAAGGATGGAGGCAGAGAATGGACTGTAGGGAAGGAGAGATCCAACTACAACAGTCTCTTGCTGCATGAAGTAGCAGAGCTGCTGGATGAGCCCCATCTCTTTGGTCAGTCAGGGGGAATTTATCTGGACCTCATACCAGTTGAATTTTGGCAGCAGAGAAGCTTCATGCGTTGCGGACAGACCCAGTTTCTCTCTGCCTTCCTGATGGGGTTGTCAAACACTGCGGAGTTCAGTCAGCAAGTAATAGGGTGTGTAAAAGAGGAGGAAAAGTCCCTGTTTACTTGGATTCTAGAGTATCTCAACACATACAACCTTAGCACATTGGAAGCACTTTAGTAAGCCTGGCTTTACCCTATACTTCTGTCTCTGG
Source organism: Steatornis caripensis (assembly GCA_013398225.1). Taxonomy (NCBI): domain Eukaryota; kingdom Metazoa; phylum Chordata; class Aves; order Caprimulgiformes; family Steatornithidae; genus Steatornis; species Steatornis caripensis. Next base: position 249,959 of record VZSC01012362.1, on the reverse strand, counting down.
TTCCAATAGCGGGTGCCGAGGCAGGGAAGTATGAAGAGGGCATGCAATTCAAGGTAGTACCTGAGAAAATGAGGCAGAAATGCCAGCAATCCCAGTGCTCAGAAGGATACCCCGCTGTCCCTTGGCCCCTTTTGTTGTGCTGCTTCCCACTGCTTACTGCTGCTTCTCTTTTGCATCTGGCACTCTGAATTGAGAGGCATAAATTTGCAGCTACTACTGCTTCTCTTTGTGGTCATGTTTATTCTTTGTCTAAGTGCTTTATCTGCTTGAATGCTTCTAAAAATCGTAATTGCATTTAGGCCCAATGCCCATACAAACACACCAGGTAGATTTAACTATCAGCCATTCAAGCCTTTGCAAGACAGTTGAGGATTTTCTCAGGTTATAGTCAACAGGTGACAATCGATTACTATACCCCAGGGCAAGATGCACACACAGAACCTCACTGGCCTCTAGATCAGAAAAGGAAAGGTGGAATGAAGGGGGTCAGCTGGCTTTTCCAGAGAACCTGACATGGCACACTGCCTCTAGATGTTCAAAAAAATGTAAATGGTGGGAACAAAACTAGGTTTAACAGTGCACACAGAATTTAGGCTACCTAGATGAGGCTACGTTGCCATGTCCTTTGAGTGGAAATAGCCTTACTCAGTGCGTTACTACCTCAGGGTTTCAATGGGCTATTTGATCATGTTAGCCAAACACCCTGGAAGTGGCTGCCTTCCAACAGCCATGTCTTTCAGTTCTGATCTGAGAATGGAACATTGAGGGGGAAAAACACTCTGGTCCAACGTATTCTCAGTACCCTAGAGTTTCTCCTTTGAGTTTGGATGCCTTGATAGCATCAGCTCACGCCCACCATGAAAGGCTTGTTTCTGCTGCAGTGCGAACATGCTCTTCTTTGATACAACTTATCTCTTTGTGAAAAGGGAGAAGACTTTTCATTTAGTAACCTAATACAACACGGGTGTGAAAGAGACCTGATATTTTGTTCCAAGGTCAGTCGATGTGGCTTGTGGGCCCAATGTCAAGCAAAGGGATGATGTGCACAGCTGAACTGGGCTGGTGAAGAGCATCACAGGCACAGAGCAAAGCAGGAGAAGTGTGAGTGTAACAGTAACTTGTTTCATGCTCATCTCTTGCACGCTTGAATTAATGCAGCCCTATCAGTTTCAGCTCTTGCTTCTGCTGCTCGTGTGAACACTGCGTTTGGTTCCTGTTTCTTTTCTCCGAAGTGTGATAAAAAGTTGGTAGATTTAATTTCCAGAAAGGGACAGCCAGCCAGACAGCAGGGTGCCAGCTGTTGGGTAGATTAATGTGGGAAGGTTTCTTATCAGATGTTCAGAGTCTCTGTTACAGATAAGCAATTTTCTTAAAAAAAAAAAAAAAACCAAAAAACCACAAACCAAACAAACCAACCCCATATAAATGCCCCTTTGCCAATGAAGCATCTTGGTGATGTTTCATTATAAGAAGGATGCACATGAGTTGGATTTCATCTGACCTTTAAATTACCTTCCATTTTATCAGCAGCTCTTTACAGAATGAGCCCTTACTTGGAATTAATAGATTCCTTCATTGCAGGAATTTGACACCGGCCTGTGAGTAGCTCAGCCAGAGTGTGTTTTTCCAGAAGAGATCACATCTGGAGCAGGGGAGTACACTGGCATGTAGGAAAGGTGCTTAGCGGGGTTGGTTTTGTCCTGATTTTGCCTGTGTTCCTTATAGAAGAAAGTTCATCAAAGGCAAACAGTGACAGAGGCATAAACCCCTACTTTTTTCTTCTGTCAGTACTGCAGACCTGTGGGGGCAGAAGGTAGACTACCTCCTTAGCATCCAAGAAGGAAAAAAAATAACTCTGGAGATAAAAATCAAAAAAAAATTCTGGAGATAAAAATCAAGTAACTAGGTGTGTGAAGAGTTTGAATCTGGGGATTGGTAGCAATGATACTGGAGGTTTTTGGTTTCTGTGGTGCCTAGTGCTGACTGACTTGTGTTATACCCTACCAGGGCTGACTTCAGCAAAGGTGGCTGGATGTGGGAGGAAAGGCGAGCAGCCAAGTGCAGCCCCTGCAGTGAAGTGGTTTCCTAGAGAGGAGCATGAGGGGTCCAGGGGCTCTCTCCCTCTCAAGCTTTGATTTGCCTCTTGTTGGCACTATGTCTGGGGCATACAAAGCCCCCAGGAAACATTAGAAGCTTTGCCACTACCGTTGTACAGCAGTTTGGATCCAAGCTATAGTGGTAAATGTAATTTTAATTTGACAGAGAGATTGTGTCCAGGGAATGAAATGATGCAGAGGAGTTTGCAAGGACCAAACCTGCCTGTCTGGCCACAGTGGAGCTGAGGAGACATTCTGTGCTTGTGCTGGTGTTAAATTTCAGTGGCCTTGTAAGCGGCAGCTCCTGGGACCCGTGCGATACAAAAAGCATATGAGAGGCTGGCAAGGGTTTCCAACAGAAAGTTGCTTCATATTTAGTTGAACACTTTTCCTGACTGACTTTTTGTTGTGTAATTAATCACTGATGTATGTGTGGAGAGATGGTTTTTGTTATCTAGACTGTGATTTGTCATATCTGTTCCTGGCAGCCTCATCTACGTAAAAGTTAAACTTCTTAAAATTGTACTACTAGAAATCTCCGGAGCGAATCATGGGCATAAATCTGTGTAGTTTCTTTCACAGTCATTTGTAGACTGATCCATATATTTATGCAGCAGGATGTCACCTCTCTGGTTCTCCCACCTTAGATCACCTTAGGGCTGCTTTAAAAAATGCTACTCCTGCATTTAGTGAGGAACATGGAGTTTATAATGGAGAAATATCCTGTTGATAGTAGTTAATCTCCTTTTTTTTAAAAAAAATCCCATTTCATCTTCTAATTTAATGATAAATTGCAGTGATTCATCAGGAAAGAGGGTTTATTAATAGAGAGGATAATAAATGAGCTGCAGAGATATGAGAAAATAGTTTTGTCAAATAAGGGGCTTAGGGGAGAGAATGCAGAGTGTAAAGTCAGAACTGAAATCTTAAGAATCATTGTTATCTCTGTACCCCACGAGTTACCACAAGAACCTTCTCTCTTTGTCTCAGACTTGCTACCTTGGATTAGATTTGTAGTGTAAATGATTCAAGAAGAGAAATGCCTAGACGTTCTCTGTATGCTGTTCAGGTCAGTGGACATGTATCCAGAGCCAGAACAGGCATGAAAATATTCTAAGAATATTCTGAGTGAGGGGAACTGAAACCATCTATGAATTTAGGTTGAATTTATGCAACTGTTTCTGACAGAACTTCCAAGTATAAGTTGAAAGGTACAAAATACTGAATTTTTCATATGGAAAATGGAATCTGAAATTCCAGGGTCTGGTACCCACTTTGTAGGCAAAGTCACCCGTGTAGGGATTTCCCTCCAGTACCCTAAAGTGGGATTCTTCTCAGGCTAAGGTTAATAGTAACTTGTCAAGTTTAATGTCTGTCCCTGCAAATGATGATTAAATTTGCTGGGGACAAAAACTGGGCATGAGATTTTCACAAAGTAATTGAAAAAGTCCTTGTTGTTAGGAAATCTTGCCTAGGTGTTAAGATAGAGTTCTTAGTTCTCCATGTGGAGGGGAAAAAAAAAATGATTCTGCATTTCCCCTTTTCTGGCAGGGGTTTCATTGAACAGGGGACAGGCAGAAGCTGTTCATCTTTTGAGAACATCTACCCCTTCAAATCCTTTGCTTCTTTCAGGAGAGACTGAGGCGGAACACTTTTCCTGTACGTTGCTGGAAAGATTTCATTTGGCGATACATTAGATGTTTTAAAGTTTTGTTTTAGTGAGCAAAGAAAGCTAAGTTCTGATAAGATTTGTGTGCTGTCTTTCTCCTTTCTGGGCCAGCAGCTGCTTTCCAGGCCCCAGTACTGGTTCTGAGTGGGCAGGCTGATAGTAGCCCAGCATTTCTGTGTGCTTCACTTGTGAACTGATGAGTGATCCTCCTGGTGCTAGTTAACAAACAGTTATTAATCATGCTTGCTTTCCATCTCCTTTGACAGAAGGAAAAGGTTGGGAGGTGCAGTGCTCTGTGTCTCTTTCCCTTGCAGGAGGGGAGGATACGGGTCAGGGAGAGACATCACCTGCTGTGACTTGGGAAAGCTACCCATGTGTGTGATGCTATTTAAGGAAAGAGATTAGAAAAGGAAAGGGAGAGGGAAAATCCCTCTATTAATGAACTCATTAGTGCTGGGAAAAGTCAAAGCAAATTGCTCTTCAGAAAAGCACTGTCTAGCTGAATTTATTATTCTCTGTAATTAGGGCCAAAACAGGATAGAGTGTGGTACAAGCAGGGGTTGAGAGAGGAAAAGTAGTCTATTCAAAGCCTAATTACTCAAGTTGAGAAGTGGCCTGTGCACCAAAGAGGGAATAACATCACAATGCTGTTACCTCACCTGAAGAGCCTGTGCTTTGCTCGCAGGCTGTCCGTAGATCAGAAACACTGACGGAGGGAGAGGGATTAAAGGGGTTTGACTGTGGCACATGAGAGGTACGATGCCCGGATGCGTTTCTACAGTGACACTTGGACTGCACCTGTACCTACACTGGTGAGGTGTGTATGCATCTTCATTGAGTCATAGGGACCTAGCAGCAGCACTAGCTCTGGGAACCATTTACAGACTGGCAGAGGTCAGTTGGACAACCTCAGCAAAGAGAGAGTCCTGTGGGAAAGCGATCCCAAGATTCAGCCACAGCTACTGTTGGATATCATACTGCTTTTAAGGGAGGTTCTTCCCTGTTGGACTTCAGTTGAGTGCTTGGCGCCCTGCGCTCACTGCTCTGGTACGGAGCAGCAAGGAGGGGAGCAGAACCTCCCGTAGCAGGGAACATGTGTTTGGGCTTCATTTGCCTGAGCTGAGGAGTCCTGGCTGAGCTGCCAACAGAGTCATCCTTTGCAGAAACGGACGCAAAAGGGAGGAAAAAATAGGTTCCCCCGGGGAAACTGCTATTTAGTCGTGTGCCTAGGAGAGCCTCTGAAGACTGCACTAGTTTCAGAAGCTTTTGTCTTTGCCTCTTCAAACACAGCTGCCTGGAGGGTTTTCTTTGAAAGAGGCTTTTTGGTGTGTTTCTTTCAAGTGGCAGGAGTTGTGTGTTTGAGCTGCAGGTGGCCCGGCTGGAGTCTGAGCCGAGTGTGTTTGTAGGGGCTGGGTAAGTCGAAACTCCCTGAGTAGAGCGGAAACATCAGAGACGTTTAAAGCTTATCTGTGCCAGGATGTGGCCCGGACTTCGAAACCACAGTGCAAATTTAAACTGCTTTCGTCAAAGAAGTATAAGCTGCCCTGTGAAGAGTCACAGCTGGCTTTAAAAGTGACTTGTTTTTTCAATGTAAGTTATTGATCACAGTATAATCGGCTGAGTTTAGTTTAAGTCTTCTTGAGTTTAGCAGTATGTGTTTAAAATGTATTTAAAGCAAATGAGGTAATAAAACTTAAGCTGCTATCATTCTTCTTCTATGCCTCCCATTTGTATGCAGTTGTACTCTTCATCTTGCAAATGTAGCACACACGTTTACTTCTAACACTTGTCCTGGTTTGGGCTAGGACAGAACCAATTTTCTTTCAGTAATTTTACTTTTTAATTAAGTCTCTTCAGAGAAGCTGCACTCTCTGAAATTAACTGCATGATTTTTCAGACAGTAGCTGCTTCCAGCAGTGATAAGGCACGGTGTTTACAGTTAGTGCTGGAACATCAGGAGGAATGGTATGCAGTAAGGCTCTTGCTTATAGTTATCCCTGTGGAGACCGAGGTTGATGCTTGCTTCTGCTAACTTTCTTATGCACCAGAACTGAAAGAGCAGAGAAGTGGTCACAGGTGGGACCCTGCGGTGGGGAGGAGTGGGTCGGACAGGTGACCCAAACCTGACCAAAGGGAATATTCCAACCCCTACGTGTCATACTTGGTATAAAGCTGAGGGATCACGACGGTCAGTCTCTCTCTGCTTCCGTGGCCGGCATCTGAGGAGGGCTCTGTCGGATTTCTCCGCCTTTGATCCCGATCCGTGCATTCCTGAATCCAGTTCCTGCCTGCTGCTGATTCCAGTCCGAGACTTTCCCAGGGTGTGCTGTACATATTTGTATGTATTTCATTATTATTTTTTCCATTATTACTATACTTTATTATTATAGTTAGATTAAAGCTGTTTTAACTTTTTCCAATCAATATGTCTCCCTTTTCTCTTTCCCTCCCCTTTTTGGGGAGGGAGGGGGGGTTAACAAAGAGCATCTGTCATCCATTTGATAGCCAGCCCAGCTTTAAACATGACACACGTTTACTTCTCCATGGAGCCTCAGTCCAATGGCCAGCCATGGGTAGCAGTTTGAAAGCTCTGCAAGCTCTCCTGGCCTGTTTGAACATGGGTAGCTGTCCTGAGACTGGTTCGAAACCTCCTGCAGAGCCCTGGTGCTTTCTGTTCCTTGGCTGATCCTACAGTAGTTATTCTGAGCCAGAGAAAGATCCAGCTATGAAACGCTAGTCTCCAACAGTGTCAGAAATGGATGTTTGTGGGACAGTTGGAAGAACAGGGCAGGAGTTTCCAGCAGTTTGCAGATCAGCAGCTGCTTAAACCAGACATAATATCTTTGTCTTGATGGGACTTTTTTCCCTTGAACTTGTCCGGCTGCTTTCTGAATCCTGATAAGCATTTGGCATCCTGAACCTCCTATAGCAAGCAGTTTCATAGCTTAACAAAGTGCTATGTGAAGCTTCTCCTCTGATCTGCTTTGAACTTGCGGCTTGCTAGTCCATTTGATGCCACTTTATATGCTGGGAGAGATGGCGAGCAATTTCCCTCTTTACATTGCTTAAAAATATAAACTTCATATTCCTGCTCAGCTGCCTCTTTGCTGCTCGAGTGCTAGGCTGCTTAGGTATTTCTTGTGCAGAGGCTCAGGGGACTTAGTAAGATTGCAGAAAGTGGGCTGGGAAACAGAGCTTGACTAGAGCCAGTGTATACAATGCTGTACAGGCTGGCGGGGAGTTTCCTTCCCTCTGTTTCTTTCTCTTCATGGACCCCCTCACCAGGAGGCAGCTGCTCTCTGGGCTGCAGACAGCCTGTGTGGCAGTAACTGGCCCAGATGGAGCAGTCAAAGAATAGGGATAACTTCTATACAGATGTCACGTTGATCTGCATGGAGGTGGGGGAAGGGAACATCTACATTCAGCAAGATGAACAGAGTTCTCTCCCAACTCGTTAAAGCTCGGTTTCCCATGAAGTGCTAGACACATGAGTGCACTTGTTCACTCACTCACTTGTGTCAAGTGCCTGGAAAGGAGAAAAGTCCTCATGCTGCTCTCCCTGGTGCTGTGACCTGATCCGACACTGTCACTAAGAGTTGTGGGCCTTTACGGATAACATAAATATCCATAAGACTATTCAATTAGCTCTGTGTCTTCCACTCATACAGGTCCACGGTTGTCACAGCTGAATGCCTTCCACAATATCTCACATCAGCATCTGACAGTCACCTACGTTACTTACGTGGTTTAACGGAACCTGGAGGGCCCTGGAGCCTACGGTTAAAGAGAGTGTCTGGTACGACTAGAGGTGCAGCAAAAGTTAGCTTTTTTTCACACAATATTATTCCAGAGCAGGGAATATGCTTATCATATAGAAGACATACCGTCTTCTACCTCATTTCTTCGGGAGCATCAAGTTTGCCAAAGCCCAGTATGGTAACTGGAGAATGCCTTTGACTGCTCTGTGTCATAGAGGTGCTTTTCATAGAGGTAAAGGAACATTATGGTGGCAGATAACTTCAACAAAGGTGTTGGTATGCAACTGGGTTCCCCCAGCACTACTGAAATACCAGATTGCCTTAGCTGATAAATGTTAGAATTTGTAGCAAAATTCTGCTGAAGACAGTGGCACAGCTTCAAACTCAATGACAAAAACCCTGCTTAACCAAGTGATATATGTAACAGGGGAATAAAGAGTTTGTAAACTTTTTTGCTCTTTCTAGTAAAGTTGGCTTCTTGGTCTCTCATCCACTGAACTTGACCGTACGGATAGCACATACAGCCCATTGCTGCTGCTTTTGCGTACTGTGCTCGGAGACACTGCCCTGTGTCCATGAAAGTGAATTTGGAGGAAGTTGTTCTGTCAGTTAAACCTCAAGTGTGAATTGAAGCTGCTGTAGATATGGCCTCTCAGCAGGACTGGCAAGAAGAGAGTGGTTTACAGAAATTTTTCTTGTATACCTTATGGCAGTCTTNACCTGGAGGGCCCTGGAGCCTACGGTTAAAGAGAGTGTCTGGTACGACTAGAGGTGCAGCAAAAGTTAGCTTTTTTTCACACAATATTATTCCAGAGCAGGGAATATGCTTATCATATAGAAGACATACCGTCTTCTACCTCATTTCTTCGGGAGCATCAAGTTTGCCAAAGCCCAGTATGGTAACTGGAGAATGCCTTTGACTGCTCTGTGTCATAGAGGTGCTTTTCATAGAGGTAAAGGAACATTATGGTGGCAGATAACTTCAACAAAGGTGTTGGTATGCAACTGGGTTCCCCCAGCACTACTGAAATACCAGATTGCCTTAGCTGATAAATGTTAGAATTTGTAGCAAAATTCTGCTGAAGACAGTGGCACAGCTTCAAACTCAATGACAAAAACCCTGCTTAACCAAGTGATATATGTAACAGGGGAATAAAGAGTTTGTAAACTTTTTTGCTCTTTCTAGTAAAGTTGGCTTCTTGGTCTCTCATCCACTGAACTTGACCGTACGGATAGCACATACAGCCCATTGCTGCTGCTTTTGCGTACTGTGCTCGGAGACACTGCCCTGTGTCCATGAAAGTGAATTTGGAGGAAGCTGTTCTGTCAGTTAAACCTCAAGTGTGAATTGAAGCTGCTGTAGATATGGCCTCTCAGCAGGACTGGCAAGAAGAGAGTGGTTTACAGAAATTTTTCTTGTATACCTTATGGCAGTCTTCTCCTGAGCTTATGGCTGTGAGGCGTTTCAGAGAGGAACAGGGGTGTGCATATGGAAGAGGTTTAGTGACATTTCCTATGGTAACCTTGCCGAACTCCCATGTTTGAAGGCACGCTTTTTCCACCACGACTGAGNCTCATTTCTTCGGGAGCATCAAGTTTGCCAAAGCCCAGTATGGTAACTGGAGAATGCCTTTGACTGCTCTGTGTCATAGAGGTGCTTTTCATAGAGGTAAAGGAACATTATGGTGGCAGATAACTTCAACAAAGGTGTTGGTATGCAACTGGGTTCCCCCAGCACTACTGAAATACCAGATTGCCTTAGCTGATAAATGTTAGAATTTGTAGCAAAATTCTGCTGAAGACAGTGGCACAGCTTCAAACTCAATGACAAAAACCCTGCTTAACCAAGTGATATATGTAACAGGGGAATAAAGAGTTTGTAAACTTTTTTGCTCTTTCTAGTAAAGTTGGCTTCTTGGTCTCTCATCCACTGAACTTGACCGTACGGATAGCACATACAGCCCATTGCTGCTGCTTTTGCGTACTGTGCTCGGAGACACTGCCCTGTGTCCATGAAAGTGAATTTGGAGGAAGCTGTTCTGTCAGTTAAACCTCAAGTGTGAATTGAAGCTGCTGTAGATATGGCCTCTCAGCAGGACTGGCAAGAAGAGAGTGGTTTACAGAAATTTTTCTTGTATACCTTATGGCAGTCTTCTCCTGAGCTTATGGCTGTGAGGCGTTTCAGAGAGGAACAGGGGTGTGCATATGGAAGAGGTTTAGTGACATTTCCTATGGTAACCTTGCTGAACTCCCATGTTTGAAGGCACGCTTTTTCCACCACGACTGAGAGATTGAGTCATGGCATCTGAGTACCCAGACACCTTTACAGAGGATCTGGGCCACTGTCTGCTCTGTTTTGTTCTTCATCCTAGATCTACAGTGTTTGATTTCACAAGCAACAGAGTCTTAGCGAGTGAATTGAGAGAGCTGCTGTTCACTTCTGTTACCNTTGAAGGCACGCTTTTTCCACCACGACTGAGAGATTGAGTCATGGCATCTGAGTACCCAGACACCTTTACAGAGGATCTGGGCCACTGTCTGCTCTGTTTTGTTCTTCATCCTAGATCTACAGTGTTTGATTTCACAAGCAACAGAGTCTTAGCGAGTGAATTGAGAGAGCTTCTGTTCACTTCTGTTACCCTGTTGGGTACGTGTTCTTGGTGTGGCTTGAGGGTACACAATATCCCTCTTAACTTTAAAACTGGGATGTAGGGTGTTAACCTGACAGCTTCTCACTGGCATTTTTGTTCCCTTTTTTGTCTACTGCAAACGAGTTTCCACCAAAGATCTGATGCTGCCTCTGGCACGCTGCCAGCACTAGTTGCTCTTATTGGCCTTATTTCTCTGTCTTAGCTGCACACGTAAAAACACGTTTGGCCACAGACGAGTCCTTGTCTCCTCCCTCCTCCCCTGTTTGGAGGAAAGAGGAGGTTACACTTGAGACACAACCATCCTGTAGGCCAAAAGGACCCCAGAGATGATGCTGTTAACGTGCAGGCTGCAGATACATCAGCAGCATGTGGTCCCATAATTCGTTGCCCTTTTTTCAGTTGTTTGCCGAGTGTGAATTCTGTGTTTGAGGCTCAGTCCTGCACAGAAATGGGACAGCCACTTCACCCTTCAGTGCCTTCCTAGATGGTGTTAATGCTGAATACATTTCCCTATGGTGCTGTTTCTCTGGATATGTCCGTGCTGCAGCATAGACTGCTTTAAATTAACTTGCTTGGATCTTTGTAGCTGTCAGACATTTTGCAGCAGTTTGGCCCTAGTCTCCATGCTGCTGCATTAACAGGTCTGCTGTGTGCCAGCCTGGGTGTTCTGGTGCCTTTCTGAGTGCCTCTGCCCTCTGGCAGACGATGGGACTGTAGCACAGGTCCACTGGCCGCCGGAGCACAAGCCTTGTGGTAGGCAGGGCTGCGTAACAAAACTGCGCAGACATTACATGAGTTCTTGTGGCTCTACGTAGCCAGCATGGGTAATGGCAGCGATGACTAAGTATACCAGGACCCTTTCAGAGTTCCCCTGCACATGCTTGAAGCTGTCCCCTCACTGTCCTCTGGTGGATTTCACCCTCTGGTGTGTAAGATATGAAAGGTACCTGCAACCTGGCAGATGCCAGTGATGAAGTATTTCACACTCAAGGACGCTTCTGTGGAACAGTCTCTGTGCAAACCAGGTGGTGCTGGTGTGGCGAAAGTCTCTCCCCTCACGTTGCACATCATCGCTGTCACTTCCAGGCTTGACAGATGGGAGCTCTTCCCTAGGGCATTGGTTAACTCTAGTGATAGCCCAGCACCCTGAGCTTGCAGTTCAGCCCTCTTCTTTGAGGATGTCTTGTAACTCAGTGAATGTACAAGCAAGAAAAGCTTTCTGTCTCTACCTCTTAGCCTTTTAATGTTAAGAGGACTTGGTGATATCTAGTTTGCATGGTGGTGGATGTGTCTTTCTGTTTGGAAACCTATCTGCACTACAGGGAGCTGCCGGGCAGGAGGCTTGGCAGGGTGGATTGCTGCAGCGTGGAACTCACCTAGTGCTTTGCAGAGGCGCCACTGCAGGGGCTGGGCACGACACTAGCTCAGATGTCACCCTGCGTGGTCCAAGGAGAAACCTGCAGCTGCCTCCAGCCTCTCCCTGTTCTGCCTTTCCATCCTTGATTTAACACAAAACTGTTACTTCTAATCAATTTTGCTTTCTGAAGTAATGTCTCTCTGCAGCACTGAGCTGTTTCCAGAGATTATCCGAGAGTACAGTAAAGGGGAAGGGAGAGCATTTTCTTATTGATAATTGCTATCTTTAACTCTACAAATATCCCAGCCTCTGGGGATGTGCCTGAGCTGATGGAAGGATGGTTTACGCTGGTTCAGTTCCTGTGTGATGCTTGAAAAATGACAGGAGAGTAATGCAGAAAATATCTTCTCTAGGAAAGCAGAGCGTGACTGTGCTTTCTTCTGTTTCCTTCAGGGAAAACAGAGTTAAGAGATGATTTATTCAAAAAGAAAGGAAGATGAAGTAAGAAGGACCAGTGCAATACAAACAAGGCTAAAGTCCTCACGTTTTGAGATGGTTGCACAAGCTAGTGGGGCAGAGGACAGAAGAAATGGAGTGCTGAACTTCGGTAGAGCTCAATGTCTATCAGGCTATTGTAATTTTTGCTGGGCCAATCATCCAGAGAGGACATGTCATGGTACTCAAGGGGCTTGTTTAACCTCTGGAAAGCACAGATTTTGCAGCTCAAGACAGTAAGCCAGAAATGAGAGAGGGCGAACCAACACCTGGAGCCTTGCCAGAGTAAGTGCAAGGTTGCCATGCAGCCNTGGAGTGCTGAACTTCGGTAGAGCTCAATGTCTATCAGGCTATTGTAGCTTTTGCTGGGCCAATCATCCAGAGAGGACATGTCATGGTACTCAAGGGGCTTGTTTAACCTCTGGAAAGCACAGATTTTGCAGCTCAAGACAGTAAGCCAGAAATGAGAGAGGGCAAACCAACACCTGGAGCCTTGCCAGAGTAAATGCAAGGTTGCCATGCAGCTGCCATGCAAGGGAATCGTAAGGGACAGCAGAAAGGTAGGAAGTTTATAGTGATGATGTGATACTGTAAAGGGGGAGAAGGTGGTTGAGTTCTGAACATTTTGGTTTTCTGTAACGTCAGATATGTCTCATCTGCTTTGGCTGCAGAGACAGCACCCTGAGTTAGAAACCTCTGCCAGATATTGTGTGACAGTTGTTATTTTCTAATCAAGTTCCTACTGCAGCCCATCAGAGACAAATAAACACAGATTCTTTTCAGTCTTCATTCACATATGAGCTACTAGCTTGTACTTCTGGGAATTCAACAGCTAGATAAGTGCTTTTTGTGGGAGAGGGACACTTGTGTACATATTAAAATAGGGATAAAATGGATGAGTAAATCATGACAATATAAAGAATGAATTTAGCTCTTAAAATTTGTAGAAGTAAGCACTTTTTTTAAACTTTAGTGAACATACAAAATTCTTATAATACGCTCTTTGTTTGCAAACAGTTTGGGGATCTGTGTCAAACTTGGTCCTTTTGACCATGGCTTTGCTATCCATTACTCTTGGTGCGTGAGGGGCCGTGTAAAGTCCATGGTGTCATTGGTGAATCTGGACTGGAAGAAATCCAGACTAAATTAGGTCTGGACTATCATGAAGATGGTGCAAGGAATTAGGCATTTCAGATGGCTTCGTGTTAGCAATGCTTCTGAAATTATCTCTCTACATTTGTGAGCTCTTTGCTGTCTATGACTGGCTCTGTGGGGAAAAAAAACCCCAAAGACCTCCCCTCCCCCAACATTTCTATACAAGTTTGTGGATGCTGTTCAATAGCACAATATATTTAGACAAGCCTCTCCTCTTATTCTTGTTCGTGAATGTTCCTTTTCTTGTTTCCTCCTTTTTTTTTTTTACTTGAACCTTTAATTCCAAGAGCAACTTGCAACACGTGGTAAAAGCTCCTTCCCCACTCTGTTGCAGTGGAAACAGACTCATTAATAATCTCCAGTTGGATACTACCCGGGGAGATCTATGTGCTCTGAGTTAACGTGTCTGTGGCTACGTCTGCCAAGTGGACATCCATTATTTTCTCACCTCAGCCACAGAAATGGCTCCCCTGACAGAGGCACTTTCCTGTACCACAATACCCAGAGATTGCTGAATATTCATTGTATCTGACTTCTGACAGTGCTTCGCCAGCATATGGTACTGGAGCCAAGATGTTTTATTACCTCTTTACCTTTTGCTTTCCTCAGAGAAAGTGGTGTGGCTTATATCGTCAGTTCAGTTAACTTTCTTATCTGAGCTCCTTCAGTTGTGCTTTGCTTTGAGAAGGGGAACAGAGGGAAAAACTCTGATTTAGCCTTAGCGCTTTGGTTCCATGAAAGTGAAATTTACAGCCCTGTTAGTGTGCTGGAAGGCTGATTAAAGACGACACAAGCCTTTGAACTTTGTTTCAAACAAGAGGTGGTTGTAATAACTGTAATCTTCTGCTTTTTATTTCCTCGTGTGAGGAGGAGAGGAGCTCCATTTACCCCTCTGTCACAGGGAAAATAAGGGATGTAGGTGGCCTGCATTCAAATAGCAGCAGCCGCAGATCCTCTTTGTACCTTGTACCTTTGGACCATATGACCACATACGGCCATTTTGTGTTACTGAGACTTGAATCTAGCCCGCATCGCTCTGTGTGCCTCCAGCCTGATTAAGGGCGAGCAGCAGAAATGGCCCTACAATTATGTTACAGGATCGTGGTCTATGAACTCCATCTGCCAGGTGAAATGAATGTTAATTCCTTGGCATCTTCCAACCCATCGTGCTTCCTGCTTATGTAAGAACGTTGAAATAGCTGCACAGAGACAGGCTGCAGGACAATCCACGCAGGGCATGGTCTGTGGTCAGCAGTAAGCGATTTAAAAAAAAAAAAAAGAGAAACTGGATATGTACATAGTGAGCTTTCTTCTGTTCTGTAGAAGTAAATGCCAAATCCTTGTGGCCAAACAGCTGTGTACTCTTACAAGTCTATGCAAATTTACAAAATTCTGCTTTTGACAAAATCCTCCTTTATTCACTGTTATCGTAAGAAAAGAAAAAAAAATTGAAATGTATCTTTGATCATTATGTAATTACTTGAGAATTTATCTTCATGGCTGTGGAAGATTGCTTTAAAAAACAGTTTTTCCTTACAGCCCCGTGCCTATGGTTTGAGAGACTTAGGTTCCATCCTTTCCTCTGGGTGAATGGTTCAAACCTGCTTTAATTGTTTCACAGAAATCTTCTCTGTAAATGAGGTTGTAGGCAGGGTTTTTGTGCGTGTGAATGAAGGTGAGAGCTCCTGCTTCGGTAGTTGTACTTCATGTGCAATACTTCAATATTCAGCAAGGGAAAGAGCTGTCTGCACCCTGTGTTAGGGCAGTCCTGCATATCCTATGCAGCTCAGATACCAGATCTGGTGAACAAGAGCCCTGGGGAATTTGAGGCTTGCTCATTGGTTTGACGCATTCTTGAGAAATGTGAATTCTAATACTGTTAGGTAGAAGAGGGAACTGAATCCCAGCCCTTTGCCTGCAGTCTAGGGCAAGAAAGAAAACAATGTTGTTACCTTATTGTCTGATGTATGCAGCCTTTAATGCCTGCCTGAAGCATATGGCTGGAATCACTGATAACCTGATAGGCTGTGCCCACTCCTTGTGTTAATTCTTGTCTTTCACGAGTTCTTTTTAAATTCAAGGGATTGCCCAATGAATTTAGCATTTACACATGTAGAGACGTTGAGAAGTACTTAACTGTGCAACCGTTAAGGCTCCATTGCATTGATCAAGGCATTCTTCACTGATTGTATGACGAGATTTGACTTTCTACTTTTCCCCCTTCTGCAACTGACATTTTTCCCCAGAAAGGAATTTAGAGTAACAATAAACATGGGAATAAAGTGACAAATATATTTTATTTCTGAGATACTCTGCAGGGATTCCTTCATGCGAAATTTTATGTGGAAAGAATACAGGCAGGAAGATGTACACGGAAAATGGCGCCAGTGGCGGTAGCTACGTGGAGCTACTCTGTTTTATACCAGTTTAGGTTGGGGTCTTTATTCAAACTCTCTTGACATTACTGTGGTAAGAAATTAATTCAGAACAATTATGTCGTTACTCTCTGTAGATCCTAGAGTCAAATCTATTCCATCGATGAAACCAAGCACGTCCCCTAGTCCTCAGCGCAGTAGATATGCCTTCATAGTTAGAAATGAAATTATCTAGGTTTTAAAAAGACATTTTCCCCACACTTACAAACTGAATAACAGGTTGTTCATGGGAAATCTGATTCGTTTATAGAAGCAGAACAGAATAAACTGTGTGTCTGGCTACAGGCATCAGAACTAACAGTGAATGAACTGGATTTTCTAGTTACTTATTCAGTAGCGTTTGCATTCATTATATTTAGCCACACTTCTCAAAATAACAGGTTCACGTACTCTGCGAACAATGTTAATATTTCAACATTACATAGCTAAAATAGAATTATTTATTTGTTTCAGTATTAATTCTTTGTGATGCAGATAAATACTGCCCTTAGCTTTGTGGTGCTCTGTGGAGCGCCTGTATTTTGGCATGGTTTAGATTTAATCCCAGCTGAGTTGGTCAGTGGAAGGGATTTGTGTTTTTGCTTCTCAATCACACTATTCATCATGAATAGTTCTTTTAATGATTTTTGGTAGCATGAATCCTTCCTGGGAGATTCCAAAGCTCTTCTTAAAGCAGTTAAATGTACATGCTAAATCGCATGGATGTGCATAAAGCAGGGCTGTGAAAGGGCTATCCCAGGGCATGATCTGCAAGATAAGGGCACTTTCCTGTGAAACATCAGTTCTATCGTTCTGCTTGCTTTATCCGTACTTACTGTGTTCCCAGCCACTGAGCTTCTGCACTTAGATGTTCTCAGCTTAGTGGTGCCCCCTTTCCCTTCCAGTTAAATAAGCTTGATCTGATGTTTTTCAAGCTCTTTCTAGCCCGGGTTTCTGTGTGTCACTCAGTTATGTCAAGTCCAGCCCCTACAATGCAGACTCATTGAACCGAAGGCTTGGAGTGGTGCGGCAGCCCTGAGCAGCAGCTGAGCTCAGGAAATTAAGGAGTCCTGTCGTATTCAAACAAGGCAGTAAGATTGCTCCTGTTAATTTAGGCATAGTGTATCCAAATGAAACTCTGCCTGTCAGTCATTAGTGGTGGCATGGAAGGGAGAGCTTACAGAGCAGCCAGAGGTGTTCGCAAATTCAGGTGGTAGTTGATTTCACTTGTACATCAGGAGACTGATGCTGGAGATTTGCGTTTATTGCCCTCTTCCACAATGTATTTGGATCATTTACCTTGTTAATCTTTTTAATGAAAAAAAAATTGGTTTCCTTTAATGCAGGAAGGTACCAATGAAGAGTTCTCTGTGTAGTAAAAGGTTATTTCTATTTCCCTGGGCATCCTGCCCGTGTTCCTATTGCAGTGCAGTGAAGGCCAGGACATAGGTTTGGCATAGAGTGAACAGAAGCAGCCGCAGCCCCGCGTCTAGGCGAGCTTGGCTACCAGCATCCCTACACGGGTCTGCTGCGTGAAGCAAGATGTAGGGTAATGGTGACACCATGTGAAGGTAGAATCGTGTTCTTCATTACCGCACCAGACTGAACATGGAAGTGGGCAAGACTGATAAAAACGGATAAGCCATGCTGTCAAAAAGCACTGTGTCTGGGCTGCCTGGGGTCAGGAGATGGGAAACGTAGTCATATTTCAAACTTTAATTTTAGACAGTTTCCAGCATTGGAAATGTAGTGCCCTTATGTGAGTCTTAAATTCCATAACAATTCAGAACTGCGCATGGGATCAAGATGCTAGTAGATTTAAAAATTTTTTTTATTTTTTTTTTCCCTGGGACAAAAATATTTAACTTTTGAAGGAGCAATATCAAGCTTGTACCTTTTATGTGTCAGTATATTTTTAGCTAAATTACAACAGCTATGTTATCCTTTCTCCCCGCACCCCTTCATGCCAAATACAGGATTTTCCCTTCAAAAAGGATTTTTGAATAAAAGCCATTTCCCTTTATCAGTAAGGAATTAAGCCCCTGTGGGGATTCTTTGATTTCTTCAGTGTACTAAAGGTAGGGCACAGGGGATTTTTAATTTCATAGTTTGTTTGGTATTTCAGAGGCATTAACACTAGTGGTTAGATCAGCTGATAGTGAATCAGAAATCACCACATGTTGTGTAGCTTTTGTCAAGTCCTTTAAGTATTCTTTTGCTCTATTAACCCCTTCTGATAGTAAGAATTCATACCCTACTTGAAAATGGGGATAAATCCTCACAAATGGCAAATTCACTAAGACTTAGCAAAAGATTATACATCCTTTAAAGTACAGAAATGGAAGGCAATCGACAGGATTTCTTCATGGACTGGTGCTACTAAACCGTTGTTCCAACTCCATTGTGTTCAGTTCCACCCCAAGGATGGAGTGTGCTTTCTGTGAGGTTAACTGGGGACTCGGACCAGGCAAGTACCTCATCTTATGAGGGAAAGTGTCCTCTACAAAATGCGACACACAGATAGAGGGGTGTTACGGGACTGTGTGTTGTACTGGCATTTCCCATATTGTACTTGCTTGCAGATAGCTAGAAGAGGTTAATTTCAGGTTGGCAGTTTTCTCCTGTCTTAAAAAAAATCACCTAAAAGACCAATGAGTTTGTGGTTGTTGGTTGTTTTGGGTTTCCCCACCCCTTTCCCCAAAAAGCCTTCTGTGTGTGTGCTAGAATTGGAAAGGAAAGAATTGGTGAATAACCATCAGTTATTTAAAATCCCCATCTTTCTGTACTTCTGCAGGCCCTATCCTGGAGGCTCTTGCTATCCACAACTCTGAGGTTACAGGGACTATGGTTTAATGTCAGATTAAATTGTTTGTGCTACCATGGACTGCTTTTAAAAACAATCCGCTCTCTTCTCTGAGATGATCACTTATACTCCTTCCTCTCAGTGGTCTGAAGAAGGGGATTTTTACAGTGAGGTGGGTCAAGAACTGGCTGAATGGCAGAGCGCAGAGGGTTGTGATCGGTGGTGTGGAATCTAGTTGGAGGCCTGTGACCAGCGGTGCTCCCCAGGGGTCAGTGCTGGGTCCAGTCCTGTTCAATGTATTCATCAA
>VZSC01012362.1:18233-230355 GCA_013398225.1 Steatornis caripensis | reverse complement strand
CTCTGGAGATATTCAAAACCCGCCTGGATGCATTCCTGTGCAACCTGCTCTAGGCTAACCTGCTTTAGCAGGGGGGTTGGACTAGATGATCTCTAGAGGTCCCTTCCAACCCCTACCATTCTATGATTCTATGATTTTTAGATGCCACAAAATGTATAAGTAGCACTAATCAAGAGGGGCGACAATTTTATCAAGAAACTTGAACTGATTCTGAATTTGCAGAATTAGATTCTGGTGAAAATTTCTGCAAAATTTTGAGTAAAACAGATGCTGCTTTAATGGTTTTTATTTTCAGAAATAAGATATGCCAAACATGGTATAATAATATTAATTTGAAACCAGGAGCCTGAAAATGGTTTTGGCAAAAGTGTGTAGAAATCCTAATGAAAAGAAAAGCCAGAAAATATAACATGGGGGCAGTTTCCCAGAAGAAAATCACCACCTTTTAACAGAAAATACTTTACCCATTCTAATGTGTACACTGATGTTTATAATTCAGAAATTATTTAGGCTTTTATCGCACTCCATGTTTTAATGACCAATTGACATTTAAGTACCTTGTGATTACTAATGCATTCAGTTGAGCTTTCTATTCCTTCCTTACTTGAACAAAGACAAAGGGATACAATAACAAAGCTATTTCATCTCCATATAGCAGGTCTGAGTCTTTCTGCTGTATATTGAAAACTAAGTTTATTTAATGTTCCTATGTGAAATGAAATACAGAATAAATATTTAATAGGTTTTTAAAAAAGTGATTTAGAAACTTCTGCTGCTTCCATCAGCACCCAGGGGCCTGGTTTGTGTCTCTCACTGACTTGCTGCCACTGATTTCAGAGGAGTTACTCCTTTTTATGTTTACATAGGAGGAAAATTGAAGTTCTTGCTTCTGCTGGAGAAGACATCTTCAGATGTAGCCAATAATGCGCCTTGCTTGTTCCCAGTCTGAACAAGGTCACTGAGGTGCGGAAAGACATGCTCCCAGCTCGTGGGTGCAGCGTCCTGTGCTGTGAGTCTGGGGTGCTTTGGGTGCACTTTGCTCTGAGTTACTCAGTGCAGCTGGTTGGAGATGGGCAATTACCCAATGCTCTGCCAGCAGAGAGGTTTGGTTACGTCCACACCAGTTTTCTTAGCTCTGACACAATAGTGGTGATACCAGTATTGCTTGATACCAGTATTGCTCCTAGGCTTCAAATACGCCTGTTGCAAGCGGAGGGCCTTCAGGCTTGCACATCCTCCTGGCACAAGGAACCCCAAACCTGGGCTCTTGCACTGCAGCCCAACCTCCCGGCCGCCCCTCTAGCAGTGTGATTGACACACAGCTAACAGGATTATAACTTCAAAATGAGACTAAGCAGTGGGAGCAGATGAGCGTTTAAATAACAAAGAGCCTCTTTTTATGCAAATGCCCCCCCCAAGCAATAAAGAACAAAGAGAGGATCTCATCCCTTTCCTACCCTCTGAGAGTCTGTGAAGTGTGAGCAAATTGCTCCTACTTAGAAGAGTTTTGTTCTCTTTCCCAGCAGCCATTGTGTGTTCTGCAGTAAAAGCAGAGGAGATAGGGTTAACACAGCCTTCCCTGGGGTCTGGCTCAGAGGGAAGAGAAGCAAAGTGTAGGAGACAAGACTGGTGTGGGCAATCCAGTTCCTCCCAGCCCTCTCCCCCTTTCTTTTGTCTAAGCAGCACTTGATTTATTTGTTCACTTGCTGTCCTGGAGAAGCCTTGCTTGCCTCCAGAATCAGAGGATTGTGCAACTGCAGCAAGAAATCCCAAATCCACAGCAATAATGAAAGAACAGGAAACAGAAAAATTGGACTAAAAGGTATCCTCCATTGTGGGAGAGCACCTTCCCTCTCCACTAAATTGGAATAGCCAAGGTGCAAAAGGAGAGTGAAAGCACACGAGTGCCTGAACAGAGCACCCAACTCCTGTCAGCCTCCGTGCCTGCGACAGAGGCGTTCCCGAACAGTGCGGCTGGCTTGTGCCCATACTAGGGGCACGGGGTTAATTACACCTGACGTAGCATCCAGGCCACCTCGTGTGGGAAGATCTGTGATGCAGGAGCAATGAAAGCTGTCTGCTGACAAATTGGTTTATAAACCTGGAGCCCTCTTGTTCGCTGAGGGGCACTGGCTCTCTTGTTTCTTTTCAAACTGGTAGGAAATGAGTCCCTGAGGTAGCAAAAGCCTGAGCCATTGCTGAAGATTTGAGCCAGGATCCGTGCATGCGAAAAGTGGAAAAATCTCTGTCTCAGCTGGGAATATGCTGCTGGCTCCCCTCTCCCTCTCAGCATCCCTCCCTTCACCTCTGGCACGGGGAATTTTCTTCTAGACTCTACTCTGTCTACAGCCCCTGGGTTTGGGGGAGGAGGGCTTGAAGTTCAGAATTAAAACAGAAAGCAAGGGGAAAACTTTCTCCACCTGACCTCTGGGCATCACTAGTTGGATGCTGTTATTCTTCAAGGAAACTTTTATTCTAGCAAAGGACAGTGCTGTGAGTCACTGTCCCTCCTACACCGCTGCCCTTCCTTGGAAAAATCTCTGTACCTCCACCTGATAGAAAATCTTATCTGTCTTGACATCAGCTGATTTATTTACCAGTTACAAACCCAACATCAACAATGTTGTTGATGGGGGAGGACAAGATACTACACTAGGAAGGTAATAAGCCAGACAGGGGGTTTTCTGCATAAAGAATTTTGATTGAGATTTGATTTTTGGAAAGGAGCGGGAAGAGGTTACTTTCATAGTTGCAGAGGAAGGTCCTCTGAATTGGCTGTTGGAATTTGCGTGGCTCTTCAGTTGCTTCCAAATTGCAAATTTTCTGCATGGTGGTGGTGGCGAATTGTCCCTGCTTAAAGGCGTATATGAGAACCGCAGTAATGTGTTTGGGTTTTGGTTTTTTTTTTGGAGCATACACTCTTATTTACTGTCTGCTTGTAAAGTCTCTGGCACGACGGGATTCTCTGCCTAGCTGACACGAAGATGTTTATCTCTGTAAATATTCTTGCCGTTCTGCATGCATGCGCTTGAAATGTTGCCGGCGTGGGTGGAGAAATCAATCGGTCCGTGTTTCAGTAAAATCCATAGGTGGAGATCTTCAGTGCTGTTGTTCCCGTGGGCATTCAAATCCCCTCGGCGTCTTTGGTAATCTCAGCTTTGTAATTATTATCAGTAAACATTTTGCTGTTAGGAGCAGGTGAGAGCAGCTAGAAAGAACTGGCATATATCCAGGGAAATTTTATGCCGCCTTATTATCATAANTCAAATCCCCTCGGCGTCTTTGGTAATCTCAGCTTTGTAATTATTATCAGTAAACATTTTGCTGTTAGGAGCAGGTGAGAGCAGCTAGAAAGAATTGGCATATATCCAGGGAAATTTTATGCCTCCTTATTATCATAGTAACTGTGTCGGGGAATAGACAGTGTGTTCTCCTACTGCATTTCACAGCTTCGGAGACTGAGACACAGAAAAGCCCATAGCCTAACCGGAAATCTCTGTCCACTTGGGAATTTGAATAGAAATGTCCCATATTCCAGACCAGTACCCTTGCACATATCTTCTCGGTTGTCATGCATCACAGGAGAGGTGGATGATTTCAGTATGTCTTTTTCTTGGGAGGTGTTGACATTACTATTTTTTTTTTCTCCAAATTCTTAAGGAATAACTTCTGAAATTTTTCCTTGTAGAAAATTAGGCATTTTGGTGGGGTTTTTTTTACATTTGTGTTTTCTTGCCCTTTTTATATTATTCCATGGTAGTTCCAAATGTGAATTTGTTTCGTTGTAACTTTGATTTACAATAAAACAGTATTTTAATCCAACCTCATGATTTGTCCCAAATGATAATCTTCAGCAAAAGTTTTATTTGTAATTGAGCTCATGATATGTCCATGTGAAAATAGAAAAGTAGAAGTAATATAAATGAGTGAAATGTCAATGTTCCAAAATAAAATTTAAAAAAAATCCCAAAGCACAAATTCCCAAAAATTCCAGTGTTTTTTTGTTTGAAACTGATACAATATCACTGAAACATAGAAATCAGGTTTGTGCAAACAGCTTTCCCGAAGTGAATCTGTTGAGATGAAAAGGTTGCAGTCAGTGGTGTCTGAGACCAGCTAAAATGAAACTCCCACAAAGTAGATAGAAAAAAGTAGCCTTGGTATTTTTACAGCAATAACTAGAAATCCTTAGATAAAGCTGGTGGTATGCAAAAGTTTTGAAACAGAGCAAAGATGAATTTAAACAGCAAAACTCTGCTATTGGTACTCTTCACCTTGTTCTACCATCCTCTCACCTTGTAAAGCACTTTCCTGAAACCTCATCCCTTCTGTTTTTGCAGCAATAAACCTGCTAGGAAAACCAAATGAAAATTAATTTAATGTAACACGGGTAATTGTGTCCCATCTCGATTCCTCTGCTGTTCTCGGCATCACGGTGTCTGACTGCCTTCCAGGAGTGCAGTGAACAGAGTGACTCACATCTGGCACGTGTTTGTTCCCTTGTTCTCTCCTCGGGGGAAATAATTTTCAATTGAGTGATTTGCTAGGGTGTTTTTTTTTTAAAAACATGTGTACATAGAATGCTAAATATTTGCCAGAAAAAGTTCCCAGGTTATCCAACATGCAAAATAGAAACAGGGCTTGTTCCTCCTACAATGCCGTGCCTCGAGGGTGTTCCAGGGTAATGAATATCGTGTGTTTATTGCCCTGTGTGGATTTTTCTTTTTTTTGGGGGTGTTACCATATGTAGAGCTTTGTCCCCACCAGCTGTTGGCGACTGTCTCCCTTTTGGGGGGCAGGAGGAGTCCTTTGCTCTCCTGTGGGACTCCTGGTTGTGCTCAGTGCATCATATCTCTGCCTCGCTCATTTTTGCACCTATCCAGAGGCACGGCCTGCCTGGGAACAGTTTTCCCCTCTCCTTTCCATGCTCTGCTAGAGAGGGAGCGAGGGGGCACACAGAAGGCAGATGTGATGATGAGCCTTTCACTGCTCTGTGCATCAGCATCTCTAGCTGTAAAATGGGAAAAAATATCTTTTTCACCGAACTTTGGTGGGGTTGAATTTGTGACTGCTCACAAGGGCAGAAGCTGCTGTAGAAATGGATTTTTGTGTGTGTATTCAGTTAATTAGTTGCTTCAAGAGTTATCACTGCTCTGAACTGGATTTCGCTCCACACCGGATTTTTTTCGCTCCTCATTCTGATCGCAACTTGGTTTCCCAATCAGCAAAACATTTTCAGGCACTTTAAGCACTGCTTCCTTACACTAGTGTTTTGAGGGTAGAAATTGAGGAAATTGTTTCTGACAAAACAAATGCTTGGATCTGTTATAAGAATTATGGGTTGGATTAGTTAAACATTTGTATGTAGTAGATATTTTTGTGGCTTCGATANTTCGCTCCACACCGGATTTTTTTCGCTCCTCATTCTGATCGCAACTTGGTTTCCCAATCAGCAAAACATTTTCAGGCACTTTAAGCACTGCTTCCTTACACTAGTGTTTTGAGGGTAGAAATTGAGGAAATTGTTTCTGACAAAACAAATGCTTGGATCTGTTATAAGATCTGTTTGTATGAAGTAGATATTTTTGTGGCTTCGATGGCATGTGTGGTCATCATTTATTTAGGCTACAAAATAGACTGGGGTGGTAATTTTTACTGGCTTCTAAATAAACTCCTATATAGCTGACCCTCTTTGCAGTACAAGTTCTTTTTCAGGGAGTTTATACCTGGACAGTGAGTCCTTCTGCTGTAACAGAACAAATAATTAAATTCAGCAAGCCTGGGTGTAAAAAATATGATCAAAATGAAGGAGGCGAGCTCTTTCTTACGTAGCTCTCTTGCCTTCCCTTATTCACCATCTGCCTGCTGCGGTTGTTCCGAGCATCCGTCTGGCTCTTTGTACCATTCTGCCTCTGGTCCGGAGAGCTGCCCACGGTTCCCAGGAGGGCTCTAGGCTCTGAAGCACTACTTGAAACTGCTGTGCTGGTTGAGTTGTTGTTCATGGCATTGCTAAAATGAAGCTTCTGGTGCATCCCTGTAGGGGAATTAAAGGTCACAGGGAGCGCTTGGGAAGGGACGAGTAGTACGAAGGGATGGTACGGCTGCCCTTGTTGGCTTCTGTGAAACATCGGACTCCCAACTTTAAAGTGATCTCTACTTCTAGGGCCTTTGCCCTGAAACACACTCTGTTCCCATCACATCTGGAGTGGACGAGTCATGGCTATACGAAGGATTCTGGCTGAGGCTGTTTCTTTGTAAGGCTGAATGGTTTCCAGGCGCAGCGGAAAATGTTACTCCCTTTCTTCTGCTCTGTGACTTCCATGCATTCACATGGACAGCTCTGTTCTTTATCCAGTTTTCCCAGGAAACAGGGAAACGGGCTAGAGGGGAAACTAAAATCAGGACCCTAACCTCAACTGCCCTGTCAATACGATACTTTTTGATAAAAGCTCTTATAGATGTCATGAACAATAATCTGTCTGTCTTCAGGCTATTGACTTTCCTTTGACGAGCAATGCAGAGCAATGTCCTTCCTTCAGAAATCTCAGAGGCAGCTTAAACACCACCCCCTGGGAGGACCTTGTTCTCTTCTAAGCATGATGGCTTTCTGACTAATTTAAATTTATTCCTCAGCTTCATTGCTGTCAGGGCTGTTACTGAAAACAGGACTTTCCTATAGGTTAAAGTCTCTAAATGCTGAATTGGCAAGAGGCAGACTCATGCCAGATTTCTTAAATTATCACTCCTTAAAATTCCACTTTAAAAATTAATATGGGTTAATTTCAAGATGATATTTCTATATGAAGTGCCTTTTAGGCAAGGAGTTTCTTTTCTGCTTATGCTCTTCACCCTCCTTCTGTACCACCCTGTGCAAGCACCCTTCGAAATTCAGTGTGGCTGGATAATACGCAGTCATTAACACTGCTTTCAGGTTCCTGGGTATATTCAGTGCTGAGGTCATGGTAGCCTCTCTGTAAGGGATCTAAAAGTAATTTATGACAGTTTAATGTGATTCACTTTCTTCGTTCAACATTTTTTTTTTTTTTAGAGGATGGCTTCACCATTTTCTGGTATTTTCTTTATAGAGATATTTTCCTTTGTTTTGTTCTCTGTGAAGTTTATTATTTGCTGTATTAGCAAATGCGATCTTTTGCAGAGAGGCTGGCTTGGTTAAAGTCTAAACAATTATCTGCTTTTATTGGCACTGAAGGTATAAAAAAAAAAAGTTTCAATGTGTTAGGAGAAGAGAGGTTATTTTTCTTGAACAGCAAAAGTGGCATCTTGAATGGATTCTGGGATCCCCTGTGAGCCTTCCTTGAGCCCAGGGCGCTGTGCCTTTCCTAGTCCTGTTGCTCTCCTCATGGTTTGCTACCACTTTTCAGTTGTTGCTCAGCTTGTTTCATATCGAGTTGCTGGTGAGCTGAGTGTGAAGTCAAGGGAAAAGAAGACAACTTGAGTAAGTCGATTGATCTGGTCAAGCTGTCCCCAGACAGCAAAGCTCTTGATTTCTTCCCTGGTAAAAAGGGGGATGGAAGACAGAAGAAGCACTGATAGCTGCAAAGCAGAGTGGTTTTCCAAAGATTTCTGTGGGAGATCAGCTGCTTTGAGTAAAGCAAGTAGAAGCTGAGAACAATTTTGCTGTAAAACGGGCTTAGTTCTGAGCACTACCATGAAAAATTGTGATGTAACGTGATAAAAATTGTCATGTTTATTTCTCAACATGCTTGACTAGTGATGCACTGTTGTCTGTCCAGTCTCAGTTGGCTTTGGATTTTTTGCGTCACCCTTCCTTTGTTAGTAAATGACCTACAACATCCATAAAACTTATCTGAAACAACAGGGGATTAGCCTGGCTCAGCGAGCATCTGGATCAGTAGCGATGTGCACCCTGCACTGAGAAGATGCTAGGAGCCATGTTTCTTATGCATTGGTGTCCCGGGCTTGGTTTAAAACTCTAAGCTTGATATGCGGGTCCAGCCCCCCTCTTTTTACAGAATCTTGGGTGTCTACTCACGACTGAACCTGCACTGTGTTTTCCTTTCAGTTGCGGGTATTAACGTTCTCTTAACGCCTTGTCCTCCAGTTCTGGTGGGATAAGTCTGATATGGGGTATCTTTGAGATTCTTCTCCTCTTTTCAAATGTGGTGTAAATTATCCAAAAGAATTTAAGAGTGACTACTAATCTACATGTGCTCTGCCACTGGTTTCTCAAGGGAATGGGGCTAAAAATATATGAAGATGCCAGTTTACTTGCTCAGCTGAGACTTTGGCTTGTGCCTATGACTGCTGTGTGGTTATTTAAACAAAAACATGCTGCTCTTGCTTTCTAGGCCCTCCATCTTTCTACTGTTACTGATGCTGTTGACCTGGGTTCCTTGTGTGCTCCTCTACGCTCTACCAAGACGCAAAACTTGACCTCTTTACTGTCTCTGATCACAGCCTTCTCTCATCCATGGGATGCGCCTTCCAGTCCTGCCTGGTAAGTCTCCTTCCTTTCAGATGCAAATCCTTCTTAAAAGGTCTTAGGAAGATCCCAGGGAAATCCACTTTGGAAACGGTGAAACAAAATGATTTTTGCTTGTTCAACATTTTTGTCATTGAATTAAACAGAAAAAGTAAAGGGTAAAAGAATTTTCAATTTCTTGTGTGTAAAGCTTGAAACAAGCCGAGATGGCTAACTTGAGTGCATTAAAAGTGTGGACTAACTCTGTAAAGAGCTTGATTAATCCAGTGACACTGCTCTGTGTGAAAGATCAAAGTGAAAATGTGAATTACTTGCAAATAATCTTGTTCCTCTGACGTCCTGGCAAAGCAGCAGTGAGCACTGCCCTATGGAGGAGTCCTGGATGGTCCAGGCTGGCTGAAATGATGGTTCCCTCCCTCCCTTACATTTTTTTTGACAAGGGCCACCTCAGATGGTCACCCAGCAAAGAACACATAAGCTTTTGACTGGAGACAATTTCTTTTTAGTGTTGGATGTGCAAATACTGACTTGTAAGGAGAATGCTACGTGCATGTTGTCTGAGATCAGTGTTTGGTTTCAGCACGTTTCCCGTATGTATGATACTCAGAGCTGTAGAGAGCTACTAATGTGAATTGTCTGGGTAGCTGCTATTGAGCTCACAGCTACCATAACTTCGCACAAACTTCTGTCAGGTATGCCAAACTGTCAGCATTAAAGAACCCTCTGGGCCACCTCTCAGAGGGTCCAGCAATTTCTCTTGGTTTAAGTGGTATCTGAGAAGATGCTGGGTTTGCCCTGTTAATGTCTGAAGGTGAGAGTTTAATTTAAAGATTCTCAGCGACATCTGCAACTCTCTTACATTCAGCTGAAGTGTGAAAGTTATCAACCTTGAGTGAGCAGAGTTTGCTTTTTAAAAAATGAATCAAAAGAACACGTTTTGAGACATTAAAAAATGCATGTCATAAAACTGCTGTTTCTGTGCCTGCCAAAGCCAAGAACTGTTCAGGCGTGGGAAAGAGCAAAGAGGAAGAAAAAAAACCAACACCAAACTATCCAAGCCTAAAGGAAATATTAGGAAAAGAGATGAAAGATGGCCACCTGGGATGCCCGTGAAGCAACTAGTTTTAATCCTCTGCTGGTGCTACATGTTTCCTTAGAAAGGGAATTTATAGATAAAGAAAAGATTACATGGATAATGTGCTTGGCCGCTGTTTGTAACCCTCGGCTCGGTGCCAAATGCTTTCCTTATAGGCAAGAAACATTGCTTTCTTGCAGATAGCAGGAATTCCTGTATTTCATGCATCTCCTCTGCAGATGTACTAGTGCTTTAGTGAAGGAGTTTTGGCGTCCAATTTTACCGAAAGGAGGCAGCAACGATAACAAACATATGCAAGGAGGTAGTGCAATGGACTTGGGAACTGCTTAGTCTTTGGAAAAATGTTATAGCTGAGAGAAATTTGTAACTGATAGCACTGGAAAGAGTTTGGAAATGGTAGCATCAGCTTTGTACTGCTGAGATAAACTCTGCCATGCAGCAGTCGTGTGAAAATCTTCAGGATTACTGCATTTGTCCTTATGTACGTAGTAACATGAGAGTTTGGATGGTGGCCAGGATGCCATCTGCAAGTGTCCAACGCAAGTCCCAAACACTTTGTAGAATAGATATTGCTTTCTTCCCACTCCCCAACAACAGTTTTAGCCAAGTGTGAATGGAGGAATTTTATAAGATTAGCAGGCTACGAGCTACCAGTAGAGCACTAACCTTGTCTGCCTTCAAAGCTGGGGTATAATCTCTAAATTAAATTCACATGATTTATCACACCTAGGAAGACTGGCGAAACAACCAGAAAAACAAAGCTACAGGAGTATAGCGGCAAGATCATAGCCATTGGACTGGAGGGTTTTTCTCTCATCAGTGGTAAAATGCACAAGTCAAACCACTGAAATGGATTAGTACTGGGTCCCCAAAGAAAATTGTTCTGAAACACAGAGGTGTTTAATATATTACTATCAAAACGCAATATCTCAGGACAGCGACCCATCTGTTATCATGGAGGAATCAGATGGAAAGTGCATTAGAAGTTGGAATTTGTCCCCAATGGGAGAACTGCACTGAGTCATGGTGATGTATGGGATCTATGCAAAGGGAAGAGAGGAAATATTCTCCCTATGATTTATCTATCACATAATCATTGCCGCTTTCCACAGCGTTTCTATTCTGTTGGCTGCAGACAACAGCAGAGAGAGATTCCCCCTGGCTCCTTTACAGTCTGATTATACTGGGGTTTTAATGGTGGAGGAGCTCGGTTAGAACAGTGGAAATGTGTTTGAAAAGAAAGGAGAAACTAATCCGAAAGACAAAGGCCAACAGAAGCTGGCCTAGGAGAAGAAAGAGCAAGTTTTTGATTAATTTTATTCACTTGATGCCCTAGTGTATAAATTTGATGTATAGAGGGATGGTTTGGTTAGGAACGTCGTGTACGTTGCTTCTTCACAGACAGCTTTCAGGGCAACCCGAAAAGCCACAAAAGGCATCGTGCAAATGTAAATCCATAGAGTTCTAACAGGGAATTTGGGCTGTGCAAGACCAGGCTGCTTTCACAGGATGGTGTGGGTCTACAACCAGGCACAGTCCTTGGGTCACAGGGAGCTAGAGCCACATTTATGTCTGTATAGCTAAAATAAGAACTAGACCCAGGACAGCTGAGTAAAACTAGTTTCCAGCAATGACAAATGCATAGGATAAGGGAAAGCCTGAAAACACTTTATCCTTTGCTCCCAGCGTGGTTCTATCTGGTGGCAAAGTAGAGAGAGAACTTCTCCTCACTGACTCTGGACCCTGAGACACAATGGTAATGTGCTTTTCCTTTCTGCATCTGCTGAGCCTTTGGTGCTCACAATAAAACTCATCCTTTCTTTCCCTCTGTGTTCCCCTGCACCATCTCTTTCTGCTGCTACTTGGCTATAGAAGCAGTTAGCCTTCATCCACCTATACGCCTCTGGTTTTACTTTGCTGATTCTTAAGTAACATCTACAGCTAAGACAGGAATAAAGTCACATTCTGAAAGCTTACCTCACACACTTTGCAACGGGACTGATTAAAACTTTCCCGTAATCCCTAGGAAATTTGGGTACCTCCTAAGAAAAAGCAATGCAATATTCTCCCCTGTTAACTGCTGGGATCTTCTGAGGAATCCTACCATATTTCATTTTTATTATCTGTTACTAGCACTACCCATGTGGCATATCGAAGAACATTTGTCAAAAAATGTAGCATTGTTCTTTTATCAGGAATAAATGAAATTTATCTCATAACCCCATCGCTCCTTCTGAAATCACTATGGATCCAGGCAAAGAAGAATCGAAGATAATGTATTTTCTTTATTTATTGCATTAGCATTCATCATCTTTCCTTGTATTTTTCCATCTTTTTTTCAATAAAACACCCAGGTGTTTAAAGGCTAGTAAAGACCATCTTTGGGTTTTTGTTTTGTTTTTGCTGAGGTTTGCCTGTTAGCTGAAGTTGGCATGTGGCCAGCCAGCCTCAC
The DNA here is from genome assembly GCA_013398225.1 of Steatornis caripensis. Lineage (NCBI taxonomy): Eukaryota > Metazoa > Chordata > Aves > Caprimulgiformes > Steatornithidae > Steatornis > Steatornis caripensis. Next base: position 218,343 of record VZSC01012362.1, on the reverse strand, counting down.
ATCCGCATAGTCTCTCCTAAAGCTTTTTTGGTAGGGTGCTACTCCAAGGAGACACCTCATTAAATTTGCGTTGGCAAGCATTTGTCACCTTCTCAGGAGCTCCGTGGTGATTAAGGTTGGGATTTTCGTCACCTAACTTCAGCTCTCTGAGAACATTTGACCCAGTTCCTGGATTCATGCTAACAGATGCTTTCCCAGGTAGCCAGGATTGCTTGTCCTCTAATGTGTCCTTCTCTCTTTCTGCTGTTGAAGGAGACTGGATGACAAACCTAGGTTACATACTTAATTTTTTGATGCTTAAAATTAGATGAATTCTGTCCTCCACTTCCTTCAAAGCTGTATACTTATTTTTTCTTCCCTGGCTGCCTCTGGCAAGAGGCTGTTTCAGGTCAGTTCTCCCTGCACAAAGAGATTTTTGCTCAATTCTTCCAAGGCTTGACCTTTCCTGAGATTTTTCATTTATGCCACCTGCTTCCCACATTTGACACAGCCCTAAATAGCTTCTTCGTGCCATCTCATGAATTCTCTTTAGAGTTATGTTTTATCTTGGTCACCTCTTAGTCTCCTCTTTCCCAACAAATATTGGTCATGTTTGCCCAGTGCTTCCATGTGAAGGGCCAAGCTGCTGTGAATCAGTCATGTATTACCTAAACTCCTTCCTCACAGCAACATCTTCAGGAGAAAACATTTATACGTTGGGAAGTTCTGGGAAAATGGAATGAATTCATTGTTCTCTGTTCTATTTTTTCCTCAGAAACTTCTGGGAACCTCAGGCACACTGGAAAGGAGCTTGGAGGGTTGGAGAGCAGCTTCCAAGCTACATAAACATATTTCCCTCTTCTTTACTGCTTTTCCTACCCACTTACAGTGAAATTCACTATCCTGTTGTCACGGTTGATTCTTTAGCTTGGAAATCAGAATACTGTGGAGGGAAAGGCCATAAAAGCAGAGCATCATTCACCATTACCTGAATGGCACTATGATAATATGCACTACAGTTTGACCAGTTTGGGGCTAGTTTTACATAATCACTTATCCAGCACTGTATCTTTACACAAAGTGGAGCACCAGGATCACATTCCCCGTTTACTTCTTGCTTAAATGTAATCCTGTGCCTTTACATGCTCTCGGGAGTCTTTAGCTTAGGTACACACTGAGCCTTGGGACTACAGTGTAAGGAAAGCTGATATGGAAAAGGTAAAGAGTGTTTGTTTTTTTTTTTTTGGAGGGAAGGGAATGACAAAGAAATTGGTGAGAGGAGAATCTGATTAACATCCTGGAGCTTGCTCAGATGCATGAAGAGAAATTAGTCTTTCCTCCGGTATGAGGGGTGCGGTAGGTCCATCATGCCCCACATCAGCTTGTCCTTTCACTGTCCTACTCTGTTCCTGAGGCCACCGGGCTGAGGTCTGCAGTGCAGCCACCTCATTAGCTCGGCCTCTGCTGCTGGAGGAATCACAGGATGCGCCTGCCAGAGCTAGGCGATCTTGCACTGAGAGGGGGAAAAATATCTACTGCAAACCTCACCCAGAGCATCACCAATCTGGAAGAACAACTTTCAGGAAGCACGTGAACAAGTGATTTATCGCAAGGCAGTTTTGACCCTTGCCACGGCCTTATTAAACACATTCTTTCCTTACGGCTGACCGTGTGTAGCGTTGAGAGACTGGTCACAAGGCATTAATATGTTTTTTTCTTTCTTACTCTCTGTTACCTGAGCCATAGTGAGAGTTTCAGTCTTTGAAAATGTGTGAGAGGAATGGAAATATGCAGTCAGAAGGATGATGTGCTCTGCTGGTGCAGTGTGGGCTAGGTGGTTTCGCCAATTAAGGAAAATTATTTATTTGGACTCTGCTTTATTTACTTATGGGGCTGATGCAGCTGTAAAGAGTCTGCTGGTCCCTCACCAGCAATGGATCTGTATGTTGACATGTTCTGGTTAGTTCCAATAGAAAGAGGTAAAATGCAATAGTTCTTAATTGGGGGAGTTATTAGCTGCTGCTCCCTAGGGATGGGAGAGATTCCCTACTCCTTGGAAAATTCACATCAAAAGATGATGTCTCACACCCCAGGTTCAACTCATCAAACTTTGGTCCTGAAGCATCTGTGTTAGCCTCCAAACAACCTCCCCTTTCAGTCTGGAAAGTGTGAAAGGCACCTACACGGGGCTGAGACCTCAGTGGAGCGAATCATCCTTTGGAGACATCTCTTCCGCAGCAAGGGCCCAGGGTGACTAGTTACTGTTTTCTAATTTCAGCATCCTGGTTAGATCTCTCCAATCCTGTGGGGTGAAGCTGTGTCTGGTCTCCCAGTAAAACTGTTGGTGTTTAATGAAGCGTGTGATGTTTTGAGCCTTTTACTGCCCATGGGTGGGAAGAGGGAAACGTGTAATTTCCACCTCAAGAAGGAGGTGTCCCTTGTCTTGCTCAGGGTCACAGCAGCTTTTCTCCCCTAAGGGCTTTAACTTCATGGTGGGAAAGTAAGAAAACACTAAAGTTTGTCTAAAGTAAAGCTTCGAATCTGCCAAATATTTGTGAGGCAGTAGAAGTTGCAAAGGACCTACAATGGGACAGATTTACAGCTGCTTGTGGGCATAATTTTCTCTATCTGGTCCTAAGCTTTATTTGCTTTGGGAGAATACCAGCGTGTGTGTTTTGGTGTGACGTTTACAATTTTCCCCATGCAAATTGGCCCCGCAGCAGCCCAGGGACAGCAGACCATGGACTCGTAAGGGTTGGCAGAGAGGGTGTGCACCGAGGTCAGTATGGGGGTGTGATTTCTCCTCCCTGCAAGGAGGGAACTGGATCAGTTGCTGTGGAAGGCTGCTCTGGAGAGCTGATGCAGAATTTTCTTTTTGCTTCGGTTGCCCTTTTTCTCAGCAAAATCAAACTAGTATTTTAGGGCCACGCTACCCAGTTTCAAGCCTCGAGGCATTTTTCTCACTGAATGATGCTGTTTAGTTTATTACTTATTTGTCTGTTTGGCTATTTTTAAGAGAAGTTGTGAGAATGTGTATTGTTCCTCCCTTGTTTGTCCCCAGACCCTTTCACAACATTTGAAAACCATCTGATATAATTTTGTTTAAAAGAAGAAGGGAAGAGAAAACTCATTTTGGAGTAAAATCTGAAACAAAATATTTTGGAAGGAGTGAAAATGAGGTTCTACAATTTGGATTAATTTGTAAGGTTCACCATGGAGTATGCTCTCAAATCCTCACAGCAGTGCAGGGAAAGAAGTTTTAAATAGGAATAATGACATTAGGCAGGGCAGAGCCTGGTGGGTGGCCACAGAGGTGTTAGAAGCAATAAACCCACCTTGTAGCTGCATGATGCAGCATAGGGTGAGATACTGTGATTTTCTGAAGAGATGGAGATGCTGGTTCTGCTAATATCTTGGAGAAAGGTAAACTATGCAGCAAGAGCTGGCACAGATTTTGTATTTGGCTAGATATGGCACTGATTTATATCAGGAAGGAGTTTCATGCGGCGGGGCACTGTAGGGAGACAGTTGCTTGTGATTTACTCAGTGTGCCAACTTGCTTTGAGTTTTATTTTTAAAAATCCTGTGTAGTCTCTTTTTTTCCTCCCTCCCTCTTCTGCACTGAGCAGCACTAAATGCTGCTTGCCACTGAGGACATTCAAACTAATTTTTCAAAAGTGCTGATGAAGCAGGACACACTTTTATTGCTGTCATAATATCTCTCAAGCTTGCTTCCTTGATTGCGTTTGTAAAACACTGACCTTAATAAGTTCAAACCCCAAGGAACGGATGGTGCAGACGGTAGCCCCTGAATGACAGCCCATCTGCTCGCATGTCTTGCAGGCCAAAATGACTTCATTACAAGGCGGCATTAAGCTGAGCGCAGAGGCTGGCAGGCAAGCTCAGCTTTGCTGTATCTACCGCTATGCTCTTGCCCCATTTGATCCCATGGTGCGTGCCAAGGTAATTGGCACGCGAGTTCTGTTCCTCCCACTGAGAGACTCTTTCACTACACAGCGTGTTTCCCGCAAGCGGGGAAACGTGCTCGTTGCATGTCAGCATATTTACACGCTGGTGTAGGACAGAGCTGGATGGCTGCCTCCTGACAAAGGGTGCACAGAGCTAGCTGAAAATTTCAAACAGCAAGAGGAGGAGGAGGGCAGGGCATGGTGAATAGACTACTGTAATGCAAGAAGACTGATATTCCCAAAGCCTGTCTTTACCTGCCTACGAAGTTTGAAAAAGACTTTTCAGCTAGGTGCCCTCAGTGCTATGACAAACAAAAGCTGGAAGCTTGGGGTCCCCCCTCTGGACCCAGTAATCATACATCATGAGTCTGGAAGGCTCCTGATGCATGTAGAGCAACATCTACATGTTACTCAACAGTGAATGAACACATGTCCTGGTGTCCAGCAGTCCAGGCTGCCAGCGGCTGGGAGCAGCCAGCTGACCCCCACGCAAAGCAATCCAAATCAGAACTGTCAGGTCTGTCTTGTCTGAAGAGGAGGCAATTCTGTAGTCAGGGTTGAAACTAACATTTAGTCTACTGTCACAGGCAAGAGAGACTTCTTTTCCCTTAGCTGAAAAGAGCTTGAGCCAAGTTTTCTCAGTGTCCTTTGATATCCTGTTCAAGTCAGCAGCTATGCCTCAGCTCCAGCCTGTGGCATCTGCGAGTCTAAGCCAGTCTGCAGCTCGGTTACCGTCTTCTGGGTTTGCCCTGCAGGTGCAGTGCTTCTGACTTCTGCTCTCCTGAAATTGTATGATCTGCTTATCCTCAAATTAATCTTTCTCCCTCTTCCACCCTCAATGCCTTTTGTCCTCGCAGTCCTGCCATTGCACCTATCTCCCAGTCACACACTTTCTCTGGACGCAGAGATCTCTCTGACCAGGCTGCTGGAGTGGTTTATAGCAGTTCTCAGCTGCAGCAGCCTCCAAGGGCACATTTACGATGGCAGCACACTCCCCACGGCCAGAGGCCCTACTATTTCAGTCCCTTGGTCTGGGAATACTGCGGTGGTAGACTATGTTGTGATTCTGTAATAACAATAAAAGGTTGGGTGTGCACGGAGCTGTGTATGCTTTTAGCTGACTCAACAGCAGGTAAGGTAAGGCGATTCATTCTCCCAGTGTTGTGATTCACTGGCGCGGTATTTTTTCCATCTGTAACTAAAACCCTCTCCAAAGCTCTGTCCTGACAAAGTCACTGACACGGGATGATATCAGACACATGTCTTATTACCCCACCCTTACACCCTCTAACTGCTGCTTCCTGTTCCTCGGTATACTTTTTGGGTCCAACTGAATATGGAAGTTAGCTCTGAATGAAAAGAATTGCCTCTAAGTCTTGCAGAGTTTTTTGTGTGAGATATTTCCTGGTTTATGTGCTGCCTCTCCCTCTTGCTGCATCTTGGTTAGGATGTTGGGGCTATAAATTATTCCTTGGTGAGAATCAGACTGGGTAGTTGGTCCTGTCTGGAATTGGTAGCTGGGGACAGTGATTGAAGTTTTTTGGCAATTTGCTTTCAAATGTCTTGGCGACAGTAGTAATTAGATCTAATGAAATAGATGTAGAGGAGAGAGGTCATCTCTCGGGCCAGAAAAGGCAGCTTATGTCATTTACTCAACACTGGCTTTAAGGCAATCCTGTTGTCTCGGAGCAGAAAATCCTCTGAGTTTTTCCTCCTTTCTCTTCCTTTGATGTTGGTACTTTCTTGGGAAGCACGGGCTGCTAGAGGTGTTGAGGCGTATCTGAGCTCTCAGTTCTGAGTGGGGCCCTGCTGGGGCTGAATAAGAGAGGATAAAAAAACCCTTGGTTGCACAGACGTCTTTCTTTGCCATTGAAAAAAGACACTAAAAACCATGTATTTGTTTGCAGAGTCATTGTACTATTTGCACGTGACTCATTCATGTGTGAAGTACTTCAAAATGCCTCTAGATGTTAAAAATATGGTTCTTCCCTTGTGTGACTCGCATTCCCGTCTTTTGTGCTACATGCACTAAAGTGTCAAACAACTTGCATCAATCACTGTCTGTAACAGCACACATGTGAGCAATCCCCAGCCTTTGTCTGGAGGAGAGGGAGCAGTGGATGGCATGTCTGAATTTTCTCCATCCTCCCCAGAGCCCAGCTGGTGCACTGTTTTCAGTCTTATTTGGCTAAGGAAGTACAGGGTCAGTGTTTTTGATTTGTCAATATTCTTGTCCAGCTTCTTATTTTTATCCTCCTCACTCTTACTGCTCTCTCCACTGCACTTGTTTTATTTTTGCGTATCTTCATTTCCACCTCTGCTCCTTTGTGGCACAGCCTTTCCATATCTTTAAGTGCATGGCCCTCATTCGGTGTGTTTGATACAGTTTTAAGTAGCTTCATAGTTTCTTTTCCCTTCTCAGTCCTTCTAGAATTGATATCACACAGTCAGGTCATAATTCTTTTCCTCCTATGGATTCTAGCCCTACTTCTCTATCCTGCTGTTGTAAGTAAGGTCTCTCAGTTCCAGACTAACTCACTGCATCCCTGTCGCAGCTTCTGCGTGTCTTTGTAATGATCCTTTGTTAGGCTGCTGTCAGCATTTTCAGATACTCTCCCTCTCTGTCTGCTGTTGCCGAAGCTTTGCTCGTGAATTCAACCTCATGTCCTGGACTTCTGACCAAGGAGTACAGGGACTTTCTCATCGCTGTCTCTGACCCCAGGGAAATGGCTTGGTGAGAAATGGGGATGGGAATTAGGCACTGATTTTCCCGGTGTCAATGCCATGATCATGAGTTAGTCTCTGCTGCTGCATGGGATATTGCTTGGGAAGGAGGCAGGAGCCACACCAGGTGCCCATTTACTGTATATTAGCTTGTGCCCTTTGCCTCTTGTCCTGCCTCTGGGCACCACTGAGAAGAGTTTGGCCCTATGGTCTTTACTTCCTCCATCAGGTATTGGCACATATCGATGAGGTCTCCCTGGGTGTTCTCTTCTCCAGGCTAAACAGTCCCACATCTTTCAGCCTTTCCTTGTACATCAGGTGCTCCAACCCCTTAGTCATCTTCATGGCCATTTACTGGACTCCCTCCAATATGTCCATCTGTCTCCTGTTCTGGGGAGGCCAGCATTGGACCCTGGACTCCAGATGCGTCTCATGTGGATGAGATGAGCTGTGTAGAAGGGAATGATCACATCTCCCTCGATCTGCTGGCAACCCCCTGCCCAGCACAGCCTACGATGCTGCTGGCCTGCTTTGCCATGGGGGCACATTGCTGGCTCATGTTCAACTTGTCCACCAGAACAGTGATGTGCACTCCATGCTTCAGTGCCTTTCCATTTAATTCGTGTCATTAGTGCTGCTTCTGGCTGCTGGAGCCATTTCTGTTTGTATTGGTGTTCCAGTTTGTACTGAGTATTATCAGATTGCAATTTGATGCGAAACGGGCAAAAGCTGATTGAAGGGCCAAGGCAATTCTCTCCCTCATCATCTTCCAGAATAAGCACTGCTGTTGTAAGCTCCAAAAACACCTGTGAATGAAAGAATGTTCTTAAATTCTTGGATGACTTCCAGTATCTATCTGTGAGGAGGATAATCTTTCTGTGAAGAAAGGATGGAAAGCTGTGTATATACAAGGGTGACATTAAACTGAGCTACCCTTCCACTCACATTTGTTAAAAATCCGTTGCATATGTTTTGGAAGCTTAAACGCCCAATGTGAATTTATTCTTGGGAAAAGGAGCCTTGTATAATATGCTTTTCTGGGCCCCAGAGAAAAGTAAATCTTCCTCAAATATTTTGAATCATTGATGGGTATTTGTTCCCAGCTTTAATAATTCCTGTCACACCAGCCTCATTTTTACCCAGGTGACTGTTTTTTGTGGCAGGAGGGTGAGCCAGTGGCACTTTCACATCAGAACGGAGATGTCTCAGCACAGCTGGGAGTCCCCAGGGCTTGCCTGAGAGCAACTTTGATCCTTTCACTGTGCAGAGTATCGTAGGAGAGTCTGCCTCTGAAGTAGCAAAAAGGGCTTCCCAAGCTCCTCCTGTCTGTTCATTCAGATGATTTCCACATTGGATGTGCCAGTCGTGTCCCTGAGTAAAATTTCAGAGAATTGCAAAGTTCCTCAGCAATGCCTTATCTCTCCTGTTGTCATGGATAACTGGCTGTGCTGCAGGTATGGAAAAAACTGCCCAACCTTTTTCCTCTGCCTACGGCAATCCTCAGGTGCTCTCATAGCCCCGTCTCCCAGCACCACCAGAAAAAGCCTGTCTTGTTCTCCAATGAAAAAAATCCCACCCAGCAACATAAAAGTTTCTTTGCTGTGGAGGTTCAGCAGTAGGTGGATTACACCCTGAAAATCCCCCGGCAGTTCTTAGAAAATAGGATTTAGATCTTTGTATAAAGGCAACTTTTATTAAGCAAACTGCTATCCACTTGGCTCCCTGGAGTGCTGAGCTAGGTGAATTTAGGAAGCTTTTAGCCAGGAAATTGGAGGGACACAGTTATCTGTCACAGACTTAAAAACCCTGCCAGTGCCCCCAGGGATGATGCTTTGATACAGATGCAGGGAAAAAATCCATGTATAGCCAAACCAGTGAGGAGAGTGGCTACCAGGCGATAATATTTCCATTTAAACTCAAAAGGAAAGTCTCTAATTTATCATGAGTTTCTTGGGTGACCAGCTAAGAGACCCTGAGGCTTTTAAACAACACCAACTCAAGATATTCTGTGATTCTATGAACTTTCCGTATTTACCTATGCGGTGGTTTTGTTTGTGGTAATTGCTTTCCAAAATGTTGACAGTAACGTGACGCTTGTAGGTTTAAGAACAAAATGGGCAATAGCCTTGTTTCTCAGGGTAAAAGTGAAGAAGTTATGGCTAATGCTTTGAGGAAAACTCCATGTGTGTGTGCATGCACATTGCATGTTATAGAAGAAATGCCTGTGGACGAGTTACACATTGCTGCTCAGGAAGACCTCGTGAACATGGCTTTTGGGCTTAGTCTGGACTGATTGTATTCCTCTGGATAATGTTAAAAGCCTGAAGGCGGTCGTCTTCTGCCAAATGCCAATAGCTTCAGAGGCCTCGCTGGAGACCTGACAACTCTAGGGTATGACACACTTGATCCTTTCTGCGTGATCGTGTTTACCTGTGTTAGCTACAAAGCTTATGGCATCAAGAGCTGCTGTGTTGGTATAAATCTAATCAAAGATCCTCTTTTATGGTTGTATTTCTCTAATGGAGCTGGGAGCTGCTTGCAAAGTTGAGTAGCAGTGATCTGGCCCTGGAAAGCTTGAACATCATGGATAAAGTTAGCAGAGAGCTGAGACTTCTCCAGAACTGGAGCCCAAGGCCAGACAAGGATCACCTGAGATCAGGGAGATAAGTTTTAGTTGGAGGAATAATACGGGCCCTTGTTCCTCACTAAACTATATGTTTTTTTTTTTCTCTTGTGGTATCTGGGCCTCTCTGTCCTTGTCCAGAGGGAAGGGCACTGTGGAGAGACGGGTGACCGCTGATGNAGTCAGCAGAGAGCTGAGACTTCTCCAGAACTGGAGCCCAAGGCCAGACAAGGATCACCTGAGATCAGGGAGATAAGTTTTAGTTGGAGGAATAATACGGGCCCTTGTTCCTCACTAAACTATATGTTTTTTTTTTTCTCTTGTGGTATCTGGGCCTCTCTGTCCTTGTCCAGAGGGAAGGGCACTGTGGAGAGATGGGTGACCGCTGATGCGTCTGCTTCACTGCATGGCCTGTGGGGCTGGTGAGGACTAGTGGACACTGCTGAGGCCACAGCAGCCTTGCAGTCACCTCCTTTCTGTGTAAAGGGAACGGACAGGGACCAAATGGGTCATAAACTNGAATAATACGGGCCCTTGTTCCTCACTAAACTATATGTTTTTTTTTTTCTCTTGTGGTATCTGGGCCTCTCTGTCCTTGTCCAGAGGGAAGGGCACTGTGGAGAGATGGGTGACCGCTGATGCGTCTGCTTCACTGCATGGCCTGTGGGGCTGGTGAGGACTAGTGGACACTGCTGAGGCCACAGCAGCCTTGCAGTCACCTCCCTTCTGTGTAAAGGGAATGGACAGGGACCAAATGGGTCATAAACGTGCCCTTAAGCTGCAGGGGAGGTGTACCCTGAGGGGCTTGTCCTTGGGATGTTTTTGACGGGGGAGGGGGCGGGGGGACCTGTTGGACATCTGACTTTGCATCAGGGAACGGCTCAGGCAGACAAACTTGTAGCTGGCTGCTGAGAAACGCCCTTGGGTCTCAGCTCAGATACAGCCAGTGACGCCCCTGTCTCCTCTCATCCCCGTGCAGAGATGATGCTCGGCAGAGCTGCGTGGGGCACAGCCTGTGTTGATTTCTCTGCTTGCTGTGCTGGACCTTGCTGCAGAGCCCCCACAGCAGCCCCCGGCCCTTACCGCTTGCAAACAACAATCGCACATCAACACCTCCCTGCAGAGGTGCAGCGAGGCTGGATGTTGCCCTTAGTGTACAAAGAAGATGGGTAGCAGGTGATTTTTGAGTTAATGAGACCTTTCAGAAACAAGCTCTCTTAGCAAAGATAATATACCCCCTCCTTCCTTTCCCTTCCCCTTCCCCCAGTGCTCCCTTATTCCTATTCCAGGTGCTTCTGCTTCCAGAAAGACGTTTATCATTTCTCCATCTTTGACGGCAGATTTTTTTTTTCCCCTCTCTTGCTCTCTCATTTTATCTTGCCCAAGGGGTCTGTGCTACCTTTTATTAGCTGACACTTCACTTCTGCAGATGGAAATGACGCTAATGGAATGTGGCTGAGGCTTTATTACAGAAGTGCTGTTCGCCCTGCAGAAGCAAAGGGATAAAGGAAAGGAATAAACCTTGAAGGCAGATGCAGGAGCTGCAGATGAAAAGGAAGACAGGAGGGAGGAACTGATGGGTTAAGAAAGGAAAAAGAAATAGGGAAGAGGAAGAAACAGGCTAGGGCATATCCCTCTGTGTCCAAAAGAGAGCAAAGGGAGTTTAACTGAGATCCAGCTACATTTTAAGTCTGGGTTACTGGCAGAGGTTTCTAGGTGAGAAGATGGGGCAGAGGCAGGCTTCTGCCTGGCTGGCACTTCTGTCATTGCCCTAGCTTCTTGCCTAAAAACTGTGCCAGTAAAATAACTGTTAAGCATGGTGGATGATGTTCTGGAAGCTTTGATGTTGCTTCTGCAAGTGAGCATCAGGCTTTCAAGCCAAAGGGATATCTCACCAAACGTGGCTGTGCTAACACAAGCTGACAGGCCATGGGCCTTTTGCTTTTCCTGAGCATGAGAACCCACCCGTGGCATACTGAGAGGTAAAAATCAGGGCGTCCTTGTGCTCTAGCCTCTTCTCTTCCTAATTTTAGCGAGGCCGGAGCATCTCCCTGCACTGTGAGAATGAGACATTAGCACTTGCAAAGGACACCTGAGGAGCAGCTCTTGAACCTCCTCCTTGGCTGCTGTCAACTCTGAACCCCAGGACATAATGATAACCAAATGATGGCAGAGATGAAGTGCTGGAAGAGAGTTGGAGACTAAGCATCTGGGAAGGGAGGAGGGCAGCTGGCTGGGAAGATGCAGAGGATGTGAGGGAAGCGACATTGGCTTAACAGCAGCCTCTGTGTCTGTTTTTCTGTGTTATTGATGCTTGCTTTTCCCTCCCTCTTTTATTTTCCTGGTGTGGCTGTTACATCTATGGCTCATTAGGCAACAAGATGCTAATACTGTCTTCAAAGCTGCGGGATAGATACCCTCCCCCTCTTCTATTCTTCTCTGTGCTTTTTTTTTTATTATTAAGTATCTATTTTAGGTTTGTTTTGTTTCCTCTCTATGTCATCATCTTCCCCTGGCTCCCTTCATTCATAGTGTAGCTCAAAGGTGAATTATTTCAAGAGTTGGAAACTTTTTTGCTCTCCTTCCCCTGCTGTAGGAATTCCTCCCACCTCTTCAAACAATTAACTCTATTTTAAAAAATGATTGGTGACAGTACAGAGCTGGTACATTGATCATTCTTGCAGGAGTAGCCTGTGTATTGACCAGTCTGAATGGGCAGAGGCCCCAGATGAGGAGCTAGTTAGTTAACCTAGTGAACTGAAGTCTCAAAAATACCGTGGAAACAAACATTTATGCCAGTTCACAGCCGAGAAAACACCATGGACTGTGTGTTTGTAGCCGGTGTTCCCTGTTCATTTGTTGGCTCTCAGTTTGGTTGGTTTTTGGATTGATAAAAACAAGTTTTGTGGGAAGAAGAGTTTTTGGGCTGGCTCACCAAGGGAGCCACCAGATCAAACGGGCGTGTCAGAGACCATCAAACACTGCCATGCTTCACCTTCCCTGAATATCCCTTCTCACTGGCTGAGAGTCCAGTTTAGTATGGGAACGCAAGTCAAACAACTCCCTTGTTTTGGGAAAGAAAACGAGTGGGGAAGTATGACTGCAGTCTTCAGACACATGAACAAGAGAGGAAGGTAGTCACCATTCCTCACTTCTACTGGGTAAAGAACAACCAGAAATGGGTTGAAATTACAACAAGGAATGTAGTAGTTAATAGGAAAACTGATATTGTGAGACCGGTGCTGGGACAGAGCATCCAACACAGCTGCGTTGCCGTCCCTGCAAGTCTATAAGGTCAGTTTAAAGAAGCATCTATCACAGTATTGAGTCTTGTCTTGTGACAGTGCTGTGGGGGTTATGTTGCCTTCACTGGTCTTTCTGGCTCTAATCCAAAGGATGCTATGTAGGTTTTTATGAGGGAATCCCCCTAATAAGTAACTTATTGTGGAACTGAGCCACTGCCCAATACGCTCAACCTTTGCAATGACCCTGGTCCTTTCCAGTGTAGTTACCACCCAACGGAGGAATTCCCTGTACGTACACACGGGCAGTCACCCACACCCCCCCATCATTTATGCGCCTTTGATTGTAGATGCTAATTTTATTTGTAGCACAACCTTTCTTTCTTCCTTCACCAAAGCACTTAAGGGTGTTGTACATCATCATAATAAAACCCATTAAGATAAAATACTACCTCTAGAATCTTTGAAAATGAAAACAAGGTGGAGCAAGTCCAGAGAAGGTCAGAAAACAAAGAGCAGGAGGAGAGAATGGGCAGTTTACACATGTGGGGCGCCAGAATGGTCACACTGCAGCTAGAGCCTGGAGAGTCTTTGCAGAAATGGGGTGAGACAGAAGCAGACAACGCTTTCATAAAATTGGAGGGGGTGGCAGGGATTGGCTAGCCATGTTAATGCACCCCATATCTGGGAGCAGTTTGGAGGAACAGCTGGTGCTCAGAGAGAGGCTGTACCTCTTCCCCAACCGCCTTCCCACCTTTGTCCAGTAAATTTTTCCTTGTGTGAGGGGCTGGGGTAGGTTTGAGGAGGGAGCTTGCATCTTTTTCATGCTCAGGAGCCCACCATGATAGAACTGGCTGCAGATCTGGGTTATGATGGTGGGATGTGTGAATAGGTGGGGACTAGACATGACCCAAACCATCTCTTTCTTTTTTCCCCTCTATTCTTTTTTTCCTATTTTGCCCTTGCCCCTATCTCTTGAACTCTTTTGTGGATCAAAGTAATCTTAAATTTTCTGTTCTTAGAGCCATTCTTTGGTGTAGTTAAGGCTTTTTTGCACATCTCCCTAGAGTAACATGTCTTTGTGCTTCTTGTTTAGGCTCAAAGACACCCAGGCAGCTTGGCCTCCATTGTCGCCTTCTCCCGTTCTATCCAAATATTTTTTTCCCAAAGCCTAGTACTGTTCTCTTGATCATTTTGGGTAGCCAAAGTTTAGCTGTCTTGTAGGAGGGCTGTATATCTACCACTGGACTCTACCCACAGCAAAGGCATTGCTTGTTCATTGTGCAGACATGAAGAAACATCAGGCAATATGCTGACCTTGTTATAATTAATGGATAGTGGGGTAATGGTTCTGTGTGATGCATTAGATACAGAAACGGGATCCAACACTTCTACATTTAGGGTAATTGAAATTCTGAGACATTTATTATTTTGGGCACACTACAGTAACTTGGGTTTTTAAATCTTAAGTTAATTATTTCAGACATTTACAGGAAGAAAACAAGAGGCTGGAGAATAAGAGGGCCTCAAGCAGTCTGTTGAGTGGTCATCCCAAGGAAGGGCTTTACTATTACGTGCTATTCCCTGTTTGAAGATGAGAGAGATATGGGCAGCTAGCGTTGGACTTATGGACCTTTCTTAAGATTTGAGGTGTGCTGGCCAAAGACTTCTCAGGCAGTAAAATGCTCTGCAGGACAATGTCTGAGGAGAAGATGCATCAAAAAAAATACATAGGCTGAGGGACAAGTCATGGTTCCTTGCCAGATCCCAGAGCCGCGACTCACACAACTGCTTGAACGTCTCTCTTGGGCACGCACAGATAGAGCAGAGCAGGCCTCATGGGCCAATGTGTTGGTAAAGATGCTGACTACAGCTAAGAGTTTTCCCAGTGTCAAACCTGATATTGTGACCTAGGGTTGGTCATTTCCCCGTTTGCCAGAGATCAGAGTCTTTTTTGGGGCAGGATTGTCCCTCGGTGATGCTCACAGTGATGTACGGGCTGTATCTATTGCAATGCTGAGAGCAATCCCTGACGCGGCTGCTGCATCGCGTGCACAGAGCACACAGCCAGGCTGATGCTTCTCCCCGAGTGCCTTGGAGGCCTCACAGGGTTTACTCAGGTGAGCAGAGACAATTTTCTGTGAGAATAGCTTTGCCAGTAGAGTGCTCTGGACCGTAACAACCTGTCATTACGGGCCTCACCTGTTGTTTGTCTATATAGCAGTTTGCACAATTAAGGGGATAGATATGTAATAACCAGCCAGCTAAGTAAAGGGATTGGAAACCAGGCTAATAAAATCCATTTCCCTCAGCTGCTCTGCTCCAGCTGTGCCCCAGCAGAGCTTTTGCTTCACAAGCAATGAACTACATTAATTTTCACTCTATTTTAAAACAAGCAAACTACTGCTTGCTTCAACCTCATCCTCCCACTCACGTGTGAGCATGGGATGGGATGGCACACAGTGGTACAGGGGAAAAAAAAGACAAATCCAGAGGAAATGCAGAAGAGAGCTAAAAAACTTGAAATCTCTATGAAACTTACTTTTCAATGCTCTGCTTTGTTCCATGCTCTAGGGCCCTTCCAGTAAAAGACAGCAGCTTCCCACAGATGTGTGCTCACTGTCGTTCAGGCTGGGTGGAAAAGTCAGAGGGGAAAATAAATATAAATAAAGCATTGTGGTGTCCTTGACTGGCCATGCGCAGGGAAGAGCTTTGGCCAGAGCCCTTGGCACAGTGTGGTGACAAGAACAAGGTTTACTCCTTCAGTTCCTTCCCATTTCATTGGCAATTCTCAAGTGAGACTCCCAAATACCAGAAGATCTTGGATTTATCAAGTATTTGATGGTCAGTTTTGCCTCTAAACAAGACTGACAGTCATCTTCTGCAATGCTAGTCTCTATTAAATTGGTGTTATAATTCCTAAGGGCTGGTCTTGCTTTTTCTGTTCTGATAAAATCCTCACTGAAGCCAGTGCATGCATCTAAAATTTCCCAGGCACTTATTAAGTGATTTCTCTCAGTAATATTTACAGATTATAAAATGCAGCAAAAAGTACCATTTCCTTTTAGCCATAATCTGCTTCTCCCAAAGCACGTGATAAGAAGTCAAGGACAAATAGACAGATAGTCTGAAGACTGGCTCCATCAGTGCATCTGTACTAAGTGTTCTCGCACCTGCCTGGGAATGACAGTCCAATTTCATGACTTGAAGTCCAACACCTCCCACTGCCACTGCATCGCTTGTTGTTTCTCTCATTTTGATTTCACTTTGAAAATCCCAGTTCATTTCACGGTCAGGTAACCCCCTCCTCTGTCCCCTGTGTTCATCAGAGCCCTTCATAACCTGGCATAGGAAGAAAGGACTGCATAGATAATTTATGGGAAATCGCTAATTGAATCTTGGCTGTTCTCATAAATCATATCGCCCAGCTATCAAACAGCTGTGGGTAGTGTAACATATTCCAAAACCTGCATAATTGATGACTCCCTTGCAATAGTCCAGCACACATGACTGGTGGTTTTACTTAGGCTTTTTCCTTCCTCCCAACAAGGTTTTGTAGTTTCCAGTGAGGAAAAGCTCAGCTCTCTGGTACCTGAGCAGACCGGCAAACTGAATGGCCAAAGTCATTTAGGAAAAGTTGCTGATAAAAGGAGAATGTGATCCAAATTGATAGGTAAGATGAATCCTTCGTCTTTTTCTTAAATGGATTGGGAAGGCTAAAAGCACCTGAGGAGGGAAGCTTTATCTCTGAGACTGGTTTATGGGTTGTGTTTATGCAACAGAGCAGCGCTTATGAAAACAGCACTGTTGTACGCAAAGCTAGTTACACGCGGGCTACTGCCAACAGCAAACACACCACAATGTGCATCAGTTGCCTCGAGGCTCTTGTTGAAATCATCCCCTTAGCCCACAACTGGTGAGGATCTGCTTTCAGGATTTGCTAAGGACAAGCGCTAGTGAAGTGCTGCTCACTTATTTCATCTAGGTCCTGATGGGGATTTGGGTGTCTGCAGAGACAGCTCATGTGTGTTTGTCACATGCTGTTTCCTTCTGCAACCCAGCCACTGCAGGAGCTCTGATGAGCTAACGAGGCCAGGAAGGTTGAGAAAACCATGCCTGAATCTCCTGCTCTGGGCAGATGTAAACTTAGGCTTTTTGATATTACCCCTCTGGATGCAATCCTGCTGTGAAAGTAACTACTGACTTCACCTGCTTTGGGTTCTGGGACTCACCCTGCCGCCCAGATGGCCACGCGCTATCAGGCAAACAAGCTGTTACAGCGAGAGCTTTTCTGCTGTTTGCTAGCAAGGGGGAAAAGAGTTTTTGTACCCTAGCTAACCCTGACTATACAGCCCAGGGCTGTGTGCTTTACGACTGAGCCTGTAACAGTGTCTGCAGCTGCCATAAAAACCTGCAGGCTGTCTTGTACACTAGAGCTGCTGTAGAAAATGATGCTCTGTTTTGGCAGAAAAAGGGTCCTGCAAGCAGGACCAAAGTGTATCATCAGTGATGTGTGACTTTTCCCATCCATTTAGCAGAGGCGTTTGCTGAGGCCTGTTGGAAATGTATGGCAGACTTACAAGATCCAGAGAGACATGGTAATACAGTGTTTATTGTACGCTGCTCCTGCTGCTAACTGGATGTTTGCTTAAGTCCACAGTAGTGCTGCTTAAACTTGGAGAAACCTGCATAAATTACCTCATTTTTCCTGAGGGAAGAACAGTTTTGCTTTTTGTTCATCCCAGTCCTTCGTTCACAGGTTTTTCAGTACAGGAGACCAAGAGACCTGAGGCCAATTTGTTCTTGACAAAGTCCTTTCAGGCTGTGCATCTGCTAATGTTTCAGTTGGCCTAAGGGGAACGCTTTAAAGGGACCCTTTTGATTTTGCTTTGGTTTGCGCTGGGCAGTGATGTGCACGGAACAGGGGAAGCAGTGGCATTCCAGAAAAAGGAAGAAGCTTCATCCCAGTTTATCAAGGCTCTGTCCAGCCGATTGTTTGTAAATGCAGCACAACAGACCTTGAAAATGAACTGCAGCATAACTCTGTTAGCTGCGTTAGAGATGCAAACTTTTTCAAAGGTCAGCTTAAAAAAAAAACCAAACCTGCTATTTTTATGAAGTACCAACCAAAAAGTAGCTCCCAACCGAAAGAGATTGACCGTTGCCTATACTTAGCCATAATTCAGCCTGGAGTGATAAGAAGTTCCTGTACACTGTGGAGTCTTGCATCAGGGTGCAGCTCCAGCATCTCTGTTGTGCACCTCTGCCATGGTCCAGGGCACTTGCTCAAAAACGTCTCCTTTTATCTGGTATTTGCCCATTCTTCCTGTGGGTGCTCTGTTCACCGGCACTGTTGTCAAAGGGAAAATTGGAAAGATGCTCTGAGGTTTGCGTCTCCGTCCCAAGATTTAATTGAAATGATTTAGCTAAATTTATTTGCATGTGTCTAAAATGAGAAAAGTCCCCTGAAGGGAATAAGACTTTTGAATTCCACCACTACTGAAGAATTTACATGCTCCAAATTTTAAGTTCTGAATTTAGTTGCTTGCTTTAGTTGCAGTGAAGCCATACATAGACTTTTTTTGTTTCTCATGGCCATCAGAAAGCACTGGCTTCACTCTCCCCCACACGTACTGCTGCAGAGCTGTCTCATCGTGACTCTGTATTTCCAGAGAAGTTTTCATAAATTCACTCCTATCTTCTGCGCTTCCTGCTGCTTTCTCCAGGGAGGAGCCCCATGACCTGCCCTAACCTCTCAGCAGGGCACAAATGTGGGATGCCGACCTTAGATGAGAGATCGCAAAACTTTGTTAAACAAGATGACTCAACAGAAACAAACGGAGAGGAAAGCACCGAGTGACATGCCATGGGCCGCTTGAATGTGTCAGTGGGAATGCCAGTAGTTTTAATATCATCCTATAATGCTTTCCTGAGGAGAGGTGGGGAGGGATTGAACTGCAGCCATCAAAAATCATGAGGGGGACCACCACATTTCCAGGGAAGAGGGAATCCAGAGGTCTTCACATGTTGCTGC
The DNA here is from genome assembly GCA_013398225.1 of Steatornis caripensis. Classification (NCBI taxonomy): domain Eukaryota; kingdom Metazoa; phylum Chordata; class Aves; order Caprimulgiformes; family Steatornithidae; genus Steatornis; species Steatornis caripensis. The sequence continues at coordinate 199,773 of VZSC01012362.1, read as the reverse complement.
AGGACGGTGAGGAGCAGCACTGCGAGATGCTCCCCACTAGCTCCGGTCACCCACGAGTGAAGGCAGCAGCGTGCTCTGCTCTGCAGAGCTCACACAGAGGCTGCGATAGGGGGCAAGTGGCAAAGAGCAGGGCTACCTTTCCTATCTTAGACCCTCCCAGAAACGTTAGCTTGACTCTCATGCTACCTTATCTAATTATTATTAGATATAAAATCATTAATAACTTGACTTAATTAGAACTAATTTTCTTCAACTGTAGTCTAACGTAAAAGTTTCCAATTAAGGTTCATAACAGGCTCCACAGATTTTTCCATGTAATTTCACTCTTAAGATTATCCAGAACAAAGAGAAGACACGCAGATGCTAAGTTTCTTTTATGGGCTGTATTTTAATTAATTTCAGCTTCTGAAACAATTAATGGATTTATTTGTAGTATGTCAGGAAATTCATGGTCATCTCTCAAGAGCTCAGTGCCATGCGCTCAGGCAGCATTTCTTATGTATTACTGGGAAACAAAACCTGATTTTATCTCAAGCACAATGCGGAGCTCAGCTTGAACTAAGGATTTTTGGCCTGGTGGCTTTGCCTGAAAAGACTGAAACTTCCTCCAGGGTAAACCAGGTGCCTCTGGTACTACCACAAGCAAATATCTCTTTAAAAAATGCTGGGAGCTTTCCATCTCCCTGGATTCAGCAGGAGGGAGGGTGCGTGGAGTGGTGGCAGAGTACAGGGATTGTGTGTCACCGCCCTGCCAGAGGGACAAATCCTTAAGATGAAGAAGCCGTTTGCTTCCTTCAGCCTACCACAGCCTCCACCAGCAAAAACACGATACCAGTTGATTAGCCTTCCTGAAAGGAGACCTTCCCTCACCTTGAGGAGAGTCTTGACACCTTTTCCCACCTTCTTTGATTATTGAGCAGCCAGCTGCTCACAGCTCTGCCACAGCAAAGTGGGCCAGGTCCCTCTCCGGCAGGGAGGCAGGGGATTGTCTCCTGGTCCTCCCGCTGCGGTGCTGAGCAGGCTGGAGTTCTCTGCTGCACCGCAGGCTTCCCGTAATGCATTGGGCAGATTACTTAATCTCCCTTTGTGCCTTCTCCCCTTCAATAAAAACTGCTTTTTCTCACAGGAAAACGTGGACAGAACTTCAGACAGCAAAGTCTTACAGATTATTCGCCTTGCTGAGGCCTTGATGTTAAGTGCTGTATGGACACACATACAAAGGGAGGAGGCGGATTCACTTGCCTCATATAGTGAGCAAAGACAGATGCTTCCATCACTTTTAAGGGAAAGTTTCTCTTTTACAATGTTTTCAGTGTCATTGACAGCAGACTCTTCTGAGGAACTGAATCCATGACCTGGCAGTTTTCCCTTCTCAAGTTGTTGAGTAGATTAACCACGGGCTAAGGCTCGAGGTCGATGGTTTCTCAGTCTGCCGTTGATAATATCCCAAATAACATCTCTGGGTTGAGGGATGAGGTGGAAGGCTTTCATTAGCTGTTTTAAAATGTTTTAATATTTCATATTATTTATATCATGGCTTGCTAGGCACTATAGGAATGCCTGTGCTTTGTAGCTTGGAGCGTAATGGTTTGCACTAATATTCCTCTTCATTAGGAAGTTTGTAAAAGCTTGGCTCTTGCGTTTTCTGTCCTGTGCTGTGGAGTAAAATGCAGTAGTTCATGGCTGTTTGCTTGACCATGTGTCAAATTAGAGGGGGAGGTAAAGGGTTGATGCTACTCCTCCGGAGGAAGAAATTTAGCCTGACATTCCCAACTCAAGGACCAGATCAGTATTCTCAATAGAGCCCTGTAATACTTGCGTGTGTGTAGAGGTGGCTGTTCTGGACCCAGACTGCATTCAGGTAATGGTCCTAGGACAAGATCTGAGGCTGGATTTAGGGCTTTAATAGAAATCTTGAAACAGCTGCTCCGGTGTGCCTCAGTTTGAAAGTCAGATGATGCTTTGTGGTTGCAATGAGAATCTGTTTACAGCCTAGGAAATCATTGAAATTGTGCTCTAAAGAGCCAAGCTAAAGGATGTAAATCCTAGGTTAATAGAAAACCGAGTGATTGGGAAAAACTCTAGCACCTTTCCAAACCGGGTTTGCTGAATTTTCCGTAGCAGCAGCTGCCTCTGGACTTACATTGAGTTGTATTAACAGGGTGCTGCGGGTAGTCATGGAGAAGCAGTGCAGAGGAAGGCTGCCTGCTGGATGTGCCTTAGGCGAGTGGCCTGCATTGCGAGACCAGTGTGCTGAGTGACTGCACGACATTTTCTGTTCTGCTACAGCAAGTGTGCTCCGGGGTCCTGGCAGGGGAGGGAGTGCGTTGGAATGGAAGCCGGGCTGATTGGCTCTAGCGCTTTGCAGCACGTTGCAGGGTACAGAGCAAGCGTCTGCAGTGCAACAGCATGTCCTTTGGCAGCTGTGCCAGAGCTGGGCTTTTTCCGCAAGCAAACGCGAGCACCCCGTTCTTCCTAAAGCTGGAAAGAAGCCCTGAGCGAAGCTTCAGCTGTGTGGGGAAAAGTGAGCTATGCTCTCCCCAAGCAGCAGTGCAGTCAGGTGCTGAAGTTTTACAAAGCCAGGCAAAGAATTGATTGTTTCTCTTTTTAGCCTGCTTCTCCCTCCTCATATTTATCCTGTGCTGTGATCCTCTCAGTCTGCAAGAAGCCTCATCCATTGGCAGTATTATGCTTGGCTATACTGGCATGTGGCATGGCATCTGTATGGCATGTTCTCCAGGGCTTGTAGCTTGGCCTTCAGCCCCAGCTCACCTGATTTTCCACAATGCTTAAACACAGATTTGAACTCTAGCTTTAGTCCAAACCAAGCCTGTCTCCTTTTCAGGCTGGCAGGGGTTGTCTTGCACTCAGTTTCTGCTATACAGGTCTTGATGACTCAAGCCATTCAGTTTAAGCCCAGCTACCAAAACCATCATAAATGCAGATCTCTGGTCTCTAAGCTGTTCTCCATCCCTCTGCTCTTCTCCACTTTTACAGCCTCATTTGCTCCTTTCTTGGCACCACTAGATTTTCAACCCTTCTCTCCGGGTCTTCTGCATCTTGCAGGGATTCCCTGTTTTGTCTTGTCATACACCCACAAAAGCCCCCACTCAGAAGCCTTCCGACTTCTGTTTCCTTCCTTCTCCTCTTCCCTGTGTGTTGTTCTCAAAAACAAAAGGCAAAGAAATTAAAACCATTAGGAAATCTCTTTGAGTGTAGACTGGTGTCTTCCAAAGCAATTCTAGCAATCAGACAGATGCATCTCATGGGTTCAGTAAAGGATTTGCCCACCTAGTTCTCTCCGTTACCTCTGACAAAACATTACATGTTTAAAAGGGCAGTAGCTGCTCCCAAGCAGAAATGCTTCAGCCTGCACCCTATGCAGGGCAGATAACAGACCCTGAGAAGAGAGTAAGTTGTATCCCAACAAAAACAGGGAGCCTGGATATTGCCTTAACAGCATGCCAGGGTTATTTTGTCGCTGGTCTTTTCCCGTCCCGTTACAGTGCAGTGCTCCATAGCTGCATCACAGTGCAAGCAGCAGCCCGTGTTTATCTGTATCTGTTTTCATTTCTCTCCTCTCCTTCAAAATGATACAAGTTTTCACTGTAATTTGCAGAGCAGATCTGCTGCCAAGACAATTGGAGGAAATGCTGGAGATGGTTGACTCTTGTGATCCTCCCGACTCGGGACAGTTTGTCTATGAAAGCCTCGGGGAGAGCTACAGGAGATGGATGACGTTGGTAGATGTTGAGCTCTCCTGTGTCCCTTCTCTCAGCTCTCAGAGTTCATTAATTTACTAAAGACATCAATCTATACCCAGGCTTCGTGGTAGAGTAAGAGCAGAGCTTTGCCTTGCCATGGGCAGCCATGCCCTGTGTGATGTTAATTTTCTTCCCCTATATACACCCCACCATCAGGTAAACTGGGCGCATTTCTGACTTGAATCAAAGGGCAGCATGTTGCTTGGAGGTCTGTGAATAAAAGCTAGTTGTGGTTTGCAGGCTCTGCTGTCCACAAAGCGTTGTGATGGGCTGGGAGGTGTGGTGACTCCCCAGGAGAATGGCAGAATAATAAGAAACAGATACTCTCTGATATGAATTTGGGAGACAGTACATGCTAGAGATGAGACCCAGGTGGAATTTTCTTGCAGTCTGGGATCGGACAAGAGTGCACCAGACAAAGTGAATGTTATTTTATAGTTCATTTCCTTAAGTTACTTGCTTTGGTTATTACACCCACTCTGAGAATACCAAGGCAGATTCTCTTTTATCACTGTTTTGTATTTGCTCTGTCTTAATAGTAAGTCTTTGTACTGGACCCCTTAATATACATGATTTTGGCCTCTTTTGTACCGGTTTCAAGTTACTGTAGGCACAATGACATCAGCAATATTCCTCCATATTTATCACAACATACTGTAAGAATGGGGCCTCAGCTTTGTATCTAGTGACACATATTTATATTCTGCAAAAATGCCTTGGTGTAGGATACCCAGTCCAAGACGAGCTGTGAGTCTCTTCCTTGCTCAGGAAATTACCACCTACAAGGGCACCCTGTTAAAAGGAGGAAGAGAGTTTACAGTGATATGCAAGCTACATTTAAGAAGAACTGAAAATCTCAACCAGCATACGGCAAACTCCAGAATAAGCTGTCAGAACAGTGCAACCTTTAATATCCATATATCTGTTCAGGATGCATCACTGCATAATATATATTGTAGTCATCAGATACACGTTTAGCACCTAGAAACAGTAAAATAACTTGTTAAAGCTAAAATGGAAATTATGGGATTGATTTACCTGTGCACTTCTAGTTGCATTATGCCAGACCGGTGATAGGAAGGAGGCATAAACCTCATCTAACTGACTGAGTAAATTAGATTAATGTCTTGTTCTCCTTTTTGGAAAGGTCTAAAGCAGACAAAATGTACCCTGAGCCTGTACAAATTCCTTTTCTTGTATGTCTGTTGCAGCCTTCCTCTGCAGCAGTTTTTATGAGCTTTCTGGTTTTAAAGAATATCTTTTAGTGCTAGTTTCTCCCCCTTTGCCGAAGGAACGTTGCTAGAAGTTGATTGCCAAGAGAAGCCCACCCTCCTACATAGTGCACGCATTGCAGGCTCTGCTTGGCCCAGCTTTTACACTCTTGTGGGCAAGTCTGTCTAAACCCACTGTAAGCATAACGTTACACAGATTTCCCAATCGTTTCTGCTCTCCATCTGCTGTTGCGCTGTGGCTCGAGGAGCACAGGCTTCCCAAGAGCAGCAGCCTGTGCTGCTCTAGCAACACTGTTCCCTTCTTTCTCCTGTGCAAAGGCAACAGAGCATGTAAAAAAATTTTGGCAGCTAAATATGGCCGATGGGCTTGCAGTTGGGCAATGGCGTTACACGCTCAGGTAGAGTTTCCATTATGTGTTTAGTTTATGTAGCTCTCTGCGTAGAACTCTGTTTTGCTCCGTATATAAAAATACATATCCTCATGTATATTTTCATCTGTAAGTACTCTTTCTGTGAAGGAAAAGATGGAGTTTGTGCAATTTACTGTGATTGCACTTAGCTGCTCTTCATTATAGTTCATTGAATGGTTTCTTTGATTTTTCTAACACTACTGAAATTCTCATTCTGGGAAAAAAAGATCCTCAATTTTAAGAGACTGCTAAGGGAAAATTGTTCAGGTGACATCTTGGTCTCTTCAGCATGATGCTGTCTTTACAAAACCTCAGTGTAAGTTTGATGAGTGTTACTGGTTTATATAGACAATTACCCCAAACTCACATTGGCACACCTATAGGCAGGAAATTGACCCAGTCCCTTGTGATGTAAGTGCCTGTGGACACAGGCAACGGACTAGGAAACGTGAGGGCTGAAGGCGAATCCATATGGAGAGGCAGCTCTGGACTGGGTTATGTTGGATGCACATGGAGCATGTCCAGCTGTGGGTGCTCCTGACCCTGGTTCCCACCAGTCCATCCCTCCCTCTCCCTGTTCTTCATCACAATCATTCCTTCACATAACCAGCAACCACTGGTACCAAAACCAGGCAGACTTTTCTTTTGCTGCTCTATCTTTTGAAGCTATGGACCATGCGCCCAGAATCTGGTTGGGAAAGCATGAGGCATCTGCTTTTACTAGCTGAGTTGTGGTAGAAACATCTCTGGGTTGGATCCAGCTGTGCAATTAGTGAGTAGGCAGGAGTGTGAATTCCCAAGAACATTTATAGCTGATGGTTCTCTTTTCCTGGCACCAGTTGTGCCCTGAAGCATTTGTTAAATTTAGTTGGACCAGAGGATCTGAGCAAATGCATTGAGGGAGGGAGAAAAGCAATACCGTGGGCACGTTCCTTCTCCAACACAATTGTTCTTGATGGAGATATGGGGGCTATTTCTGGCTGGCAGGTTGGGAAGAAAGGGATGAATTGAAATGAGATTATTATATTAAGTGAGACGATCATGTCTTTTAGGGCTCAGCATAAGTCTGAGCTGATGCTAGCTGTCATCATTATGCCAATTTGCATGGCAAAAAACACATTTACGGAAGTAAAGCCACCAAAGTGGCTCATCCATGGGAGATGTCTTTTGCTACCATACAAAGCAGCAGGAATGTTAGAGCTCGTGATCCAGGGATGCAGTCTTTGTTTGCACGCTGTAGCTGCAGGGAGCATAAAGGGTGCTGTGGTCTCATTTCCTGAGGGACACATTTGTTTGAGAAATCTGACCTTACCTCTATCCTTTCTGCAGCATCGTGAGAAAATTAACGAGGCATAACAGCCCACAATACTCTCATTTCAGCTGCAATCACAAATCTAGAATGTCCTCATGTTCATAGTATTGCTGTCGTCTTTATTATAATTGCATCAAGGGCTTATTTCTGGTTGGGCACTTACTGATCAGACCAACAGGTTGCTGAAGGCGGTCATTTCCCACTGCTGGTTAATAGCCACATCCCATGAGGAGTCTGCCCTTGGCAGGGAAGCTGGTAGGAGTCGTTTCACAGGGGCTGCAGCCCCGTCACTGCCCTTGAGGGGAGTAGTTTTAAGTAGCGTAATTTAATCAAAATTTAATAAGCAATCAGAACTTGTGCACAGCATTGCACTGCTGTTTTTTAACAACAAATTAGTATCGCTATTCTAGAATTTCCTATTTCAAAGCAGTTTACATTAAGGTTATTCAGTTTTTAACAACAAATTAATAACACGATTCTAGAATTTCCTCTTTCAAAACAATTTATATTAAGGTTATACAGTTTTGAGTCAAATTCTGCACATTTGTATAAGCCAGCTTTGGCCCAGGAGCATCAGGAGGATTACAGGAGCGCTCAGATGTGTGACTGTCTATTTGAACCAAGCATTTAATCTTTCAGTGGCTCGTCCATATTTAGATATACCCAAGAGAAGAAGAAAGACACGCTGAGATATCTGGCTCATGTCTGAGACCAAAAGGCAAAATCCTGGTCCCAATTAATTTAACTTTGAAATTCCCAGCAATGGCAACAGGGCTAGGCTTTCATTGAAAAAATTAATTTCATGTTTTGTGTGTGTGTCTCCAAATCTCTCCATTCACTGCACCTGAGCGAAAGCCAATATGGAAAAGGCAATATTGACAAAAAGATCCAAGCGTGTCTGTCTTAGGTCATGTCACTCCTTGGCCTCTTCAGTTTCCCATGGCCCTGAGGATAAACAGAAGTTCAGTCATTGCTAGAAATAACATCAGTGTGGTTCAGCAGATTGTGGCTACTGGCCAGTAATGTTGGCTTTTCAAACAGCACTCTTTCACTTTCAAGTACATCTGAATGACACACTCTGTTGATTTGCAGTGTTCCTGCCAGCAGCTGGGTACGTTAGGTGGTCTGTCTTTGCTATAAATCGAGCAGGGCAGGATGCTCGGAGTGGAGTGACAGGCTTTCAGACGGCAAGATCTTTAGAGAAACCTGTTGTTATACAAACAGCCTCAGGAAGGCACCTATTTAGGGCAACATCGAGGAATTGGAGGTAAAGCAGTTTGAAAGGGACAAAGGAAAGAGAAAAGGTTAAGCAGAGCAGTTGTGCACAAGGTCTGTGTGTTATTTATAAACCGTCCAGATGTGCAGGACCTTTCTTTGGTTAACACACTTGCAGTTTTCCAAACCTTTGGCCAAAAGCTCCAGCAGGTACAGAGCTGCCATCCGCTTACCTAAACAAAATATGCTATCAAGACTGGAAAGTTGGACAGGTTTGCCCCCATGCTTGCTAGAAAGCTTTGCCATTAGTTTGCACACAGATGCTGAATACTTCATCGAGGCTTAGTGAGCAAATGCCAAGGTTTACAGCATGTCAGTGGCCAGGGGAGTCCTGCAGAACCCATGGGTTTTGCAGTGGATTTGGCAGAAGAGGGTCTGCTATTCAGTGAAAAATGTTTCCGAAATGTTTCCCGATACTATAAGAATTAGCACTGAGCTTATGAAGCTTATTCTGCTGTAAACTGCATGCCAAAAGGAGGTTTTGTTTTCCTCAGTCCTCTTGTTTTTCCCCTCTCAATAATTTTTCCCCCCTCTTTCTGTTTCTGCATCACTTTCTTATTTTCTGGTTGTTGTCCCTCAGGGGAAATGTCCTTCTAAGCCAGAACAAAAGACTGGATGGATTATTTTTTTTTTTTTTATTAGGCTCATAAAGGCTTTTTCTCTTATAATTTCCCTTTCTTCCCTCATCTTTCGTGTCCTTCATTGACCTGTGTGAGCCTTTGTCAGGGACAACCACCAGGGCTTTACATCTTTTTCTCCTTTCATTCCATGCAAAATCCTGTTTGGAGTTATTCAGTGCCTGCCTGGGGGTGAAGGAACATGGGGTGAGTTTGAGGAAACCCTTTCATCTCCCAGTGAAAGTCCTTGAATTAGATTTTTACTCATGGTTAGCATCCCAGGGGACTACAGTACAATAACGCGGTGGTAGTGATTTTGTTTGAGAAGGCAGCACTTCAGATCTGTCAGGGAGTTTTGATGTCTGAATAAGCCAACAGAAAGCCCGCATCAGAGCTGCCCGTGTATTTTCAGCTCCATCTTACCAGGACCAGCAGGTGACTCATAAGCAAAAATTCAGTGGAGGCTTAGTCTTTTGAGGGACCTGCAAGGTGCCGGCACTCTGGTCCTGATGTAGTAAAGCATACTCAAGTTGGTAATCCCCCATGATCACTCAAAATCGTCAAAAATAAGCACGTGTTTATGTGAACTGATGGATGGGGAGTTGGAAAACTCTATTCCTTACAGGCTTTGGCTCTTCCAGTTTAAATAATACTGCAGCAGGGAACTTACTTTGGTTGGCAGGACAAGGGTGCTCGGGAGAGGAAGAAATTGTTTCTGTGATTTCAGCGAGACTTTCTTGCTAATATTTTGCAAGAGCCTAGATCTCTGTCTTCCTGTAGTTGAAAGCTTTCAGTCCGGATTTATCCTTGAACAGCTGCGTTGCCCTTATGATTATCTGTGCTTGATGTGGTTCACAAACTGTTTACAGTTTTTGTACCACAGTCTGCCTCGTTGTATACTTAATACTGAAAATATTAAGTTTCACTCCTGGTCGCTCAGCTCACACAGCACTGCTTCTGTTCTCTATTTGAACGCATACAGCTCTTGAAATAAAATTTCCACTGCAAATGTTTCTGCTGACAAGTTCAGAAAGCGCTGTCTGGAAGCTTTCTTTGCTCTCTGTCTGAAAGGTGTCTGTCCCAAAAACATGCCCACCTGTGAGTACTGTTAAATATGACATGACACAAAGAGGACTTGATGAATTCATAAAAATAAAAAAGAAAGAAAGAAAGAAAAAGTATTTCCTGCAGTGTTTTAGTAACAGAAACTACCGACAGTTTTGATACTGCTGTTTCTCTTCATGCTATACAGATACTTTTCACCTGTATCAGTGCTGGATTTGGTCTCCAGCATGTTCTTACAACATTCTTAACTCGTCTTAAAAAAAATAAAAAAGAAAAAAAGGTAATGGGTGTCTATGCGTGTGTCCCTAATATAGACCCGTTACTTGTCCTTAATGCTTGAGACCTTAGGATTGTCCCACTATTTTTTGTGTGATAGAATCCTGATAGAATGCATTTGTTACTTTAGAATGCATCCTGATAGAATGCATTTGTTACTTTGCACAGCTAGGGAAAATAAAATCCGATTAGTGCTTTCATTCTTCTGGCAGGTGTATATTGCTTCCTTATGACAGGTAATCCTTAACCAGGGGCTTATTTTGTTTTACGTATATGAGTTAATTCCTCCCTGGTGCCCAAAGAAATTAAATGTTCTCCATTTCTTTGTATTATATTTTCCTAATTCAGAACAGTTTTCTCCTGAGTATTTACAGTGGGTCACTCTATCTAGATGTGCGGTAGCTCTGTAGAGCAAAGATAAGTTGAAGTACAAAAGCTTTATGTCTGTATTTCAAAGCTGAAGGAGGAGACAAGCTGCATGGACTGGGCTGCACATTGCAGAGAGAAATAATTTTGTAATGTTTCAGACTCAGTCACAAGAGGAGGGAAAGGAAGAATCTGTTTCTCTAGCAAAGTAGGAGTCCTCTGCTTGTGTTTATCAACATTTAAAACACATCTCTAACTGTAATTTCCAGCATGCCAGATGAAATTTCTACCAATCACTCACTTTGTTGCTATTAATGCTGTCAATAATGTAATTTATTCAATTTAAGGGCTCCAACAGAAATATGTAATCAGGAAGATATAAAAACTGTTCCCTGGAAAGATACATAGGGTAAAAATTGGCTGATTATACAAGAGCTGATTCATAAAATTGCAGACACCAAAGGCCAGCCTTCCTGAACTGGCTGCCTCAACTGAGCCTTACAGGATTTCTACATGCAAGCTTGTCCCGCTCAGAAGTGAGCTACTGATTCAGAGACACCAGTAGCCAAAAGGCTCAGAAGGTCCACTATGAAAGGGACACACAACGCATGCCGACGGCTTGCAGCTCTCCAGTTCTCTCCCCCAGGTAGCCTTAATTGCCGTCTTTCCTGTAGTCATGTGATTTTGCCCAGTTCAATCTCGCTGGATGAAATCGTGCTTGATCTGCAGATTGAACGTCACAGTAGCACTGATGAGCTTTGTCTGTATAATCCCATCTAATCCAAGAAGCTCAGGAAATTACATTGGATTATTTGTATGCGATAGGGAGGACCTCAAAAGGTTTAGAGCCATACGATTCTTTATATTTCTTGAGGCAAAACCAGGCATCAATTCTTCCCATGCCTTCGTTTTTGGTTGCTGAGTATAAGGCTCATTACAGTGGCAGGCTTATTTTGTGCTTGTGGACTCTTGAACATTTGGCCCTCAACGTATTTCCCACTTAGTTGTCACTGCTGCTGACATCTGCTCTTCTACGCTTTGTGTTTTTTTTAAAATGTGTTCTTCAGCAACTGAAATAGCTCTGTTTGGACCTCCTGTAGGGAGGTATATGAGCTGTGTTGCAGGCCGTAGGTTTTATCTGATCTCTGAAGCAGTCCGCACGGGGAGAGTTGAAGGCGAGTGAAACTTTGCAGCTTTAAGGATCTTTATACATGGACACTTACTGGAAGACAATCAGCATTTTATGTGTCCTGTGGTTCATCTATCACTAGTAATTCATTCTGCAATGCACTAACTGACCTAAGTCTATTCCTGTTGTGTAAGAGACAATCCCTCTTTCTTGCCTTCACTTCCCTATAGTGTGTCAAGGACCTTAACTTGTTCTTATTGGATTTTTATTTTCTCTTGTTTAGAAACTGAGTGTTTAAGGGCTAGTTTTCACAGCAGCAGAGCATATGCAGCAATAAACATCTTCTCCAGTTGATTAAGCACCGTAGCTGAGTCGTTCAGCTTCCACAGAAGCTGTTTGTTGTGAGTATCCTCCAACTCTGAGGACATAATTTTAATTATATTGCATGAGATGGAGCAAAAACAATAAACCAGAACATTAGAAAAAATTAAAAGATATAATTTTCCTTCCATTAGAAGAAGTTTTCAGTGAAGGTCAGAGTAGATTGTAGGTGTTTGTGTAGCTGAGAAGAGTTCTTGAAAGCCCATTTCCCAGTGCGTATTTCTTTTCAGAGGCTGCAGAAGACATTAAGGATAGGACAGGCCATTTCGACTGATCTTCTGAGGCCAGACTGTGAAGTTATTGTGAATCATGCTGGTGATTTCAGAGAAATGTATTGCGTGAGCTCACTATTTGTCAGTGCAAATGACGTGTTTCCAGCTTGACCAGTGGAGAGCCTAGCCTTGACAGGGTGACGGCAATGTGAGTAGCTTGCTTAGATTTACTTGCTACCCACTCTGAAAGATGTGAAAACATTCATTTCTATTACTGCCATTCTGAACCTCTTCACTAGCTCCAGATATCAATCTGGATATTTGTCTTTCCTACCATTTGAGAGTGGAATAACTATTACAAAAAAAAAAAAAAAACGCTATAGCAGGACAGGCATGGGAGGACAATGTCAAAATGAGTTCTCAAGCACATCAGCCTCTTATTTCAGATGGATGTCTGGCATTTTCAAGCTGCCAGATAAACCTCAGCACTGCTAATATTTGTGGCTTTCTTGATTGAATAAGATTGTTGATGTTTGGTCCAGTACCTTCACCTGACTGGCTCTGAGCGGGCCGTATGTGTTACCTCGGAGGGTAACTTTTTTCTTTTCCTCATTCTCATTATTATCTTCTGCCAGTTAAACACTGGCTTGGAAAATTGTCTTGTCCATAGTTAATAAAATGTGGATTTTTTTGAGCTGAGATTTGCTTTGGTTTAGGACCTGTCCTCATTTCAAACTCAAGAGGCGGAAATTCATGCTAAGTAGGAACAGGAATAGATCCTTGAACTATGCAGACTTGAACAGCATTAACCTCCATGATGACTTTGTGTGAGTCTCAGGCCACGTACCGCAGACAACCCACAGCCTAAAGCTGCTGTTATTGACTTGCAGAGTGCAACATACTGAAAGCCATGTCCTGGAAGTAGGGGTCCAACCTTGTCTTGGGAACCCAAGCCCCCGAACTTGAGACACAGCCGAGTGTTGCAAGTGTTTCCTACAGTCTGGTACAGAATGAAAAAATAAGGAAGAATCTGCTGCCTCAGGATGTACAAAATGCATTGAATATTAGTAATGAATGGATGAATTAAGTGTTTCCAGCAACAAAATCTAACCAGATGAAAACATCAGCACTTATTCTTCGAGTTTTGTGAAGGGTGTGTGTTCAGATGAGTCTGAAATGCTTCTAATTAATGTTATCAAAAGTGTGACATTTAATTAACTCAATAACATGTTGAGCCTAATGATAACATATTTTGATTTACCACAGGCAGCAATGAGCTCTCCTGAGCAACTCCAAAGTTGAAAAGGATTGGGGGAAGGAGGAGACCTCTAATGCACACGAACACGCTTTTTGCTGAAGAAGGGCAGAGTGGCAAGAGAGCTGATTATGTTGTCAATCCACAGCTCACATCAGAGACGTTTATGAGTTCAGAGTATCTACTATCAGATATTTATAACAATGATCTATTTTTCCGGTCTTAATTTTTATAACACCCGTCACTGAAACGAATATCAACAGAATGCATTAGTTTCATATTCTTGAGTCAGAACTGGTCAATGAAATGATGCCTTTTTGACATTGAAACCTATTACTAACATTTTCTGAAACTGAATCAGCAAATGAATTTTTTTAATTTGAAATGGAAATTTCTGCTGTGTCATTCAGCTGATCGATAAGAAGTTATCCAGAAGAAGTAATACGAATGGGAGGGGGAGAGAATCACATGTCTGCTCTGCTGTTATTGCTGGTTTTGCTAGAGTGTAACTGATTAGTCAGGTAGCAACACGAAATTTTCTTCTACACAATATTTATGTAAATTTAAATGCTTTTCAGAGACATCTTATTTAGTTTAAATAAATAAATAAAAAGAACGGAGATGAACGGGGACTATGCTTAAGTATCCTGAAGATATTTGATCATGCAGGATGCTTCTGCATCTCAGAAATACAATGAAAATAGGCCATTGGACCTTTAATCCTTGTAGGACTGAATTTCACTGACTTCCCCATCCTGAATACAGGACATGAGTTCTTAAGACATCTCAGAAATAAGAAAGGTGATTTGTTCTGCATGCAACCAGCCCAACTGGATGAGGTGAAGCAGCTCACAGCTGTAAGGGAAGTTTTATGGAGGTGTTTTTGATGACTCACCGTTCACTGCAGGAAGGCTACAGGCAGGAATGAAGCTTGTGGCGTAAGTATATTCCAGATAGAAGATGGGACAGGAGAAGTGGTCAAAGGGGCCCAAGGACAGAGTGGAGAGAGGTGGCAGCTGGGAGGAAAGATCAGTAGAAGGAGTGGGGCAAGCAGCAAATTCACAGATGTTGTGCATTTCAGGTGTGTTTTGTGGCAATCAATTAATCCATGTCCTTTGAGATTCAAGTCTGGCAATATTTTCCTGACCCTCCACCTCCATGGGATTCTGTTGGTATCAGTTACAAGTGACTTCAGATTTAAGATGGGATTTTAGGCTGTCAATCGGGACAGCGTTGTTCCCACCTCATGAATGGGTACTGAGGGTCAAGGGTTTGAGGGTGAATGGAGTCAGGAGGATAGGGCTGGGTCCCGCTGCGGGATCTGACCCTAGCAGCTGGTTCAAGCCGTGGGCTCTATCGTGTGGGGTAGATGATGACTTATTGCTCTCTCCAGGAATTTTATTTGCATAGTAATGGGCAGAGGAGGACCGCAGTGTCCCTGCAGCACAGCCATCATTACAATGTACTGTCGGGGTTACATTTCCATAGCAAAAGCATGCATATTAAAAAGGGTGTGTGTGCATGGGGACAGGAACAACAGACACATTCTGGCATTTGTGAAATGAGCTGAAGGATTGGAAACAATGGAGCCAAGGTGCCTTCTCCGAAGATGTATGAGGGGGCGTTGGACGCCCGGAATCTCATTGTCATGTGGGGGTTTTGTTCTTCCTTCTTTTTCCTTTTTTCCTCGCATGTCAGCAAGAAAGGGGGTGGGGAGGGGAGGGAGGTAGTCACTCTGCTGCTGTGCTGGGTGCCAGGCTCGCTACTGCAGTATTGTACTCAATATTCTGATCACCTTGCAAGTCAAGGAGCCTTGTGGAGCCTGCAGTGGTGTCAGAGTGAAAAACGAGCAACGCCATCACGCTTGGCCAGGTGGTGGCTGCCTGCCCACAGCGAGTGCTGGTCTGCAGTGTCTTCCTTTGATAGAAACCCACTTTGAACATGTTGGTGGGCGGGTGGCTTGCTTTTTGTTTGGGCGTGTGTATATATAAGACAATTTCCCTTTACATGTAAATACAAGGTTTCACTGCAGTGGTTCACAATACCAGAGGCTTGAACTCCTCGTCTTAGGGTCTTGGATTCCTCCCACGATTTGTCAGTCATTTGCAAAGATGCAGAAAGGAGCTAGGTCGGTTGAATGTGGTGTTGGATGCATTTTCTTCTCCCTCTCTTGCTCTTTTACATGGCGAGTGAGCTGGAGGAAGCAGTTTCCCACAAAGGCAGGAGGAATGCACCAGTACATGTGTGTGTGTATCTGTACATGTGTCGAGGGAGGAGCAGGCTTTTCAGTAGGGAGGTATTGCAGAGGCGAGTGCGATACAGACCCCTGGATGCTGCTAACCCAAAGGCGTTGTCTTTTATTTTATTTATTGTTCGTGGCAAAGGCATTGCCTAGGCAACCATGATGCTTCTCCACTCTTGACTGGCGCATTCTGCGTCATCGGGGTGGGACGCAGCAAAGCAGCAGAAGGAGCAAGACAAGTGCTGTTTGGCTCAAGAAGCTCAGGGACTGATAGTGGTAGTTAGAGGCAACTAGACATCTGGGAAATGCTGCACAGGGTTTTTCCCACGCTGCTGTGTCAAGTAACTCAGAAGGGGTCTGCAGCACCCCCTTGTTATTGCAGGGCTGGGTTTCCACTCATGGCTTGACTGAGACGCTTTGGTTGCAGCCTGTTATTCCCCAGCATTTTGGTCATAACGTTTAATCTCTGCAGTGTTAATACACGTCATTCTTCGCTTGCAGCAGCCTCTTCTCTGCCAAGATGACTTTGTGCCATCTCCAGGGAGAGGGAGAGGGAGTGACTGGTTGCCTGTTAGGTTACATGTTCTGTTACTAACGCCTTTGCCCTCAGTGCAGACGTAGCCTGGATTTCTTAGAGTAAAAGTCATTCCTTCCCTGATGGCTGTAGAACTGCCTAGTTAATGAAGGCTTGTGATGTAACTTTAGGGTTTACCCACAAATAAAATAACCCAATCACTCAGCCAGCCCTGGCGAATGAGCAGGTGTCGCCCTCCTGGAGTCACAGTAACACCAGCACGACCACCCTGCATGGAGGCTCTCCTTTGTGTCTGTACACTGAGTTCAGGATAAGGTTCCCAGTATGTTCGCTGGGAGGGAAGAAGCCCTCCACAAAACTAATTTCCATCGTGACTAGATCAGTGCAAGAGCGGCTGTTTGCACAAGGCACAGACACATTTATATCCCAAACACAGTAGCCATCTCCCAGCTTCTGCTGAGACCTGCTTTGAGCTGCCATATTGCAAGAAAAAATAGGAAGGAATATCCCAGTCACCAGGGTGATTTCCATCTGTCTGTAAATCTACTTGTTTGTCTATCATTTAGAGAGAAAAAGAAAGATGAGAAAGGAGGAATTTGGTATTTCCTCTTTAGCTGCATGTGCCTGGAAATCATTCTGCAGAATAGTTCATTACAAATGACTTGGACTAATAGAACTGTGATGACATACAGTCGTGTGGACAGGAATAATTTTATTAAAAGTGTCGGCAGGTATAGCTAACAATTTAAGCTTGCTAGCCATTCCCATCTCAGGATTAAACACACAATGAAAGGTGGTATAAAAGTTTTACTGCTCTGTGTACAGGCCATATACAAATCAGCATTCTGGCAAAAGAATACAAAATGTTCCACAATGCAGAATTGCTCTCATGGGGGAGTTCTGAATGTCCCATTCAGATGTATTTCTTCTTAGAAAATCCCCTTGGGTCCAAGCATATAGCTGAAATGTTTTTAATTTTTAAAGTTTTTGCACAGCTTTTTCCTGTGATATTTTTTTTTCCTGCAGTTTTTTAATTTTCCTTTTCTGCCTTTATTTTATGGGTTTTCTTCATTGCATGCTCACCGTTTTTCTACCAGCCTGTGGTGGTATCAGCTCAGAAAGTCTTCCTGTAGGCTTGTTTCTCCATTAGTGTTTCCAAAGCTTTTCTTGTACTCCAGACTGGTGTGCTACCAACAAATTCATGCCTCTTCCAAGTAAGCATTGTATTCTGTGGAAGTAGGAAGAGGAAGCAATATCTAATAAGAACTCGTTATGGAGGACGTATTTCTGGTTTGGGGTGAGAAAAATAAAAAAGAATCTTACGTTGATAAGTTAACAGATTTTTTTTGGAGATGACAGTGAAATCCCTTCATAAAGACTCAGTTTGGTCTATCTGAAAAATTTGAGATCACCCCAAATGAAAGGCTGTGTTTTGTTTTAGGTCATTTAATGCAAATTGAATTTTTACTAACACTCCCATCCTCTGATTCCAGAATAAAAACAAATCTATATATGATGTTGAATTGAAATGTACCACAAATTCCTGAACAATATTCTTGCAGGGGAAAATAGTGAATTAAAATATTTCAATATTGGAGAAATAAATTGCCTTTTTTCCATTCATTAAAAGTCATTCCCTGAGTTTCCATCAGAAATTATGTACTTCCATCTTCAGAGAAGCTAGTTTTATCAACAGATTTTGTAACCATTGTCTTTTTCTTTTACCCATCGGCTTTCAAGAATGGGGCATTTATATTGTCATTTCTGTGGTTAGATGAAATGTTTACGCACTCAGGCAGGATGGGAGCAAGGCTTCTGCATCTGAGCCAGAGTCAGCAGCAGGTGAGCCCTGACCCCGAGCATCGTCAGGGCGGGCTGGCGCTGGGCACACAGCGCTCAAAGTGATCTTGTCGCAACAGGCTGCTCAAAATTTGTCAGGATGAGAATTTTATGGAGGAGACAGTAGGCCCTCGGGGGAGAAAGGAGTACTAGTGGAAGAGAGCCAGGGAGGTGCCACCTTCTCAGGTGGATAGAAGCATGGTAGCCACAGATGGCTACCAATGCCGGCTATTTTTCTGACCCTAATTATAGCCCTGACGCTGGGCTTAAGGCCAAGGGAATGCTCTGAACTATGAGAAAGTGTGGCCCCGCTCTCCCCACCCATGTTTGTACATGAGAAGAGAATAGGTGATTCTTTTTGTTCCAGAAAGGTGGGCGTTCAGAGGATGTCTCACTCCAGCTTGAGCTCTGTCCAGCACCAAGTGAAAAAACTACTCTGTTCTTGGCTTGTTTTTCTTCTGTTTTTTAATCTCTCCCCACACGGCAAATGAGTGAAGCGAACTGGAGAGACAAGTCCAAATTAGTAACAGCTGCAAGCGTTCCCATGGGCAGCAAACACCCGAGGGGATGGGAGAGGGAACACAGGAACCCAGCTCCCAAGGTGAAGATGCCCGCCCTCCTGGCTGAGGTTGTGTGTGAGATCAACACCTCCTCCCGGCTGGGCTTCTTGTGCTTCAGTCTTGCTCTGGCCCCACTTTTCACCCTTTTTCTTCACTGGGTTGTAGGGCTGATGGGAGGGAAGTAAAGCTAACGAGGAATGTAATTGTCAGATACTTTGTGAAGAAGGCTACTCCAACACCTCCAAATAGATCCAGTTTCCTCTATCTCTGTAGCTCTGGGGACGCTTGCTCATTTAATTGCTCCTCTCTGGCAGGTACAGGGACCCCCTGTAGAGACAAATGGTTTACTGACTCCTGTGACTTGTATTTAATATGTAAGGTCAGACTGTAGCCTCAGCTCCGTCCCCTTGGCACTGCTCCAGTGATGCAAGGAGGAGAGACAGCTGATCTAAAGAGTTAAATAGATGTCTTTTTGCATAAATGAGCAGAAAGCGGGAAGGGAATGTCCAGGCCAGTCTGCAATCTGATAAATCTGAATGTTGAAATCACAAAAATCTCTTTTTGAGCAGCACAAATTACAACAGCCTGGTAGCTGCCCTGTCCAGCATGCCCACAGTGATAGGCAGAGGGATGGAAAGGGAGTAAAGGTGACCCAAGTGTCACTCTAGAACAACCTTTCCCTTTCAAGATGTCTTAAAAAATCATTGTATTTTGTTGTATGAGGAACTTTACCTCCAGTCGCCTCCCTGTTTCAGCCATGACTCTTCAGAAGTAGGGAGAATGGATAGCTCTGGTGCAATTGTGCTAATGGGGAAATCCTAGAGACTTGCAAAGTGAAGAGTGTCCTGTTCACTTCTGAACTATTCCACAGCAGCATGTAGATCACTGCATGAGGAAGGTGGCTCCAGAGGACTTTTGGAAAGGTTATACATGTGCCTTCCTGACAAAAACTAGAGGAGACACACTCCAGAAACCAGTCTAGATAGGAAAAACAGTACCAGCATTTGGTCACATTGCCTTTAGGAGGTGGCAATGGGCTAAAAGCATCTTTCGTGCTATTTTATTGTGAAACCTGCATCTGAGCTGTGGTATTGCTTTATTCTGCTTTTATCTTGAAAGACCTGTCAAACACCAGGAAGCTGTCAGGCTGCCACGGGCTGGTGCGATACATCTCCAGCATGTCCATGCAGCTGACTGCAGGGAGTCGCGCTTCCAAATCTATCCACAAAACCGATGCGGCTGCTGCCATCGTGACCGACAGCAGCAGTGCACACTGGCTTGGAACTGAGGTGGCTTCTGGGACAGACACTGCCCTGATTTGAGTGATTCATGCCTGAATAATGTCCTTTCACTTCCAGAGAGAGCCAGGGTGACAGGCGCATGCTCTATCTGTTCTGACAGGGAACTTCTGCATCAGCTATGCAAGGGAATTTGAGCAGATAGGGGCCTCTGGTTTCATTCCAAATGTGACAGGTCTGTGTAAATAAATAATCCCGATCTACATAATTATCTCTGTTCCGGGAAGTCATCACATAAATCAGGGTGATACCAAGAGATGCTTCATGTGCAATTCACACATCGAAAGCCGGGTTCTTCCTGGCCTCGCTGCATGGGCACCGTGAGAAGGGATATGATTTAGTGCGCTCTTGAACATCACAGGTTTTCTTCTGAGGAAGATCAAATGCTTGTATCATTTTCACCAGAAAAAATGCCATCAACGGCAGACTTCCAGTGGTGATTGAAAGTGTGAATTCTCATGCAAACTGATTCTTTTGCATACAGTCATCTGGGAACCGGGCCTTTGATTTTCATTTATTATTCTCCCTGGCAGCATGTTCAGTCAGTATGCAGATTTCCTTCTTCATTCAATTTTCAGTGGGCAGGAAGACTACAATTAGTTGTATTATCATCAGTGTGAATAAAAGGGAAACACTGAACTGGATCTTTATGAGGCTGCAGTTGCAGTGGGAAGATGCAGATTCATCGCACGCTTGTAGGGTATGGAAAAAGCTTCAGGCCAGCTGAATTTGGCTCCTTGTCATCTTTCTCCTTAGAGGAACTTTTTCCTTTTGCTGTTATTCCAGACCTTCTTCGCAAGTCAGCCTAGACCGGGAAATCACTCAATGGGACAGAGTTGCATTGTGAAGAAGTGACAAGGCCAAATAAATTAACACAGAGGAAAGCTGGCTGGAGAAGCAGCCAAAAGGCATGATGAGGAGAGACTATTGCAAGCTAGGCTTAAGTGTGCTTTCAAAGATGCCCCCCTTCTGAGCATACCTGATGTGGGACCTACATGCTGAAGTACTCAGCTAAGAAGCTGGTTATACTGCAAGACAGGAGATCGGCACAACAGGCGAGAGGATACTCCTGTTTCAGCAGGACAATACGTATATTCATTTTATTAGTAGGATTTTTAGGGGTAGAGTAAGGAACTACATTTTTCTTTGTTAGGAACTTGGTTTGGGGGTTTTGAATCGAATTAGCTGTGTCAGGAGGAGGGTTCAGAATGGTGGAGTCTGTCTATGTGCTCCTTGCATGCCGTCAAAGTTAGTTTAGGTGTCAAGTGTACGGGCCTTGCTCTGAGGCTGTTGGGATCTCCAGGCCACACGCTCACGTGACGGAAGCTATTCTGACACCTCCCTGGGATAGAAAGAAATTTAATTTCCCTGATTTATAACACAAGCGGGGATTTGGGAGTTGACCCTAGTGTTGTGCCCTGCTTATGTTTCCATGTTATTAATAAATCAGTGAGAAAAAGAAATTAAAGACAGACATTCTTTGTTGCCCTTATGGTGAAACATTATTAGTTCACCAGGAAAAACTCATTTGGGAGAACCTGGTAAATTCCTCAACTTCGTATGTGGATACTTCTCTGGCTTAGTAAGTCCTCTGGCAGCAGCATGCTATGACTCCTTATATTGTTGAGGATTCCTAAGGTGAGGATTAGCTGAATCTTACCGCCTGCATGAAGCCACAGGGATGCGGCAAAACTATTAACAATAGCAGAAAAGCTATTGTTCCATTAGCAGCCAAATACTGGAGTCAAACATCTTGTGTAGCTTCTCTGAAGACTTGTGAGGAATATCCGAGAGCTGCATACTCGGTAACCCCACTGCAACCCAGCTGCTCCCAGAACATCCCTGTCACCTTGTTTTTGCAAAGCACGTGGGATGCTCGCATCTTTGGGACTGTGCCACTGTGTAAAATTGGATTGAAATAGGTAGGGCAGGCAGATGCACACACTGAACATGGCTGCGTAACTGTCATTTCCTTAGGAAATGAGGCAAGATGAGAAAGCTTACTTCCAGTAGGAAAATGCTGCGTTGTGTGCGTTGACTTTCAGCTGTCCTCGTTATATGGACATCTCTCTCTCTCCTCATTAGGATGCTCTCCCAAGCTCCTTTTTGTTTTTACTCTTCTCCTTCTACATTTTGGTCTCTATTGCAATTTCCTGGTGTGATGCTTATTACACGAATGAATTCAGGAAGTCACATGGCTGGTGGCAGGTATTGACTCTCCTGTCATCCCACTGCTGCTGCCCCACAACTTGACACCCTGGCTGTTCTGGCTGACAGTCTGCATGCCTGACACTGATGGTTCAGCTCATTTTGGCTCTGTAGTGTGGTTTTGCTACTCTAATTTGGGTGTTCACCACCATCCCTGACAAATTCTGTAAAATTCGGACTGCTATCTCATTAAAATATAGCTTTTAATCACCAGCTATTTAAGCAGTACAATTGCAGAGCTATTTTTTGAAACTCTAGGTGTTCCAATTAATTAATGTGAATAGAAATTATACTAACTAATCACACCTAGTGCAGTGCTAGGGTATTTGAATGCATCAGGAGAGCATTCATGGTATATTTTCTATTTTAATTTCACGTTTTGATATGTAAGAGGCCCTGGATCAAGTCTCTGAAGACGGGTCCTAGAGAAGCCTGCAGGTCTGGGTGAATGTTATGTTTAAGCTGTTCTTCCCTCTCATAGAGGAACTGAATCTCTACTCCTCAGCTGATACGGGAAACGTGTGGTCACACCTGATGCTTGCCCAGTGCTTCCCAAATTTGATCACGTGCACCTTCTGCTACTCTGACCCTCAGGTACCAAATAATTTCCTGAGAGTAAGCTTTGTGGACGTTCAGTTGAAAGTAAGATGGGACTTTTTTTCCATCAGATTCCTTTAACCAGGCAACGCCAAATGTCACGATGAAGTGTGAGCAATCCTCCCTTTTCGTTACTGAGTTGGTCCAAGATGGACCATGTCATCAGCACTGATCCATGGCATCTGCACTCATCTACACGTGCTGTTTTCCATTTCTCCTGAGCTAAGGTGCCCGGGAGGTTCTCGTGGATGGAGAATATTTTGTTGGGAGAAGATTTTTCCTCTCACAGTGCTGTGTGAACACTGGCCAATGATGAGATGTCTTGTGCAGATAAGTGCTAATACCTTCTATTTTCAGACACGAAAGACACAAAAGGAACAGCAGACAGCAATTTGCTAAGCCGGTGACTGAAGGAAACAACTTCAGCATCCTCTGGTGTTGAACGATTTAGACCTGTACTCGTGCACGTGTGCATCTTTTAATCCCGTGCTCCCAGTCCTGGGCCTGCCCGTTCCCTTCTTCCTGTCCTGTCTTCCACATCTCCATCTTCAGTCTCTTCCCTGCTGCCAATCAACTGTCCCTAAGTTCATCAGAGCTGTTGCAGCAATAGGGTACCGCGTGCCAGGAAAGATTATTTTTGACTGGTTGCCAAGTCTCCTGCTCTTGCTCTGGCACGCAGATAAAATGTTACTAGGGCCGAATGCATTTGACACAAAGGGTGAAACTGTGTGTTCCAGGCGGGGAGCTTCTTGTCATCCATTTAGCAGAGACATGGGCTGGATCACTCCAGTTCACTTTTGCTTGCTAAAGAGGAGCTGATCAGGGACTTTGACAGAACCCAGACAGGGATTACACCCTCCTTGTGGCAAGCAGCTTAAGCAATGCCACCTTCTTGCTGAGGAGTACACAAAGACAAAATGTTCTAAGCGTAAGTCTGGAATTTTTCTTTTTGCTGGAGGGTGACGATGTGAGAGTGGCAAGATCTCAGTGAGAGCATCGCAGGTTAAAACGTGGCCTGTGGTCACTTCTGATCATTTCTGCAAGTGATGAGGCTTCCCAGCAGGATGAGTGTTGGCTGAGGTCAGCCCAAGTGCAGGAGGAGACATCAGTATTCGCCATTCCTCACAGCACGCTTTGGGGCAGGAAGAAGCTACCGCTCGGTTTCAGCCAGCCAAGTCCCTCCGGGTCTTGCCAAAGAAGTTGGTCAGAACTTTTACTACATTTGATGTGGCCAGCAAAGCAGGAGGAGAATGTTCTTAATTAAGTCCTGGTGAGACAATATCTCTGTGCATCTCTACTGATAGGATTGCTTTGCTTTATTTTTGTCTCTTAAGGGGAATTCCAGCCTGAAACTCTGCTGGGTGAAAACTGTTTCCTTTTGAAGTCCGTAATGGAGAGCTATCTCTCTAAATTCCAGATGTGGATTATATCTTACCCTCGGCAACTTCCTTTGTTTAGTCAGGAATGGTCTCACCCAAACCACAGAAGCAGATACCTAGGGAGAGGACATACAAATCAGATGCTGCCGTTTGAGCAAGGAAAGTTGCAGAGGGCTGAATGACCTGGTTAACTACCTNTCTCACCCAAACCACAGAAGCAGATACCTAGGGAGAGGACATACAAATCAGATGCTGCCGTTTGAGCAAGGAAAGTTGCAGAGGGTTGAATGACCTGGTTAACTACCTTCACGGCATCTGGTAGAACCTAGATTATCTAGCTTCACAGTGGTATCATAGTGTCATCATCCATGCAGAGTACTGGCTTCCCCTGGTGTAAAGGCGGGAGGAATCAAACCCCCAGGATGTGGGGCTGATTGCAGCTGGGCAGAGGTACGTTATGATGTGTGTACACAGAGCTGTGTCCTACAGGCATGGTCATGCCAGATGACCAAAGCTGTGATCAGGTGCAGAAATACAGGTCAAATAACAGGTTTCTTCTGCAGAGTAGCAAATAATTTTGCTCCACAGAAGCACACACTTGACCAGTTTTCATTGATAATTATTATGCTCTTGAGGGAAGAGTATTTTTAATGGAGAAGGGCATGTTTTTTCAGACAGTATGCAGTTTCCCTCTTCCTTCCCTCTCCCTCCACAGTATGCAATAAACTCATCATAAGATTTATCAATAAACTCTCATGATGATTTCCCTGAGTACTTTATTTAGCTGGAAATCACTCTAGGGGCTAGACCCTGTATACACTGAAATCGGCGGAAAAATCCAATCTACTTCAAAAAGCTGTAGGTAAGACCTATGCTTAACTAGGGAAAAACGAGAGCTCGCATCGCGCTGTGGGCTAGATGAGCACTGCTCTAGCATGGGGCAGGGAGAAGCTTGGAGGTTTTATTATTTGCATCGTGATCTCCCAGAGGATCCCCTGTCCTGGATCAGGCACAGTGCAATCACGAAACAAAAAATCTGAAGAGCTGTGATCTTAGCTTGGAGCAGGCAGATATGTGATGATTGTGGCCTGGCTTATAATAACTGGAGTGGGTAGGGATCTTCCATGGGAATACTGTAATTGAAATATTTCTCATTTGGTTCAGGCAAGATAGAGGCAATATTTAACATGTTAACCTATTAGCATCCGCTTAAGCGTTGTTAAGGGACAGTGTCAGAACTCTGAGCTCTTAAAATGCTGCCCAGGTTGCTTCTGAGCTTTCAGGACTGGTCTGAAAAGACTAGCAGAAGTGAATCTCTAACTCTTGCTGCAATCAAAAAGGGTCATCTTTCTGGGATGCAGGAAGAATTGGAGTGATGCATATGATCAGAAATGAGCTCCAGGAAATGATGGGAAAGGCAAGTAAGAGCTGTAGGTGGCAGTAGTCTTTGTTTTAAAAAATCCTTTCCTCCCTTTTCCCCTCTGATTTATTCAGCAGTGCTAGCCAAGTACCACGTTTGAATAAATTACTTGCAGAACATGTACTAACAATGTGATTTGGTTACTTGAATCCTGAGAGGATGGTTAGCAGTGCTTTTGCAAGTGTGAATGTTTTGAGCCTTCTTGGATTCCTGTGTTAAGGGTTCCATCTGCATTGCGGTTTTATGATGTCCAGGTACATAACGTGTGAGCTGACGGTACCAGTCACCCTGGGGAACACATCAGGCTTAGCTGCGTGGCACAAACTCTTCTGGTTTTGGAGCAGTAAAGCTGCAGTCACGGGGCTTGACTGCCTCTGTAGCAGACCTGCAACGCGTACACAGTGCTGGACCTGCCACTGTGGCTGGGCGCTAGTTTGTTGCTCTTAGTGCTGCTGCGCAGTGAACACTTGCTAGCTGTCTTGCTCTGTGGCTTCTCTGGAGCCACCATATCGCATGTTTTTAGTCTTCAAAGCCTCCTGATGCCTCACCATGCTTTTTGCCTGGGTGACTTTTGGATGCCTTTGGCATCAAATGACTGTCTTGCTTTCAGAGGTCTTCATGAGATGATCAGTGGAAGAAGATCTGCAGCCCACCAAGATGCTGGGAGGAAGGGCGTGCTTCCTTNTAGTCTTCAAAGCCTCCTGATGCCTCACCATGCTTTTTGCCTGGGTGACTTTTGGATGCCTTTGGCATCAAATGACTGTCTTGCTTTCAGAGGTCTTCATGAGATGATCAGTGGAAGAAGATCTGCAGCCCACCAAGATGCTGGGAGGAAGGGTGTGCTTCCTTTGTTGCAGCCTTACCCCTTGGGAGTTCTCCAGATCTGTTTTTGATATAAAGTGTTGGGGAAGGTGTTTATAGGGAAGCCAGTTTCCCCTAAAATGGATGCAGGATTATTGCTACTTTATCACCCAGAGTGCATAGGTGTCATGGTAATTACTTCGAAGTGTAATCACTGAGTAATTGAGAGGCAATATAATTAGTACCTGGATGCAGAATATGTAATTACTGTTTTATGTAGTGATAGAGTATTTGCCAAGCATATCTTTCTTAGTTACTAAGTAATTTAAGGGAATTTACATGGTATTTGTGTCTGAGAGACAGGAAAAAAATCACCCAGCTGTAATCTTTGCAGAGGACTATAAACTTTCTGCCAGCAGGATTTGAAAGCTTTTCCAAGACAAGAAACATTGGAGGAATTTGCTTTCTGCTTTTCTTTTTCTTTACAATACGAAAGTTCTCTGCAGCATTACCAGAGGAAGTGTAATCGTTACTGATTAATTAACCACTTACTGGGGATCCTTGGGAGGTGAAAAGTTTTCCTTTATTTCCTGCCATGTGGAACACGTATTGCAGCCATGAGAGTAGATTCATCCAGAAAAGACATAAATGAAGAGAGAACCACTCATTTAATGAGAAAAAAACAAAGATGAAATAGAGTTTCCAAGCTTTGAAATGTCAGAGCAAACAGCCCCATCTCCATCAGAAGCTGGGCACTGAACATCTCACTGGGGCCGAGCACACGAGGCCTCAGGCAGAAGTGGAGCGTGCAGCTCCAGCCCCTGTGTACCAAGCACCGAGGTGGAAAGCGAGGCTTTACAGGGTCCCCGCTGCACCGTGAGGATGCCTTTTGTCCAAAACATCACGAGCTCACTCTACGAGTGAGAGCAGTACCGCAGCAGCAGCAGCAGGGTACAACAAAATTTATGGTTGTACCTGTGCTAATGACCTGCAGTAGCAAAGCAGCCATTTGTATCACATAGCCTCTGTTAAAGCACAGCAGCATCTTTCCCCTTTCTCTCAGTAGGAGAGCGAATGGTGTTTACTAACTGTCCTTCTTTCTGCGTTTGGAAACACCCTGCTATGGTAAATCACAGAAGGCAGCTTGTTAGGGCTGTGTCCTCGTTTACACAGAGACCAGAGGGGGGATGATGTGTGGGAGGGCGGTATCAGACAGCGCACATCATTGAGGTAGCTCTTTTCATCGCTGCACCTGCCCTTAATTACATTGTATGGTCCTCTCAAGAGACATTTCTGACACTTTGGGCTTTCATAAAGTAATACTATATCATCTTTTTCATTAAATAGGAACTACTCATTAGGGCAATTTAACAATCTGCTTTTCCTTCACCTTGTAATGAAGTTGTGCTCCTGCACTTCGTGAGTATAAATAGAGCAAGGTTTTGGTATTTTTAGCTATTGAGAATTAGAGGGCTTTACTTAACAAAAAAAAATTAATCCCCAAAAACCAAATAGCGGTCACACTCTCTTCTGATAGCTTTTGGTTTTGTTTTGCAGCATTCGCTTTTGGGTGAGCTGCTCTTTTTTACCGATACCTTGCAGCGAATGCTAAAAAGGTAAACCACAGCCGCCACATTTTCTGCAAAATTAACTTGGCTAATCCCTTACATTCAAACCCGCCCTCACCTCTCTATTGATAAATGCAGCTCATGCTCTAGTTCCACTGAATGCAAATACTGTTTGCAGAAATAGTGCTATCCTGGCTACTTCTCATTATCATGCTTTTATTGCCAGGGATCCTGGAGCTTTTTAGTAGCTACCAAATCAATAATGCTGTGACATTCCTACATTTCTCAGTGCTGCTGTGCATGGTACGGCACGAAAGCATGTGCTTCTCAGGGGCTATACCTGATACTGATACTTGAGTACTCATGTAATCCTTTTCATCTGTAGTTTACAGATCTTAATTAAGATTTACAACGCTACTGTGAAGTGGATCTTTATGTCTGGGCAAAAAGAGATGGCCAGATGTTACAGGGGAGGATTTCAGAAAAGCTCAGGCTTTTTGTTAAAAGCATTCAGCTCCCAAAGCAAGGAACTCCTTGGCAGCCAGGCTGCTTCACAGGGAAAAGCTGCCTTTCTCTGGAGTCAGTGCTGGAGCCAGGGACTGCAACCCTGGGGTCCTGACACCCGCCTGTGATGACATCCCCTTCTCCTCTTGTTCCATTTTTGAGACATTGCCTAAAAATATTTCATTTTAGAGAATCTGTTGCACCCAAGCCTGTAGCTTCCCTCCTCCCCCCCCTCCTCCCCCCCCAAATACGGAGAGGTTTCCCTTACAGACTTTAAAAATAACTAAATAAATAGTTATTTACTAAACAGCAAAAATAACTAAATACATACAATCAATTTGATTCAGTCTAGCTTCCGGAAACACTGTGCTAGGGACAAGGAGGCTTCCAGTTTGCTACATGAGTCACCATGTTCTTGGATTCAACCTATCCAAATATATTAACAAATCATATTATATAATGTAATATAACAAGACACAACTGCCTGTGTTTAACCTAGGAAAGATTAAAAAACATGACCTACCACAGTCATTGGGCAGTCCTGGCAAAATCATCATTCTCTTTTCCACGCAGCTGCCCACCCCTGCTGTCCTCCCCAACCTGGGGCGCTGGAAGAAAATGTGTCATTTTGGGGAACAAAGATGTGAGCAGTTTTGGTAACAGGGAAGCAAATCCTGCTTGTGCCGCTTCCCTGTTATGGAGGCTGACTTCTCTAAGGTTATGTCCAGGGTTTTATGTTTTGTAATTATGCAGAACCAATTTCCCTCGGTCAAAAGCTGACGCACTAACTGTGGCACGGGTGGGAAGACTTTTGGACTGCGAGTGCTGCCTTGTTCTCAGTTCACATGCAAACTAGAAGGAAAAGGGATGTGAGGAGGTGACAAAAAGTCACTCTCCTTTGCTTCTTCAGCTGTGCATCATGAGGGATGTTGGAGTCTTTTAGCTCTGTTCTGGGCCTTGCATTTGCCTGGCCCAAGGCACAGTCCAGGAGCAGCCAGCAGAATCCCTGGCAGGGGTTGGACTGGGATATATGCTACTGCAATATGCTCCTTTCTCCTTAGTTCTGGCCTCTGGGAATGCAGGACAGGCTCCATGCCAGTGTTACAGAGAGCGCTGCAGCGGGGTGGAGAAAGAGCAAAGAGGTGTCTGAGTGCAGGTGACTTGGGTGTGGGGACATGCAGCCACCTCTGGTCTGCCTGGGGCCACATCCCAGCAGCCCTCGATCCTGGGACAAGGAGGAGACAACCATCCGTGTTCATCAGCCCCCCTGCAGCCTGGTATCTGCATCCCTCTGCCCAAAAAACCTACTGCAAAAAGATCGTCCATTCACTTGAGCAGGTCAGGTGTGGGGCTTTCTAGTGATTGATGGCTGGTGCAGAATAGGAGCTTTGCACAGGGTTTTTGAGAGACGAAAGCTGTGAATAAGGTGCAGCTTCCAGAGCCCTGGTGGTTTCCTTTTGCTATCGCAGGCCTGGCTGCTGGGGCTGCGAGTGTTTACACAGCATCCGAGGATGTGGGAACAGTGGGAGGAACAGATTTCAGCCTCTGGGCTTTCTCATTTTGCCTGGAGAGTTCCCCCTTTTCTCTCCCAGGACTCAATGAGCAGCAGCCCAGAAAAAAATTTAGTTTGGCACCCACTGGACCTTTCATGTCTTAGGTGGTGGCTTCAGCAGTGAAAAACATCACGTTTGAGGGGCAGAGGTTAAGCAGGAGGAAGAGGAGCGGAGCAAGGCGTGAGTTTTAAGGGCGATTGGGAAAATTGTGCCTTAGGAATCACAGTCCAAGGGACAAATGTTACTGAGAAGCAAGAGCATTAGTGAAATGCATGATCTGGCAGGGCTAGAAGGAAATCAGTGGAAAGGGCTTGTCCAGGCTCCTTTTAAGCGTGCATTACAAGGACGCACCTCTCTGCAAAGCCGTTATGGAGAAATGTCTCCGGGGAGAAGATTTGCGTGTCTTTCAGCATGAGGTAAATGATCCCATGCTGACAGAGGCTGGCACCATCTCTGTGCCAGCATCCTCCATGAGCAGCCAGTCCCCAAGCAAAGCCATAGCTAGTCCTTTATGAGACGCAGCAAGAAAGCTGGCATTAATACTGCTTTGCTACCAGTTACATTCTGAGGGAAAAAAAAAAAAGCCAAAACTACCAAACAAGCCCTAAAAACAACAGCAGCAGCAAAATCCTCAAGCTGTGCTGGAACAGAAAGTAATTAAGAAATATTTCATATCTCCAAGCGGCCCTGAAATTTTTATTCCTGTGCATGAAGCTCCGTAGGCTCCTCACGGGCGGCTGCTGCTGCTGCGTTTCAGAGCAATAAATCCTATTGCCTTTGGAGCCTGACAGCCAGTCCGGGATGTGATCAGAAAACCAACAGGCGCTCTCTGTAAGGTTTAGTCCTTGCCTGCATCACGTCTGCTTATACCAACAAAGCTAGGGTGCGCGCCAGGAGCAAAACAGTAGGGTAAAACACTGACCTTTCTTGGGAAGATAAAGATCAAAAAAGGTGGGGAGAGGGATGAAGAGGAGGGATGGGGAGAGTGGGAATTTGGACAGATAAGCCCTCGACTGCAATATTCCCATTCCAAGCCCAAGAGACTCACTCACCCTAAGTCCCGCCCTGTGAGTGTTTATGATCCTGTCAAGGTTGACAGGTCAAGAATTGAACTTATCTGGAAATAAATAACAATATGCTTTAATCTCACTGCCAGCGAGCTGTCTCAGTGCCTCCCCCTGCGCGGTGAGGTCTGGCAGGACTTGGCTCGGGGCTGTGCATGGCGCCGGGCTCAGGGAGCTGGGGCTTGCGTTGGTGTCCCTGGGTGTACCCGCAGGGCACGGTGAGAGCCACGCAGGGTGGCTGTCATCCCACCTGTGTAACCTTAGCTGAGACCAAATGTCCTGCGCTGTTGGCAGCTGCTCTGGGAGGGTGACAGAGAAGCAAGCAGTCTGTTTTTCTTTCTCCTACTGTTAATCACAAAAGAAAGCATTTCTAAAACTGTGACCCAAATTATTTCTAAAACCATCAGCTGCAAGAAAGCCTCTAGTTATACCTTTGAATTTAGTTTGTTGTCTACAGGCTTAATTCTTCCACCTCTCAGTCCTGGGGAATCCTATTCCCCCCCTCCATCCCATCAATCTCAGTCTCCACAACATTCAGAGAACCAATAGGTTCACGCTACGCTGTCTTAAAGAAGCCCAGCAGAGCAGTCTGTCCAGCTGACAGCTGGAGCAGTAACAGTTATTAGCAGCAAAATCCTTTGGCAGCGCACACACAGGGCAAGGACAAGACTTCTCCGGTTCCGCACCCTGCAGGTGATGGGGACTTGACTTTGTGTGAGCCAGGCAGGCTTCACCAAGCTCTTGTTGAGGAGTCAGCTTGCAGGTTGAGAGTTCAGCGTTCTTGCTTTCCCTTGCATTTGCCATCGAGTGAAGCAGGATGGACAGGATGTTTTGGGGGGGGGGGGTGTGGTGTGTGGCTTCATCTGCTTTTTTGTGTTTCGGAAGAAAAGTGTTAGGATTCCATATTGCTTTTGGATGAGAGCAAACAAAAAGTAATTTTTAAACAAAGGCGTTTGACTGTAGCTTTACAGTCTATCTTTTTTCAACTTCCACTTTTGTACTCTAGTAGAACCACAATTTTCAAAAGGAAAAGCAATTTTAAGGTGAAAACCACATATTTTTAATTTAGAGTGAATTAAATGGGATATTTAACTAATAATAAATAATGATTTTTTTTTTCTGGGGAAACTTTGTCAAAACTGAATGTTTTTCTTCAAGCACTTTCTCAAAGACTGTATTTTTTTCTAAAAATCTTGAATTAGAGCGTGCCCAGGTATGTTCACTCTGTGGATGATTTTGCTTCTCTTCAAGTGTCCACAGCATAACTGAAGCAATTTGTTGGACCTTGAAAGTTTTTTCATGAGGTTTTCACTTGAGGAATGTAGAGGACAGCAAAAGCCCCAAAGCCTTGTGGGAGGTACCGATGGCAGGGTGCTGCTTCTCCCGTGTGTGCTGAAACCTCAGCTTCCTCCTGCCGTCCCAGCTGCATCGCCTAAACTGCAGCAGCTGCCAACCAGCCAGCACGGCCAGAGCTCCCTGGGGAACACAGGTAGCGGCCGTGCTTGAAGTCTTTCCCCTTCTATCCCTCAGAGCACTGATTCAGGGAAACGAATTAAGCCCATCTTTACTGCGACTTCTTTTCCCCCTTCTGTTTCCTTCCTTCCTCCTTTTTCCCTTTATGTTTTCTTTCCCCTGGTCCTTCCATGCATGAACTAATTGATGTCTTATCTATTCAGCAGTTTGGCCCTAAAAACTAACCTTCAGTTAACTGCTCACATAACTTGCCTGTCACTTTTAATAACAGTCAGGGCATCATTTTTGCAAGTGTTCAACAGTAAAATTACTGCTTTGCTCTTGTCAAGCAAATGAGCCCTGAGGCTTGTGTGAGAACCATTAATGATGGTGCCACGGTGGGATTGGTGCACTGGGCAGCTTGCAGAAGCACCGCTTCGCAATTCACTGTGCCCCTGCCAAGCAGTTTAGGTTTAATTAACCTGCATTAATGCCTGCTGGGACAGCATTTTCCGTGCCTCCTTTTTCAGGGGGTCAAGTGGAGCTGGAGACAGCTGCTGCTGTCTCAGGTGCCCTGTGTACGTGGCTGGGATCCTGGAAATATTTACGTATGTAGTGTGGAAATAAACTCTGCTTATTATGCTCGTAAAAACCAGTGGCTATAGCCTTGGGCTTTGCCAGACTTGCTGAGCTTCTGGGGAGAATTATTGACAGAACATAAAAATGCTATCGCGCGTGGTGCTAGGGTACCTGACTGTGGGCTGTGAGGTGGTTTGTAGGGACGGCGGGCTGCGCTTCTGGAGGGTTCTGCAGAGAGTCTGTGGGAGTTTCAGTTCTCCAGAAGTTATGTTTTCCATGTGTAGATATGCATTACACTAATGAAGTTTACTCTCTAATGGCAAGGAACTCTGAGAATGGGGTTTGTCTTGCTGAGTCTGCATTCAGCTGTTATCAGAAGCGTGAGCATCTCTCACAAGAACAGTAGTACCTAAAGTCAAGATGTTATTACTATTGCTATTTTACTAACGTGTAACAGGCAGAGGCAGGTGACAACTCCACATCTGGCACTGAAGTCCGAGAGGGTTCCGAGATCTTGAAGGCAACCGGCAATATCTAAAAGTGGGGCTCATGCACAGGTACTGTGGGTGCCCCTTTACACTGTGGCTTTGGACAAGAGCTGTAGTGTGGCAGCCCTGGCGGCAGGGGAGCAGCTTGTTTGCGGGTCACTTGATAGTAGATGGCAAACTAGGCACCTGTGTTCCTCTTATGCCTCACGTGTGGTGCACTCAGCACAGTCAGCAGTGATTTCACAGAGGCTTCCCCAGGAAGGGAAGGGAAATCAGGGGTCAAGCCCTGCTCTGGTCAGTGAGCTTTTGGTCTTTATTCTCATGGGTTCTAACATATTGTCACTATTTCTCTTTTCAACCAGAGTCTTAATGCAGCTCCAGATTTTTCATACTTTTTGTCACTTTTTTGAGGCGGTTTCCCCGCTTTATTTGTTCCCGGCTTTTCCTTCCCAACCATTCCCCTCTGAGACTGGTATTTCGCAAGCTCTGTTGGTGCTCAAGTAATTAAGGAAGAAAAATCCCTTCACTGTAACCCTGCTGAGCAGGCGGAGCTGTGTCCCTTCCCATGGGAACCCTGGAGCTTGGCATCCAGTGCTTCAATGTCACAGAGACTAGGAGGAGATCCAGTTCTGATTCCACACACAATTTTGAAATATGGTTTTCCATGAGGTCAGAAAAACACTTAAGAGTCCAGTTCCATTCACAGAGTCCGGGCCAGCAGCAGATAAAAGAAAGTTGAAGTGAGAGCAGGCTTAAGACTGCCCAGCCCTGATCCCCCTTCCGTGTAGGGCTATGTCCTCAGAGTAGGTGGGCAAAAGTTATAGGAAAGCCATGAAACAACCCCTCTGATACAAAGCTCTGTCTCTGAACTGGGATTGTTCCTGGTAAGTGGCTGCATGGTAAAAATAACCTTAGTTAAAATCCGACAGTGCAATGAGCAGTGGGACCAACAACACTGGGCTTTCAGATGGATTGGGCCTCATGCTTGATGATGAGCACTGATGAAAGATTTTCCAGTGGTTGGGCTTTCTATGAATATCAGGTAAAGAGCGGATGTGTTCATTTTCCTCTCAGGATCTCTCCTTAACCTAGTCAATTTTGTGAAATGTGTGGTATTTTGAAGACTCATTTTATTCAGTAGAACTGCCTTTCAGCTGGCTGTTGTGCTTAAGTTACTGTGGACAAGAAAGAAAAAAGCATGTGTGTCTACACACAACAAGCCTTATCACATAAATTATATTTCTTTAAGAAATTAAGCTTCAGTGGGCCTTTGCTGAACCCAGTACCATTCCTCTTCTGCAGAAAAAATGCAAAACTTAACTTTTGTCTTGTTAGTCTACTATTTGCCTGTCCTGGAAGGAAAACAACTCCAAGAATCAGAAACTCAGGCAGATCTCCCTGCATTTGAAGTTCAGATGGGCCATGGGTTTTACAGCGTACCCACCAGACCTTGAGTGATTGCATCAAAATCTCAGATTTTAATGAGAGCTCAGTGACCGGTGAGAAGCTATCACTGAGTCTTCTCGCTCCAGTGTGAAGTAGGATGGAGAGAAAGGTGCTGATTCTTGCCTGATTCATGTCCTCATGGCCCTGCTGCTGTCTACGGATGGACTGGGCAGGGTGTAATTGCTTTTAGAAAGGGCAAGTTTGGTGTGGTGCTTTCTAAGCCACTGTAGGACAGTCCCAGAAGGGGAATGGAGCGTGAAGCTCCTTTGGCTCTGGCTGCATTGTTGGAAGGGCCTCAGGAGATATTGCGGAAGAGAAGAGGAGGTGGGTCAGTGCTACTTCATGGTTGGCACTTACGTTTTCAAACACACAGGATTCAAATGAGGTGAAAACTCAGTCTGGCCACATTGGCACAGGTGAACTGTTAGATGTGAAAAAGAGGGAGGATAATTTATTTCCTGCATTGTGTGCTTGCTCAAGACCTTGAAGATAGAAACAGTTCTACTCTAAACAATGTATGTGGGGCCTTGAGTCTCTTGGAACAGGAGCTAATACAACAGATCCACCTTTTTAGAAGCCGCAGAGCAGGTCAGTTTGTGTCCGGGGATGTCTGGACTTTAAGATATAGAGTCTCTATCCTCTGTGGGAGCAGGACCAGCAAGGCATCAACAATGTGACAGGAGCGAAGTCAAGGCAAACCAGTATGGCTTCCTATTTCTGGGAACCCTCTGGGCTGTTGCATAGGCACTGTTGCTGCTGCCTTTCAGAAACTGATTGCAGAGAAAAGTGCAGGATGGCTGTCCTATCAATGGTGTTACTCTGCTGCTGACTTCCTGCGTTTTCCTTCCAGGCTGGAGGGGCCTGGTCACCAAAGACTGCTTTTCTGAACAGTGCTTGCGCATGTCTTCATGTGGCTTGATAAGTGAATGACATGAATTACTAGCGAAGTGGTCATTAGCACATATTTACATAGGTTAATTGCATGGGGTAATGAAAGATCAATTTGCTTTTCAATGGGGCTACTGATAGAGACATCTTCCTGACAGTGCTTGATGACATGTTCCTTTACATTGAATTGTATTTTTCAGGCCTCAGCAGGCTCTAGCTAAGGATTTAGCAAGGTCTCTGGGTCATGGCAAACCTTGCTTTTGTAGTTCTGGGCATTGGATTTGAGCGTGCCATGCACGTTGGGTGCATTCATTGAGTTTACCATTGTAGTCCAGTGAGGAGATTTCTAAGGAGCGAAACTACCATCACTCACAGACATAACCACCCTTCCGAGTCCCTAGCGAATCACCATTGCAAATTTTCATCAACAAAGACAAAGAATAGATGAGTTTAGGGTATCTGAGTACTTACAGCCTACTTGTAATAGCCATAATTTCATTATTGGTAGCAAAGATCCATGGTCATCCTATTGCCTGAGCTAAGTATGAATGGTTGTAATTTATTCTGCTATTCCTGGGCTAAGCACCATGTTACTCTTGGTAAACCACTCCTGCTACCCAAGCAAACTAGCTTAGACCTGGTTCTGTCATGTCTATGTTAGTCTGCCATCTGCCACCTACACCAAACCTCCCTTTGGCTGCAGTCCAGGGCTCTTGCAGGCTTTGCAGATGCTCAAGCACCCCAGTGGCTGCAGGATGGGAGTTTAAATAAAACAGAGCATTGATGTGGAGATGAAATTAATTAATGTCTCTGCTATTAAATTACTGTCTCTAAGGGAAGAGTTTTATTTTGCCTCTAAGATGACAGTGTTTCATTAGAAAAAAAGAAGATTTGGAGGGCTTGAGCTTTGAAACAATTTATCAGGTTTATTTGTAATAAGTAACAGTTGCATCATTTTTCTTGTGATGTTAATAGAATATAGAGCTTTGGCCCTCTACTTTTTGATAAGAGAATTGCTATGAAAAACCTGCTCTTGTGAACTCCTAGATTGCAACCAAGTCCTATCCATTTTTTAAGGATCAGTTCCTCTACTGCTTC
This sequence comes from Steatornis caripensis, assembly GCA_013398225.1. Classification (NCBI taxonomy): domain Eukaryota; kingdom Metazoa; phylum Chordata; class Aves; order Caprimulgiformes; family Steatornithidae; genus Steatornis; species Steatornis caripensis. The sequence goes on along the minus strand of VZSC01012362.1, from coordinate 162,960 downwards.
CGAAAATCAGCAGCTGAACACCTCCGTGGGGCAGCCATTGTTTTGTCTGTTTGCTTCTTTCCAAAAATGTATGGGCAAAGCTGCACACAACTCTCAGAGCATATATCAGCTGTGGGCAGGTGATGAGCAACTCTAGCGGCAAATAAACTGCTGCCTGCAGCAAGGGAAGGACCATTTCCTATGTTCTAGCCTTGCTCTGCTTCAGATGAGAAGCAAATTGCTTTGATTTCATGTTGCTGGAGGTTTGCATATTCCTTAGTTATAGATATACTGAGAAGCGGAGCAAGTAAATGAGAAGTAAGGCAGTATTTAGAAAAAAAATGCTGGAATATGACTTGGAACCCTAAGGGAGTGTTGCAGGCATTTGCACCCAGAGAGAAATGGGTCCACAATTTTTGCTGTGTGCCTACTACCCACTGACCATCCTGCTGACATTGGCAAATCATTTTAGCTTGTGATTACTGAACCAAATCGAACAACAGCCATTTTGTAGGACCAGAAAGGTCAGGGTAGAGGTGCTATGATCAGGAAGTTTGTTGATCAGCTGCCCATATGACTCCTAACTGCAGCCAGAACTGGCATTTTCTCACTGTCAGAAACATTAAATTAAATTAAAATAAATAAATAACCTCCTCTACCCCCGCAGGAGGCACCTCTATTTTTATTATATGAACTAGGAGAAAAAATGTACCTGGAGGGTACACATAATTTATTTAGAAAAACAGGAATGGCAAATATCTGTGGATGATGAAAAAATTCCCCAGTCCTTGGGGTTATTTAATCTGCTAATTATCCATACTTCAGAACCCATTATTCACACTTTTCTGCTTTCCTCTAAGAAATCTATTTGGCAGACATCTATATATTTTTTTATAGTTTTTGGTGAGACCAGCGGGAACAAAAGAGAAGAAAAATTCAAATTGTAAACTATTAATAAAATGCAAGCACACAACAGTTGTCTTTGTTCGATGTTTGCAAGTAAGCAGATCGAGACAGAGATTTCTGCTATGTCAATATCTTGAATTACTGAAAAAAAAAAAAGAAGTTTTGCAAACTTGCCTTTGCCCAGGTAAACAACGAAGGGCAAACTGCAGCTTCGTTTGGAAGCATGTTTGGCACACACAGCAGTGGTGACTCATGTATATTAACAGCAGCAAGGTTTTGGATCTCCTGCACCTTGTTACCGTATTGCCAAGGTATTCATCGGCACAAACAAACGCCATCCTGCACATTCTCCTCCAGACAAAAACCCAAAGTAAGGAGGCCTTGGGAGCTCTGATTTACATCAAGCTTGATCCAAAGCTTGCTGGAAAGATTACCTATGACTAAAATGGCCCGGTGCAGGTAGGAATCAGTCCCCATCTATGTGTCATATTTTATACCCTGAATATTTTACAGCATCATGGAGAAGGTCACCTTCATGATGCAACACTGTTGGTGAAACAAGACAAGACTGTGCTACCTTCTGAGAGATAGCTCATAGGCATGGAAGGGGTTTACAAGGAAGGAGGTTTGCTGGCTAAGAGAAAGGGGTTTTATATATGTCCCAGTCTCTTATTTTGGTGCATTGTTGGGCAGATTTCTTTTTGCAGTTAATGAATTGCTGTAGAGATGGCTTCTTCAGCATTGCAGTACACCTTCCCTAATTGTGCCTTGACTCTTGTGGCTGCTCTTAGTTTTCTGCTCGGTACCTCCAGCTGCGACATGGTTGGAGCTATATTCATGTGATCGAAATGAAGGAAAAGCCCTTGATATCCTCCAGAAAGGAGCATGATGCTGGCTTTAGCATCACCAGCTCACGCTAGAGATGGTAACTGAAGTAAATGGTCAGATACAAAGGGGAAGGATGAGAGAGTTTGCTGTTTGGGGCACTGGCTCACCCTCCTGTGGGTCTGTCCTTCCACCTGCACGTCTCTGCCCCTCCTCCTCCAGTGCTGTGGATCTGCAGACATCCTTGGATTCCTGCAGGAGCAGGAATTAGCCCTGAAAGGGGCAGACTTACCTAATTTGGTGCCCACCCGATGTGTTCCTGGAGCAGGGCGTCACTCATCTGGCCCCGATTACGGTTGTGTTGTAGAGGATGTGTTAAAAATGCAGCAGCTACTATTTGTTCCTGAAAAACACAGGGGTCTTCTATCAGGATAAACATTTCCAAAAGCGTGTGGCCTCTGTGACAGCTACAGGCTTAAGAAGGACTTAAATGATATACACAGAGCTAGAATTGACCTTCACCAGACTGGATTTCACTCTCTGAGCTAGAGAACAGTTTGTTAAAATGGGATTTCTATTGCTTCCTTCTGTATGCTGGTAAATACATCTTGCCTGCTTGGATCTATATTTTCTGAGTGCTTCATTTAAACTCTGAACTCTGGAGGCAGATGAGCACAGGAGTCTGGTGATATTTGCAAAAAGTACTTCATATCCCACAGCTGGCAAGAGGAGACTAATAAAGATTTAGCCGGCTCTGGGTAGAAAGTTGGGTGACATTTTCAAGAGCCCATCTTTGCAAATACTGTTGTATTTTATGTCATGTCTTCTGCAGGACAGAAGACCAGTTAGACAGGATTTTCGTAGGTGCCAAATGAGAACAAAACAGAAAGATGTTTTGAGGGACATGGAATAAAATGTTCCACAGGTAGAGGAGATGGTCTCAGGTTATGAACGTGTCCATTTAAAGGACCACGCTGAAAGATCACAGTCCAAGAAGGTGCACTCCAGATTTTAGAATTTTCTTTTTAAAAAAATGTATCTGAATGTTAGTACTCTTTCAGGAACAGATCTATATGATGGGGGCATGTGTATATTTCAATGGGGTAGGTTTGTTAAGCCCTAAGGCCGCAAATCTGTCAAGGCTCCAATGGCAGGCTGTCAGGCCACCAAGCAGTTATCACAGAATCACAGAATGGTAGGGGTTGGGGGGCCCTCTGGAGATCCCCCAGCCCCTTCCTGCTAAAGCAGGTGCCCCCAGAGCAGGGTGCACAGGAACACGTCCAGGTGGGGTTGAATCTCTCCAGAGAAGGAGACCCCACAGCCTCTCCGGGCAGCCTGGGCCAGGGCTCTGGCACCCCCACAGTAAAGAAGTTCTTCCTCACGTTCAGGTGGAACTGCCTGTGCGCCAGTTTGTGCCCAGTGCCCCTTGTCCTGTCGCTGGGCACCCCTGAAAAGAGTCTGGCTCCATCCTCTCGACATCCGCCCTTTAGATATCGATCAGCATTGATGAGATCCCCTCTCAGCCTTCTCTTCTCCAGGCTGAACAGACCCAGGGGTCTCAGCTTCTCCTCACAGCAGAGATGCTCCAGCCCCCTCATCATGCTTGTTGCCCTCCACTGGACTCTCTCCAGTTGTTCCCTGTCTCTCTTGAACTGGGGAGCCCAGAACTGGACACAGCGCTCCAGATGTGGCCTCATCGGGGCACAGTAGAGGGGCAGGATCCCTCCCTCGACCTGCTGGCCACGCTGTTATCCTTGTCAACCTCATTTGAGATGGGTTGAATCTAGTGAGTTGAGTTGCGTACCCCAGATATAAGTCACATCCAAGAAGTGGGGACCCAGCCTGGGGAGAGAGGGATTTGAACAACAAAGGCAGGGAAGTGCACAAATGAGTTGTCTTATGTTGCAAATGTGACTTTCCAAATGTCAGTGATGTGAGCATGAGTCCACTGCGGTCCGGTTATTTCAAGAACAGGATACACAGCCAAAACAGATCAGTCTTTCTGTGGTTCCCAAGTCCACCTGCAGTTCATGCAGGATGGAGCAGGAGACAGAAGGAATGTTCTGACTCTGGATGACAATATTGTGTTGTTTATTTTAATATAGGTCAGAAAGTCACGTTAGAGCTGTGCTAGGGAATAGCGTTTTGCACAAGGTCACGATGTAGACCAGTGAACAGCTGACCCAAAACGGTTCGTCTCCATTCATGCCAGCTGGCCAGGGCATGTCAGCCCATCTGCAACCCAGTTCACACCCTCATAAAACAGTGGCTAAACTCTACCACTGGCATAAACTGACCTTCCTGTACACCGGCTGTGCTGCTGTATATCAGTTGAGCCTCTGGCCCAATCATTTTTAAATGCCACTGTTTGCCAACCTTGCATTGTTCCTGCAAACCAACTGAGTGTGTTGAGATGATAATTAGGGAGAACACAGTAATTAATACTGCTGATAATAACCTAGGGGTGTAATTTAGCTGCCTGACTTACACTGAATTCCCTGGGCTGGAGCAGGAGTGGAGGAGGAAAAGGCACCTGCTGAAGTCTTTCATAGCAGCTTAGCGCTCTGCGGGAGGCAATCACACACCGAGCAAACAGAAGCCCCTGAGGTCTCTCCTGAGCCGCTAATGATTGCCTTGCAGATGGTGATGGCATGTCAGTATTGATTATTTTCCTATTATAAACTCCTTTCTGTGGTCGCTTTTTGCCATGATCTGTTGGGTAAACACAGGAAACAAGTAAGCGCAGCTGAGGTTTGTGGTTATGAAGTGTTTGGAGGAGGAGGAGGGGAAGCAACGATTCAGCTGGCAGTTGGTTCTTGCTCTGAAGAAAGTGGCTACAGCTAAAAGAGAGTCCAAAGGGATGTGATGGTATAAGGATAAAAAGCACCCTTCAGGTCCATGAGGGCTTTTCTACATTGACATTATAAGAGGTGTTTTTAAACACCAACTACTTGAGCAAAGCTACCGTTGGCAATTTATGTGCAAGTCTGTGGTCAGGGCTATTTGTTTTACATAACGTAGTCACTCCAAATGTTTCATGAGCTTTCTTTTCCCAGAGGTCCTTGGAAGGTAAGGTCACTTAGGTTCCTTACATCTCCTGTGGTGTCCTATTGGCTGTGTCGGGTTTGAACATGGGAGAGGTGAAGCTTGTTTCCCAGCTTCTGGTCACAGCTGGCTTCACGTACGGAAGTCCCACATCACTGGACACCCCAGATTGGTGGCCTGCTGCTGTTTGTAGTATTTTCTCCAAGTATTTCCCATCACTTTGTCCAGACCCAGCATTGATTTTGTGCAGTGCAAAGTTGTTCTGCTCCCTACAGCTTTTGCCCCAGTTCTTGTTAGACCGCTGTGTACTCGCTTCTGGTTTGGTTAGGTAATGCGGTCATTGATATCATCCTGTGCCTCGGGTTTTCGTTAATGCAAGCAGGTATTGAAAAATCCACAGGACTATGTTTTCCTACTGCTAATACTCTCAGAAGCTTGGGGGAACCGGTGTGCTTCTGCTCACGGAAATGAAACTGTAGTTAAACACGTGCCGATGTAAGGTTGTGCTTTTACTTCTGATTTTTTTTTTTTTTGCGTGTGGCATTTGGACTGTCATTTGCTAAACCTTATTCGTTGCATGATAAATGAATATGTTTTATTCAGGACATTGGAGTGCGCTTGGGAGACACGAGCAGTTCTAGCGACCTTCTCTGTGACCTTGAACAAGTGTTTCCTTTCCCTGGGTCTGCTCCTTCCCAAAGGTTTTAAAACCAACTAATTGTCACTGATGTCTATTATCAACTCTTAGTCTCCGGACCTACCTTTCCTTGTGTCATGACAGTAGTACATCTTGCCCTGTAGCTGTGTAGAGGTTGGACATCTAGTCTATGTTAATTTTCTAATCTCCAAAGAATGATTTAGTCCATCCCAAAATAGCTTTCTAAAGAAGGTATGGTGAATCATTCTCCTGACTTGCCCTTTCTCTGTTCACTGAGTATAGTAGAAGCCCGGATGGCTAATCACACTAGATATCTAATTTTTAAAAGATGTAACTTTAGGTGAGCGGAAGTCTACCCATAAAGTCAGAAAATTCGGATGAGAGTTTTGTCAGTAAAATTTCTTCCTTTTGTGTTTATTGTGGATTGTTTTGGGTTTTGTTGTTTGGGGTTTTTTTTTTCTTTGTGTGGTATGTGTCTTCATTCAGCAGCAATCAATAGAGCCGTGCAGCCTTCCTGGTGCAAAGATGTCAGGTTCTGTAAGTCAACGTGACGCAGAAAAGGAATGGAGGAAGTTTGTGAGAGGAAAAAGGTGATAAAAATAAGAAAACGAACCTGGTATGTTACAAAGTGCTATAAATGTTTAGCAGAGAAATAAGACAATAATTGAGTCCCGGTAGCATAAGTAACCTCGTTCCTGCCAGATTAGTGCTGGTTTTTTGTGGGGAGAAGGTCATTCATGCTTGATTTTGTCAGTAAGTGTATTATACTAACTCTTGTTGTCCTCTATGATGGTTAGAAGGAGTTGAGAGATTTGGGATTTTTTTTTTGTCTTTTCTTTTCTTTCTTGTTTTCCCTTCCTCTCTGGCTGTCAGGGTGAATTTGTATCTTCTGGCAATGTTGGAGAGCTGGGAAAGATGTCAAAAAAGGATGTAAAATGCATTTTAAAGTGAGCTGTTAGGAATTGGCTTGACATTTCTGACACAGGGAAAGGTTACTGCACGCAGCCTTTCAGCTCCCATCTTCTTATTCCTTTTCTTGTCAATTGCAACTGGAACCAGAGGAATTCCTCATCATGACTGGCTTGTCCCATGCACGCAGTTAATCTGGCAAGTCGGCTTGACTCGGCGTACAGGCAGTACTCAGACTCTGCAGGATACGTGTAGCACTTGGGTACATCTGTGCTTACATGTTCCCTCGGCTGATGGTAAGCAGGTTGGCAAGTTCAGAGGTAGCCCTGGTCTCTCTGCCCACCATCTCTTCCCTTCTTTTTTGCAGGAGTGAGAAATACCTACTCATTCGCACTTGTGTCCTGCGAGGAGATATTGATCTTTAAGTGAACGTTATTGACCGACTTGCTCTGGAAATTTAAGATTAAAGATTTGGATCCATCTACATAATCTAGTGAAGCTTTGCTGTTGATAATAGAGCAGTAACACTAATGTCAAGTTTGGCACCCAGGGACATTTGGCCTGGCTCACTCTCTGGTCGCCTGCTGGGGAGAAGGAGGGGGAAATTTCGACACAAAGTTTAAAGGCAGCCCACAAATGTGCATGCCAGCACAGAAGGGAGGTGTGTTCAGGAAGCTGGTGAAAAGATACGGCTTTTAAGTGCAGAAATGTTTTACTGTTGATGCTTTAAATTGCAAATGAGCTGAGCTTGAGACAAGGGAAATCAACATGCACGAGCATGTACTTTAACTAATAGGTGCTTACATCGTGTTAGATTCCTGGATAACTCAGGAACAGGAAAAAACAAAAGAATTTTTGCCAGTTCAGTTCATTACGAAGAGCAATAACTAGTTCTAAATAGCCCTTTATTTCTTCTCAAATCTTATTGTAGGACTGGCTTAATAGCTTCAGTTTCCTGGTTTGTAATATGAAAGAGTTAGGCACTTTCAATATTTTGGTAAAAATATGCAAACTTGATTGTTTTTCCAAGAGCAACTGAAAACATAAACTTATTTGGGGAAACTCTCAAGTGTATTTTCTTTAGCTGAGCATTAACATTTTCTGATGCAGACGCAGCAAACAAGTTTCATTAATTCATTTTCTTCTAGCCAACGCTTACTGGTTATGCGGGTTTCACGTGGGTGGGAGGAGGGCAAGTCTCCTTAGAGTTTTTGCCTCTTCTGCTTTGCAGTTCTTGGCTTTGCTGTTTGTCTGTCTGGACTAAAACCAAAGGCAACATTTCTAGAGGCCCTGAGAAGCCTCAGTGTCAGAGCTTTCCTTGGCAGACAGAAGAGCACAATTGCAAAGCAGAAAAGAAGTGCCTTATTTAGCAAGTGGTTGTTGCTCTCCAAGTTGATGAAATGATTAGCTGGAGATGATGCCCTGTTGCTGTTCTGCTCTTTTAATAGCACCACAATGCTCCCTTGCCAGGACAAGACTTTTTGTAGCTTTAGTAAAGCAGGTGAGACCACACACACACCTTTCCTCACACTAGACTCTCCGAGCCGCATAGCGGGAAGATTTAGTTGGCAAAGGGGACCGTGTTCCTCCTGAAGGAGGAAATCAATCTACCAACAAGAATCTCTCTGCCTATTAAGCCAATTAATAAAAACTGGAGCAAATCCCTTCCTAAAAATGGCTCTAGCAGCCAGCAAGGAGATAATGTGGCACACACTGGCCTTATTACCTTCTGCTCGTACAAGCTGTGCAGTGTGTTGTCCGGGGAGCATAGGGGTGAGAGCCGCTCTGATCCACAAAAGAGCAACAGTTTTCCATACCCCTGACAGTCACTAGTCATACACAGAGAATGGTGAAAAGCTCCTCTACAAAGAGGTGTTGCCACAGATCAGACCAGTTCAAGCAGCTGTTGGGTTAGAGCACTGTCCTTTATTTATTTCCTAGTGACTCGTTTCCACTCGTTCTGGAAGCAAATAGTGTTGTTTGCCAGGCTACAAGCTGAGCTTGATGCTAAATCTGCTGGAAACGCTGAGCAGCAGATGCCTCTTTACCTTCCATGCAGTTGCATATGGGTTGGTTCCTGCAAGAGTTTCTAATAAACATTTTGATGGCCCTGTTTTATCAGCTACATTGGAAGGCGATCATAAAAAGGAAAAAAAAAAAAAAACGACCAGAGGAAAGGGGATTAAAATTAACCGTGATCTCAGTTCCCTGTGTTTCAGTTAAACAACCTCATTAATCCTGTCTGCAGTGCATGTACTGTGTCTGTGCTCCCCTTGCTGACAGGTCCCCAAATCACATTCACTGCCATTCATTATGTGCAATGGAATAAAACATTTATTCAAAGTAATGTTTTATTCCTGGGAAAATATCTATTTCTGCAAGCTCAAGACATCTTTTTAACTATTAACACTTCCCTTTGTGGCCCTGGGCTCCCTGCCCAGAAAATGGGTTCTGTTGGTCTTGATGGGATCATGCCACCGTGCAGTGCAGCGCTAGTGGGACAGACACAGGCTTCACAGTCTGACGCTTGCAGATAACATAGCCTGGTTTCAAAAATGTAACAGTTCTGGAGTATTCTTGGCATTCCTTGTAATCCCCCTCCGTGTCGTTGTGACAGGGACCTTGCCAGCTGGTGTAAGGAGGGGTACATTATATTCTGCTGCAGTCCACAGAGCTTCCTTTTTTAATTTAGTGAGCTTTCGGTCAGCACTTGTGTTTCAATTTAGGAATAGCAATAATGGAAATGCCCCTTTTCTGAAACGCTGGACTGGGACTGACCCTTTTTTCTAAGTGAGGAAGCTATGGCCTAAAGGTGCATACGATTATTTGATGGGCAGCGGGAAGCTGGATGTTCTGACTCTAGATTTTCCCCGCTTGCTTGACCAAGCTGCCTTTTAACTCCTGTTAACTTAACCCAGCTGTTAAGTGTGCAGTCTGTAAAAATGAGTGTCCTCTGATTTAGTCCGTGCAGATAAAGCAGTGAGGCTTGTGTCCAGCAGCCCTTTGCCCCTGAAAGCCAGCCAAAACTTGAACTCGCTTGAAAATTAAACTTACGAGTGCTGCAGGCAGAGGGGAGTGCAAACACACAGGAAATTCAGGTTTTGAACTTCACAGCTGGTCCCCAGCCCACTTCTGTTATTGACACATTCAATAAATCAGCTCAGCAAAGGTGCAGACCAAGGAATATTCAGTGGAGCTCAGTGACAGCTTTGCTGTTCAGAGCCTACAAATCACCCAGGGAGCTCTGCACAAAATCACCCAGGGGCTCTGCAGCGTGCAGTGCCTCTTGCCCTACCTGGCTGGCATGAGGAAGATCTGCTTCACCCCTCTGCTTGCTTGTCTCTCTGCTACAGAACAACATTTCGTTCCTTTGTCAATGGCTGTATGTAAAGGGAATGTCATGAAGTCATGGCTATAACACAGCTGTTTAGAAACAGGACGTTCAACAAGCAGCGGGTCCCATATAGCCCAGATTTCTATGGGTTTGCTTTTGCATCTAGGACCCAGCCCCCCAGTAGCCCAGCTGTCCTCTTCTCACTTCGTATCCCTTCTGATGTGCCCACCACACAGGAGACAGGACATGTTGTGACAAAGGCACAGCTGCCCACGGTGCTCAAGCAACAGCCTGCTCTCTAAGCAACAGCAGAGTTTGGCTCTGGCTCTTCACAAAACACGTGAGAATGTTATAAGCATCAAGACTCTGAGCCCTGCAACAATTTGGCTGAAACGGCCAACGCATTTAGAAGTTATTAGGAGGGTTAGTCTGTATGCTCTGTTAAGCTTTGCTTCCTGAGGAATCCGGGCTAAAATATTGCTCAGACCTCTTAGGGCAGTTATGCCCAAGTGCACACACTACTTTAAATCAGGAAGCATGAAAGCAAATTAAGGTTTTAAATCACCATAGGTCAATTACCAAGTGGCTACTGCAACCTGTTATCTGTGCTGAACTACCGTGCAGGCATGAACATCTAAATCAGTGCTGTTTAACCCAGAGCTCTCAAAACAGGACTTACTCAGTGGTGCTGAATCTCAGCACTCTGCAGTCATCTTGCTTTCAAATTTCTGTAGGAATAATAATAAAAAAATCTGTCTCTGTGAGAAAGGTTCAAGTGTTCTTGTAGCTCTTAACCATCCTCAGTCACCCAAGTAGTAGACCCAACCTGAGTTGACTTTCTTTGAAGTATTCAGTAAGTTGCCTCTATTGTTAGGATACTCTGTGTATTTTAACTCTTCCAGCATCTGTAATTCAGAATATCTTCAAAATATATTTGCCACCTTTCGTCCCAGCTGCTTTTATAACAGGAATTATTTCTTTCTTTCTTGAAAACCAGCTACCAATGGGCTCAACTGGGGTACTAATCTAATTGTGTTTAGGGTCCCGTCTAGACTAGAGTTGCAGAGTAGGTGTGTGATTGCTTATAACCTGATTGTGAAGCAGTTGAATTTCACAAGACAGATGGGACCTTACATTTCTGTTTACATAATCCCAGATAGGAGGATATGGTTTTGGGCTTTTCTGATCTACAGTGGAATATTGTTCCTAGGACTAGAAGTGTCTCAAATTAGTTCCTAAAGGGAAGAATGCATCCCAAATTAATATTGTGAGTAGTAAAATAGCAAACTTTTGAGAAGAAGATAGCACATGCTATAAAAAACATGACCCCACAACACAATTTTCCCCTATAGACTGATAATGGTTCATTGCAGTGTTGAAAACATAATTGAATTGCTCCTTGCAGCAATTAGAAGAGTCTGTCAGTGTGCAACTACTTAATTGTGTTTTGATACTGCGGACTCTCTGTGGCAAGCTGAAAGCACCGTTTTGACCGTGAAATTAGTTGGTCTTTGCTGTTTATTTTTTCCTAAACTCTGTCCTGGACCAAAATTCACAGAGATGGGAAAGAAGTGGTGGGGATTTCGGGGACTACAGCTCTGGGTCTTACTGCCCCAGGGGCTTGTTAAGCCTTTAGCAGTTCATGGTGTTGAACTGTGATTGCTCCCTGTCCATGCCATTCAAGGTGAGGATGGTTAGCTAAGACATACAGGTTAAACTGCTTGTGCTAATCCATTTGTTGTGTCTGAAAGGGATTAGTGAGCAATCACATACACAGCTTTTGTAAAACTCAGGCATCCTAAGAGAAGGGGAAGCAAGATATATCTGGGCAGAAGGTACCATCTGAGGACGGCCTGGGCTCACCGTCTGGGTCAAAGCAAGTAGGACGGCCAGTAAAGAAGTAGAAGTATTACCTTCTGTCCATCCCCAACAGCCCAATGGATAGGCACCCTCAATAAGTCTCGCTCCTCATGGAAGCTGGTGCATGTGTCTGGCTTGGATGGCTTAAGCAAAAGCAGAAGCCCTAACAGGGCCAGGTGTTAAAATAGCAAGGACTAATTCACCCTGTTAGAGTGGCCTGGAGTTGCCTCTCCAGTCCAGGCAAATGTCTGTTTAATGATGTTTTCTTGCGTGCTCGTCCTAAGAGAGAAAGGAAGAAAAGATGTTGTTTGTTTCTTTGCTAAAGGGAGTCTCAGAGATAATCAGAGCAACGCCGGATGGTGTGAGGTACCCAGGGCATGAAGGCTGTGCCCAGGAACATCAGGATTCCTTGTTAAGGGATAGTGTAGGGAAAGGCCAGCACGTCTCTCTGCTGCTCTGGCTGCCTGCCACGTTTCGAAGTACGAGCCAGCTCTGTCTGGACAGCTGGATCTGTTTGAGGACTCTGCCAATGACAAGGCAGCCAACTCGTGAGAGTGAGAGGTGGTCGAGCTGTCAGAAACCGCCTCTTACTTGGAACTATTATGAAGGAGATTCAAACGCAGAACCAGCTCCTTCACTCTGGCCAAGACCAGCACCCTGGGGAAAGAGGCACCTCTACCTGCCCATCAGCCTTTGTGATTTGATACGAGCGAGTGGATGCACAGCTTTGATCATAGAATCTGGTATTTTGGGCAGGCTTCAATTTTTTATTGTATTTTATCTAGCATGCCTTCACTTTAAAGCTGCAAAATTATCCTTTTATATCGAGTCCTATTGTTAGCCAGCTGCAATACTCACAGGCTGCAGTTATGTTAGCACAGTCAACCTGTGGCATCTCACTTGAGCGCATTACAAAACCACCAAATGATTTGATTCAGCTGCTGAAACATGCCAGAGGACAAGCTGTGCCCTCCAAACCAGCAGATTTGGAGCTAGATCAGAGTGTCTTCAAAGCCCAAAGAGAGTTCAGATCCAGGGCTGCTCTCAGGCCTGAACGATTCACCGTAGGATCCAGGATGCGTCTCTGAAACTTGTGCTATGAACAAAGATGAGTCAACCTGGCCGTTTTTGCAGTCGATACCTTTTCTGAGTCATGAGTTAGCACATTGTGTCAATGAAATACTGAGTTTCACATATAATGACGTGCGGATATTTTTGCAAGAATTGTTTTGGTTTTGTAAAAAAAAAAAAAGTAATTCTAGTCAAAAGGGGAGGACTTGTCTGGTCTTGGCCGATTAGCATTGATAAGTGGATTTGGAGAACTGGGTGAAGTTAGGCATTTCTACTGTCTGGCAACTTCATATTCATGATGAAAGTCTAGCAGGAGTATCAGTCATGCTGCTTTGCACTTGGAAACTGTTTAGCTCAGCTCGAGACAGTGTGGGAACAGTCACAAATGCCAGAAAATGTGCCTGTGATGCCCCCAGGGAGAGACTGGTTTCAGGAGTGGTAATAAGCGCGGGGAGGCAGGTGAGCCCATAAAATCGCCCAAAGGAAGTCAAAAGAGGTCTCCCTCTCGCCTTGTAACGGGTAAGAAGAGAAGGAAGACAGTCCATTTGGTAAACACAGGACAAATGGGAATGCTTGAAGGATGTGTTTTGGGGAACCTAAGAGGTGTCAGATGCTGTTTAAAGCTGCAGGAGATGCCTCCCCGCCGTGGCAGGACTGTTAGTGACGGCTGCAGCCGAGGACTGCCGCACTGGAGGGATCTGGGTTCGCTGGGGTCGTTGGATGTCAGAGAGCATGCCGGATGCTCCATCATGCGTGCACAGATTGACTGCCACGTTCCCCAGGGGAGTTTTTGTGTTACGTGTCATCGTGTGTGTCACGCTTCAGCCGGGGCTGTTGGTGCCTGTTGGGAGGTGTGACGGGCTGTGTTTCTCCTCTGGCTGCATAAATCTGATTTCTGAATGAATTGCTACCCATAGGCATTTCCTAACAACCAAAGGACAGATAAACTACTACCAGGGTTTTCTGCAAAATGAAAAAAAAAAAAAGTGTCGTTGGAGAGAATAGGTATTTCCCATAGACGTATTTTGTTTTCCTCACTGTGCTGTAGAGATCAGTAACGCACTGTGTCTGAGCATGAGAAGCAGCTGAGCACCGAGCACTTCCTGATCTGAGTGAAAATAAAAGGAAAAGGAAAGGAAAAAAAAAGAGGAAAACAGGAGTGCCAAAACAAAACCCCCAAAGCTTGTGGGTTTTTCTTGCTTTTCTCATTTACTTAAAAAAACCCCAAAACACCAAAGTCATTTATTTTGGCAAATGTTCCAATTCACCATTCGGGAATGAATATCTGAAGTGGCTTGGTTTTAAAGTGGTAAATTAAGTCCAGCTGGCATTTAATGAATCTTCTTTAGCTGAAGCTATTCCTGTGACACCCCTGAAGAGCTTCTGCTCCTCTGCACCAGTGGAAGCTGGGAGCAGAGTTAGAAATAAACTATTTACCTGCATAAAAATACTTACTCCAGATTCACCTGATCTAATTCTAGGGCTTTGTATCTTTTTGCCTCTTTCTCATGGTAAGTATGCTATTGCTGGAATGGGACAAAAAAAAAAGGAATTTTTTTTTCACAGGATGAAAGTTTGTTTCAATTTCTGTGTTTCAAAATGTTGTCCCCCTCCTTTAAAGGAGCCAAACTTTGTGTCAGACAGAGACCTGAAATAAAATATCATGCCTTGCCTCAGGAAACTGCATTGGTTGACAGTCGATTTTCAAACTGTCAGTGAACCACTTGCCGAGGTGCTCACAGAGTACTAAGAGCTATTCATCATCACAGATGGGGAAACTGAGGCGGGGGGGGGGCTCCTCCTCCCCTAAGTTTGGTGGCAGAGCTGGTGATGGGACCAGCTCTCTCTTTGGTATGGCTCCCTGTCTACTGGACCCCTAAGCCTTTCTTTTTGCAATTACCATGGAGACCAGATATTAGCTTTTACGTGTTCTGTTAAGGCAAGAGTGAGTACAGAGTCCAAAATCCCTGGACACAGCTCTGAAACTGGAAATCAGCCCAAGAAGAAAAAAAAAAAAAGAGGAAAAAAAAGAAATGAAACAAAGCTGCTGGGGAAGCAGGAATGGCAGCTGGGCAAGGTTCAGCAGGTCTGACCTGTGTCTCCGAGTTCTGCCCGCAGCATCCCGGTCCTTTCCCAGGTGTGCGGGTTTGGGCAGGAGGGCCCCAATACAGCAGTGGGATGGTGATTCCTTTTGTATTGCTGAATCCCTGCTGGCGTGGGTTAATTGAATGGACATATTTCATTAAACAAAGCCTTTGCCATCTGTTCCATTCCAATTGTAAAAGCAGAGAATAAGATATTTCTCAATTACATTGGTGGGGAGGTGGGGGGAGATATCAATGATTTCAAATCCTGTAGTTTTTCTGTAAGACAGCCTTGCAGCTTGGAAGTTTAATTCACTTCTTGCACCCGGTCTCACAGACCACTTATTTCTGTCCCTGAAATAGCAGTTTGGCTGGGCTAAGAGCTGGGAAGTTCTACAGAGGGCTGTCCCCAGGTTCTGTTATGTGGCACAGGAAGGAGAAGGGAGGGCTATTTGCTCTGCTCATGCCCGGGACCAAGGCAATGGGGCAAGCGCTCCCTACAAGCTGCCGTTTTAACTTCTCGGTGATGGAAATCCCATATGCAGTGCCAAATCCCCATCTCTTCCTGAGGGAAAGCATCTTCCGAGTGAGCCGAGGCACCAAGTGAAAGATCTCTTTTCTTTTTTTAGTACAAATAGTGGCAACACTACGGAGGCAAAAGTTACCCTCTGAAATTAGAGAGCTGGTGGTGTAAATCACTGTTTCTGGTCATGTCCTGCGTGTCTGGCTAGGAGTGCATTTATTTACCACTCCATCCATTTGCTTGGGGTGTGGGCAATCAGCAGCTATCAGCCGGGAGAGGCAAGAGGTGGCTGCAGGAGCAAATGCCTGATGTTGTCCTAGGAGGTAATTTCCAAATCAGGAGCCAGGTTTGTTCTGACCTTTAGGAGGCAGAGCTGATTTGTTTTGTTGCTGTGCTGTGTTCTTTCTTTGTGTTCCCATTAATCATTTTCATTCAAATGAAGCCTGCAAGTGTGCAATGTGCAGAACTCATTTCATCAAGCTTGTGTGTTTTTGTGTGTCTCAAAACAAAAAATACTGCAGCCAATTCTGTTAAATTATTAGTCCTGTATTTCTCAAATTTACTGTCACCCTCAGGTAAAATTGCTGCTGCAACTAAATAAAACCTCTGGAAATGAATTCTAGCTCCTGACAGCCCTTAAGCCCTTGAGGCATTTAAATTCTGGATTTAGCGGCAGGATTATTACTTCAGTGCAGCAGTTAACCATGTCTTTAAGCAGAGTTGCCTGTAATAGTCAGTCCTGATTCCACAATGCTTTTACAATGAGGACAGGGAAATAGCCCCTTTTGTTACGCACTTCTAGTGTAAGTTGTGGGATAAAGCATCCCGAACTGGTTAAAAGACCCACTTGAAGGTTGCAGCTTGAATCACTTTGCATCTGGCTCCTGCTGCACTGTGTACCTACCTCATTTCCCAACTAGGACCTTCTTGGCAAAAATTTCAGTGCCTTTTTCTGTTTGTTTACTGCTGCTGTTGCTTTCCTAATGGCAGTAGCACTGCAGGGGGCTTCATTTTGCTCTCGCAGCTTTTTAGTGCTTTCAAACTATCTTTATTGCTGAAGCCAGCTTGTCCATCTGCGCCGGGTCTGGAGATGCTAATGGAGCCTTGCATGGCTCAGCTAACACGGCTGTGGTCGTGGCCACCGAGCCAACAGTGCACTGGGGATGGCAGGAGGTGCTAAGGGGGCTGGTGAGTCAGGTCATGCTCCCAGACACCAGCAAACAGAGAGATGCTGGAGCAGGAAGGAAGACTGGAACAAGCCAAGGAGGTTGAAGCTGTGCAGAGATATGTCATTTTCTTCTTTATTCATGTGAATGCTGTAGTAACAGCCTAGGCTATACCCTCTGCCTCTTCTTTTGAGACTTGCACCTTGGGCTACAGTCCTTTTACAAGGACAGCGTCAAAGCATTTCATCTGCCATTGCACAGAGGAGGGAGCACAGCCTGGGTGACCGTGCCTGAGGCATGGTGGTGTGCCTAGGGAAGGAGATCCAAGCCTGGGGAACCTGTAGCAGTACATCTAGCCAGAAGGTACTGTGCCGATTTACCTCTGCAGAAAAATATGTCGTGGGGCAAATGGCGGAAAGACTTACTGATAATAGCTGAGGCCTTGCCAGATGATTCTGGGATCTGATGTTTAGCGGAAGGTCACTAGTAGAAAGGCAGAAGACAGACATCACCATGCTCTTTATTTTGTAGTGTCTCTGAAGAAGACCTTAACTCCACATTAGTCTTAGTCTTGATTAAATACCCTGTGTGAATACTGATGAATTAATGAGCACTTGAACTCTGAGAGAGCTCCTGGCCAGCTTCTGCTGATCCCACCATCAGACAGGGTTAGTCGTGCTGTCTGAGCAGTGTGAGTATTCGAAGGTCAGGATAACACCTTTCCCCCTCCCACCCACATCCCAGTTTTCACAGATTTGAAGACATCATCAGCCTTTGGAAGTAGGAAAAGCTAGTCTGACTCTATCCAGAGCCAGTTGCATCAGCAAAGAGCCCGCACAGATTTTTCTTGCTTGCTATTTGTGCCCAGCTCCTGATCAATGCAGCTGCAAGACATTTATAAACAGACCTAAAATATATCCGTGCTAATTGCTGACAACTTTGCTTGAGGACCAAATCCTAAAGTAGACCAAAGTGGTGATGGTCCCCAAGCTTCTTAGAAGATGCCTGTTGCTCACCTCACAGGCAATCTTGGTCAAGTTTCTAATGTATTCTAATGAATCTGTAATTCAGATGCTTAGCAGCGAGACACTGAACTACTAAATCCCGTGGGACTTTTGCTAGCTCCCAGCTTGTCCCTCACCCAGGTTCCCAGGACAGAGGATGCAGAAACAGGCAGTGTCGAGGGGCTGTTAGGGTGAGGGATGGCGCCAGCCCTTCTCCAGCTAGTTATGAGCACGGGCTTTGCAGCAGCCCCAGTGACACTGCGATCTCAGCAGGCAAGCCGCAGCATCAGGCGTGTCTGAGATGGAGGTGACAGCAGCGCTCTGACCAGCACTGGGTGGAGGCAGGGGCACTGGCAGAGGTAGGTAACGCCAGAGGTGAGAAGGGGACTGCAGCGCTGTCTCTGCTCCGTGTGCCTTGGCGCTCTGGAAAGGTTTATGAGCTGGAAACCAGGGCTGCAGGAGTGTCAGCCAGGATTCAGTGCGGTGTCCAGGCTAATTATGCCTGGGGATCCTGTGCTGAGTGACACCACAGCACTGAGTCCATGCACACAGATGTCTCTACCCCTCACTCCACTGAGCCACATAGTAGAGAGCTGACTGTTTGTGACAATTTAGGGCAGTGCTTCATCTTGGAAGGTCAGTGTAAATTAGATGGCATGATGAAAATAGTAAGGATGTAACTGATGGGGTTAGAATTTTCTAGCTAGAAATGAACAAATTCCCAAGCATCACAAATTTACAACGAGTGAAAAGTATTCAGTGTGCTTGTGTATCCACTGATAGGCACTAACGCAATATTAGAGGCTACCCAAAATAGCTTTTCCGAACCTTATGCACAGAGCAGTGCTCAGACGCTCTTCTCTGCATTCAGGCATGTCTTGGGTCTAGGGCAAAATGTGTGCCTGCCTTAGGAGGAGGTACATGGAGCTGTGGAAGGCATACAGACTGTGTGCTTCAGCTGGAAGACTGAAGAATAGGGTCCTGTTTATGTCCAGTGCCCTCACAGAGCCAAAACAGTCTTGTTAACTGTGGGCAGTTCTAGTCCTGACCCTCATATAGCACTGAACAGATCTGCCTTCCAGGTCTGGACAAAGCTTCTGGGCACCACTGTTGAAACAAATTGTTTCCTGGGACTCAGATTTTAGATACAGACATTTGACCAGCTTCTATGGAGGGCGCATAGCAGGATGCAAAGAGAATCTGTCACAGCACCAAGCCATGCTGCCCAGGAGGAGGAGGGAAGGAAGCCCTGGCACGTAGGACCTTCAAGGTTGTTGGACAAGAGCTGGACACAGCTGGCATTGTGCTCTGGGATGGGTTCAGAGTTTGCCGCTACAGATCTGGGCTGCGATTACATTGTAGAGCTGAGAGTAATGGCTAATTAATCTGCTGAGTGATGGAGACAGGGGGCAAACCTGCCCCTCCTGGGCCCAGTTCCAGCCACAAGCACTACAAGGCCCGGCTCTTTGCAAATGCAAAATTGCATGAGCAGTCAGTGTGCCACCGAATCCCTGCTCAGGAGTGAAAAGCCACGAGCAGTTTCCCCTCCGCTCCTGATGAGGTTTAACAGAGAAAGGGGGTACCCTTTCCTCTCCCATTTTCCTTCCCCTCTTCCCAAGCTTAAAATCCAGATAGCTGCTACAGAAGCAGTAAAAAACCCAGTTCCTATGGTTGTATTCCTTTCCAGAGAAGTAAATTTTGTGTGTGTATGCATATATGTGCACACACTGACACAAATGATGCATTTTAATTATCCTCATAAACGATGAGGAACGTGCATCTGGGCATGACTGCGAGCCAGGAACAACGCATTCATTTGCTCACCATTGCTTTATCCCTTTTGACCTTAATTTGAATCCCTCCAAGCTGGATGGTTGCATCTGTCAAGGCGGCTGTACCTTAACCTGCTGGGACCAAAAGCCTGACGCAGGGAAACTCTGTGCCATCCGTCTCCGCCTGCGGCCTCACGTTACCTGATGTTCTCCCAATTCCTCCCTCATCGCCCCCACCCTCCTGTGCTTCATGCATTCAATCTGCATTTGCCCTGATTACTTTAAGCAGAGGCTGAGCGCGTGCAGCGCTGTCCCCGGCTCCTGATGGTGCAGCGGAGCTCTGGTTCTCAGCTGCTGGGGGAAGGACTGGCTGCTGGGGCCGTCGTGAGGCAGGGAGGCTGTGCACCGAAATGAGAAGGGTCCCGTTAAAGACACTACCATCATTTCCTTGCCATGCAGTGTGGCTGATGAGCTTGTCAGCCATCTGATGGCGGCAAGACAGAAGGTCAGTTATTGCTAGCAATGGCCAAGGAGCTTGATCTAAGTAGCATGACCATGCTGTTGTACAGGGGCTCTGTTCCGTTGCATAGCTTTGCTGCAGAACTTTTCCATCCTGGAGCCTGTCTCCTGCAGATCTCCCCAGCCTCAGCTGCAAAACACCCCCCCCCCCCTTTCAGTGTCATTGCAGCAGTCAGTCCCAGCCTGAGGCTCTGCAGGCTGTTTTTCTTTAGGTGGAAAAGAAGAGGATAGAAAGAGATTGGGATGAGGGCATGCTGTCTGTTTCTGAGATATGAGCAGAGGGTTGGTTCCTACACCCTGTTTCTAAGGGGTATCTACAACAGGTTTTTTTTATAAACAGCTCCAGGCAAGCGCTCCCAGTGCCCGAAGGCAACTGGAGACCCTAGAACTGTATCGGGGAGTTTGTGAGCTTGGGTTTGCAGAGGTCTGGTGTGATGGGGGGGATGATTGTCCTGATAGCCCACCGTGTCGTATGCCCGTGATACCCATATTAATAAGCGTGAAATTAGGCTTGGACTCTGCTCTGCTTGCCCTCACAGTCTGGTCTCTTCAGCCTTGCCTAAGCTCAGTGCTTTTCTGCATCTGCTCTTCCCTTGCCTCCCTCTTTCCTTTTTCTTCTGTCGCTCTCTTCAGAGCAGGGCTGTGGTTAGCATCTCCTCCTTGGCGATAAGGAGGGAGGAGAGCTGGATGTTCTGTCCCAGCCCTCCCTGCTCTGCAGAGCTGCTTTTCATTCTTGGCTGATAGGAATTGGAAAATCCCAAACTGGAGCATGTCCCCACCAGAGGTAGGACAATCCTGGGGTTTACCACAAGCCACCCTGTGAAGAGGTTCTGCAAGTCCCACGCAGCTTTCCAAGTGGCCATGGTTTATCCTTTCTGCAGCCTGGTGCTGCCACGGGGGTAATACCTTGCAGGATCCTCACTCCTTCCCGTAGCGCTTGCTGCAGAGCCCCGGCAGGGATGGCTTTCTCAGGCTAGATGGACCCTGTCATTTTTCTGGCTCTTTCCAAGCAGTGCCTCAGTGCCGATCTCGCCAGACTGCATCAGAACAAAAGAGTGGCAGCTCTTCTCGCTCCCTTGTTATTTCTTTATTTCGAGGCAAGTGGCGGGGAGCCTGACGGTATTCGGCTTCCTCCTCGGGAGTCAGGGTTAGCAGAAGGTCTGCTCAGATGGTGCATCAGGCAGATGGCTCGAGGTAAGCCCCAGGGCAATGCTGACTAAAGAGCACAAACTGCGCTGGGATACGGCCAAGCGGAGGTCTGTGTGGGAAAACAGAGAGCAGCACTGACCCCCTCCACGTGTACCCCGGCAGATTCCTGCCTTGCTAGCTGCGTGGTCTGTAGTGGCACTGGGAGGGGGGGTGCAGGCACCATCTGGCCAGTGCCGCTGAGCTCCTTGGCAGGAGCAGGTCTGGGAGCAGTGGCTGAGGCTGCTGGTAGATCATGAGCTGCTGCTCTGCATGCCCTGGCTGGCTGAGTCCGCGAACTGAGCTGGAAAAGCGACGCATGTCTCAATGCTGGGAAGGGAGTGAATCATAACAAGGATGAAAACTGGGTGGTGGTTCCCTCGGGAAGTTGGGGGCTGGAGGTGGCTGCAGCATAGTGAAAATTATCTGTAATTGAGCGTTGGGATTTTTTTCCTCTTTATCTGATTTGTGATTAATACAGCTGCTTTTACAAAGTTAAGTTCCTCAGCTTGAACCTTACCTTCTGCACCCAGATGCTGCAATACAGCCATGACTATAGTCTAACATGTTACCATGATCCACTTTGTCTTTTGTATTGGTTTCATAAGAAACCAGAGTGTGAAAACACAGTGCCAGCAAACCTAGATACAACAGGTTATTTTGCAGTAAACAGGATAATCAATTGCTCAGTATCCCAGCCTCTGCTAACATTGCATCTGTCTGAAGTACATTTTTCAGTGAAAAGACTGCTCCGCACGAGGTGCAGAAAGTCTCATTTCCATCAGTATACCTGGCCAACAAGGGCTGAGCTGGAGTTTGAACTGAGTGGGTGCTCACTTGCTTTTACCACTCATTTGCTCTTTTAAAGGTTATCTTTTATTTTCTTCCTTTATTTTTTTCTTTAAAAGGGCTTGTGACTGTCTTTTTTGGAAAAGACACAGAGTAAGGACTGGGGGAAAAACAGCGGTTTAAAATACCTAATTAAGCTATAGGAAAATATAATTTATGAAAGGAAAAATAACTATCCTAGTCAGTGCATTAACTCATGTCATGAATTTTCAATGCCAGTGTTACAGGTTAATTAGTATGTGTTCTGTCCTTATGCCCACCAGTTATTCTCAAGGGAACACCGTCTCATTGGGTAGGACTCCCATGAAGACAATCCTTCTATAGGGGTTTTAATACTCGTGTGCATGCGTGGAAATTTTTTTCTCTTATCAACAGAAAAAATCAGGGACCAGACATAGAAATACTTTTGCATGACCCAAAACCTGCACAGTGTTGAGACTCTGACTGGATTCTTAGAGGAGTTATTTTCTCTTGTGTTTTCCTACACATTGGTTTTCTCAACCTGCTTCGGAACTGAATTCAGGNAGAAAAAATCAGGGACCAGACATAGAAATACTTTTGCATGACCCAAAACCTGCACAGTGTTGAGACTCTGACTGGATTCTTAGAGGAGTTATTTTCTCTTGTGTTTTCCTACACATTGGTTTTCTCAACCTGCTTTGGAACTGAATTCAGGCACTGAGAGCTGCAAAGTGTTTCCCTCTGAGAGACCCTGCTTGCACTCCTAGCTCTTGTGCGTTAGAGGTAACAGCCAGAATGGCAATGATCCACCTCTCTCTGAACATCACGGGGCACGCCNTTGAGACTCTGACTGGATTCTTAGAGGAGTTATTTTCTCTTGTGTTTTCCTACACATTGGTTTTCTCAACCTGCTTCGGAACTGAATTCAGGCACTGAGAGCTGCAAAGTGTTTCCCTCTGAGAGACACTGCTTGCACTCCCTAGCTCTTGTGCGTTAGAGGTAACAGCCGGAATGGCAATGATCCACCTCCATCTGAACATCACGGGGCACGCGGTGGTAAAACCAGATTAATGTTGCATGGGCCTCTCAGCCCGCGCTGGCTGAACACAGCAAATATCAAAGGTAATGTAATGTTCCTCCTTAGTATAGAGAGGGGAGAAAAGGCGGAATGACCTTGTATCTGTGAAAGTGAATGGAAATGGGAGTGTGGGAGTGTCTGTGTCTGGAATCCAAGAGGCAGAGGGGGTCTTGCTGAAGTGATACCCCTGGCTGAATCTCCCCGTGTAACACAGAAGCTGCCAATAGCCATGATTTTGGGGTGTCAGCCTCTGTGCATGTCACATACCTTTGACTTGCACATCTCCTCTCTTTCCTTATCTCTTTGCTTCCCTGTAGCCCAGAACTGCCCTGTTCTCCAGAAGTAATGAGATGGATGGGATATCACAGGAGAAAATCTTGGTTTCTACTAGAGCTTCCAGACTGGTGGTGGTCTCCACCATGCTGGTGTAGGGATCTCCGCCCTGTTGCCCAGCAGGTCTGGCTCTGAAACAGCTTTTCAGCTTGGAAAGGGCTTTCCACATAAAAAAGTGGCTACTGCCACCTCGGATCACGTATCTTTGAGAGAATTTGTAGCAAACCACACAGATAATTAAGGCAATTGTGTCTGAAAGCTTCTGTGATGGTATTTCTGTGACCAATGTCAGAGGGATAAGTAAGCACAGTCCAGAGGACAGCTGTGCATCCTCATGATCCCTATACCAACTGGGCATCCGGAGAAGCCAACGGTGAGTGAGTCTGGACAATCCCTGCCTCTGATCTGCCATGGCTCATCTGTCCATGGCAGGGATGAAGTTTGCCTTGCAGCACGTCAGTGTCCTCCAGCCATGCTTGCACTGTTCCTTTGCCAGGAATAAGGTCAGAACACCAGGCTACGTGTGACGGCAAGATTTCTGAACTAGGGTTAACTCATATTTATCCAGTCTCTGCAGGTGGAGTGAGTATGTAATGACTTTGCAGAGAGATGGTAAAAAAACTTGGTTTACTGTTGATCCTGCTAGACTCATGCTAGGGTCAAAAGCCTTAAACGTTAAAGCTATTTGTCAGCTTGCTTTCCTTGGAACAGTACAGACATCACTGAAAGGAAAAAAAAAAATTGCAGGGAAGTTAATTTAATTTTTTGTCTACTGCAGTCTGCTTCATAGAAGATCTATTAGGACAAAGAATCTGTGAGATTTCTAAAAACCACTAGCGAAATCTGCTTTTTACTGTGCTTTCCCCGGGAATGAATACTTTCCAAGTTGACAGAGACTAAAGCTGCATCTTCTTTTGAATCTTGAAAAGCAGATCACAGGTAACACTAAAGGAAACAGTGACCACTTGGTTCCTGGAGAGAAGCCCCATCGCTTCATTAGTGAAGAGTTGTCACATGCTTGTTTCTTAAATCCTGCTAAATACCTGCTTAGAAGCATTATTGACAAGCTTTTCTCATGAACATTGAGCTGTTAAGCTGCTCCTAGTTTACAGCAAGAGGTTAAAGGATTTCTCAAAGCTCCCAATGAAAGCCTTACTAACTGGATTATCTGCTAACATGGATTTAGGCTTTGAGTCAGATTAACCCCCATTGCTCAAAGTAGGTTCTTCTTGTTCATCTTTTCTTCCCTTTTTCTCCTCTTTTTCCTCCCAGCTGTCCCCTTTTTGTTTGTCAGGAATAAGGGAAAAAACAAGCCTCTGCGCTTGTGTTTGAGCAGTGGAACACTGTGGGCTCAGGGGCCGGGGAGCAAGGAGGCTGCTGCTCCCGGGATGTGACGTGCGTGGGAAGGGGCAGCGGAGGCTCAGCGCGCTGGGCTGTGCGCTCGCCTGCCTGGCCCCTCCAGACGTCACTGTTTCTGCAGGGCCTTTCGAAAATGGGGGTAGCTATGATAAGAACAAGGAGAGTTATTAATTGGTCTACAGATTTGGCTTCTGCTTGCCTTTGCTATTCTCTTCCTTAGATTTCCTCTGCAGCACGAGTATCATGAACTCTTTTATAAAGTGATTTAACTATTTACGCACCTGGTTGGGCAGTAAGCAGAGAAAGTAGCTCAAACAGGATAACCCACAGTCTTCATAGCGCCAGCCACCCGAAGTTGATCTAATTTAGGCTGTAGTTAAATGTGTATTTCTTCAGCATCTTAGGAGGACTCAAGCACCATCTGCATCCCTGCTTTTGGCTGATTGTTTCTGCTGTTGCACCGGTTTATGAGCTATTGCATGCATTTGTAATCAGGCCTACAGTCAGACTATCTACTGCCCAATTTAGAGGCATTTTCCCCTCTCCTCTGTGTGGTAACATGCCTATCCACAGCAGCCTAGATCCCCGATGAAGGGGTGAACTCGGCAACCCCACTGACTGCCGTGTGAAGGTCCCGATCCTGGAGCTGGTCTCTCAAAGTGAGGATCTGCTGCGGCCCATTTCGCAGGAACTGCAGTGCAAGAATCTGTTAGCAAACGTTAGAGGATGGCAAGGGAAAGCAAACAGAGATGTAGGCTGGAAGGAGCCGGAGCACAGCAGTGTGGTTGCTCTTGCCTGACCAAACTGGCATATGAGTTGATTCCCAGCCCAGAAAAGAGATCAAGGAATTGAGCCAACGCTTTTTCTGTTTCTCTGTCATCTGCTCGCAGCACAATTCAGACCTCTCAATTACCTTTTTTTTTCCCAGTGTATGACAAGCAAAGCAATGGCCACGTGGTGTTTAGCACACCGGGGTCGCGGCGCTGTCTGGCCCACGCAAGGCGTCGCAGCGCTCGGCTGCCCCTGGGGAGCCCTGTAGGGCAGCCACCCAGAGCCTCCCCTCAGGGTGGTGGCACGTCCCTGGGGACGGAGCTGTCTCTCTTGTTCAGCTCTCTGTCTGCTGTGCTGGCTCAGTCTAAGTCCAGCTGGCGCAGGACTGTGTGGCTAAACAGCGATTGAAATGTAAGAAACTCCTGCACAGTGTTTGTACCCCATTTAATATCACCCACGATCGTGTCCAGTGCCTGGCAGCCCTGGGTGCAGCTGGGTCTCAGAGTATTGCTGAGCTGTGCTTTCAAGCAACGCTGTTTCTAAGCTTGCTGTCTGATGGCCCCAGTGGGTGCTCAGGAGGTCTAGCAGCCCCCCTGCCTTTCTTTGGGCCCCTTAGGGTTTTATGCGTGGCTGTTCTGCTTTGCGGCCATCCCCCCTCTCAAACTGTTCAGCCTCTGCTCCTCTAAAAGCCATCAGCAGGATCCAGACGACCCTACTTTCTCATTTCCCTTGAACGCTGATCAGCTCTCCTGTGTGCTTCTTAATCTCCTGTTCTGAGTCCCTCCCAGCTGCCTTTATCCCCATCTAATCCATTTTATCTGAATTGCTAGCCTCCATTTCTGATTTCCCCTCCACCTTCCTCCCCACCCCACATGTCTCTTTAATCTCCCATCCCACAGTCTCCCCTTCTCCCCGAGAGCAGCTCCTCCTCCTCTTTCCCCCAGCACATCAGACTTCTCTCTTTTCTCCCTGGTCTGCATCAAACCTCCTCCAGCTGCTCAGCATCAGCCTGTTCCTGCATCATCACTGCCAGGGGATTCTCTCACAGCTTTCCTTTACTAATTCCTTCTTACACCTCACTACACATCCCTTAGGGGAAACCAGGTCACTCATTTTGTGCTTTCCAGCAGCAAATGCCGATTTCTTCAAGGCAATCGCTCCAGGTGTGTGACACAGCTAATGCTGTCACCCAGAGGCAACGG
Organism: Steatornis caripensis; assembly: GCA_013398225.1. Lineage (NCBI taxonomy): Eukaryota > Metazoa > Chordata > Aves > Caprimulgiformes > Steatornithidae > Steatornis > Steatornis caripensis. The sequence continues at coordinate 136,567 of VZSC01012362.1, read as the reverse complement.
TTCTCTGCCAGACCTCTGACAAAGGTTTCAGGTGGTGGCGTTGCCTGTCTGCCCTCTGGCAGGTCTTGCTCTCAACATGTGCAAGGACCTCCAAAAATCTCACAAAGGTTGGACAGAGCCACATTTCTCTCTCTGCGGTGCTGGTGGCCTTAGACACGCCCTTGGGAGCCATCCCTATGCGGCCTCCCCCCTTTGGACATCTGAACAGTTATTTGTGGAATTCCTTATGGTTTGATAATTAGCATTTTACAGCATGGGCCTGTCATGTCCCTTTTATATCAGATTATAAAAATAATGTTTCCTAGCCCTACGTCCTGCAGTGAGACTGGCCAAAGAAAAGGGAGAGGGGGAAAAATAAAATTAAAATCTATTAAATGAAAGGCCGGAAGGAAGTGGGCTGGTTATGGGGCACAAGGGAAGGTCGCCGCCTATGATCTAGTGTGGTGGTTGGAAAGGGTTATGGGTAGATGATCGGGAGCGTGGCAAGATACTGCCATAGCTCTTAACTTAGCACTTTCCTCTCGGGGTACAAATTCACCAGCCCTATGACAGGCATGTCAAGAGAGAAGTTGTAATCTGGATCTGCCTTTTTGTTCTTACAGATACTCCAGAGCTCTTCTGCGCTACGTGCAAGTTGAAACAACCTTAAGTTTCTCCAGCTTATTCTCTCTGTTCCTATAATTCCCTTTGAGGCAAGGAAAGTAAAACCTTTGATGCATTAACAGGACTTTGCTTCCCACTGCCTGACATTCAAATGCCCCTTTAGTGAAAATGCACAGGCTCTGTCTGGGGAAGAGCCCTGCCTTCAATTGCGCAGCAGTCAGGAGCCCCCCTGCCCTCCTGATCTTCTTAAGGGGCTGTTTTTGAAGCTGCTCCTCATAGCAACTGTGGCATAAAAGCACTTGAGTGTGACTAAGCGGTGGCCTTGATGGATTTCCTAGGTCTAATCCCAGGCGCATTATCCCAGTGTTGGCATCGCAAGAAGAATGATGAATTTTAATAGCAAATCAGAGACTTCCTGGTGGTCACGTTCCCTCTCCGAGGGAGGCACCAGGCAGAGCTACCAGCTGTGAGATCTGAAGTGGGCTGTGGCTGTTTCTCTGCCTTTATAGACAACGTAGGATTGTGAGTCAAGCACTTGCTTGCGTAAGCAGACATTGCATTTGAGATCTCAGCCTGTTGAGCCCGGTCCCTCTCTGCCTTACGTCCCAAGTGGGTTTGTTATGAGACAACCTTCTGGCAAATCTGCCTGTTAGTAACAAGATCAGCTTCTACCGAAGATGAATTCTGTCCCACCAGCCAGATAGAAACAAAGATGATGTGGCATGTCAAAGCTGTTGGGATTTTTCCACACCACCTCCTGCTGCTGGGAGACCCATCATACTCCCAGGACTCTGTCGTGCACATAGGAAGTAACCTAATAATTTCATCCTTGGAACAGGACTGACTAGCTTGTGGGACCAGTTTCCTTGTAGTCTGCTCCCCCAAGACTGATTTACATGAGTGCTTTGTGTTTGTGATATTTCGTAGTTAAGTAATGTCTGCCAGGTATTATTGGTTTGGGTTTGGGCATGTAATGGCCAGGGTAGCAAGCACTAATAGATGGTTGTCTCTGACCATTTTCAGCAGTCACCTTGCCTACGTCTTGCTGACACAGTTCTTACAGTAATTAATGAGCTGGCATGTTCCTAGGAGCCTTGTCAATGAATTAATCTCTGCACAGAGGGAACAGCTGAACACAGGTTCCTCTTGTTGTCTCTGGCAAACAGGGGAAATGGAGAACCTGCAGGGAGGTGGGGAGGGGTCTGTGCAAGGAATCCCTGCTTCAAAGGTGTCCAAAATGATGCATATTGCATATATGTTGTGTACATCTGGTTTTACCCTCTTGAGCTTTCATGTGTCTGATTAGAGTCTCCAAGGTGGTTACTTTGCCTGGCGAGGGAGCGCGTTTCATTATTAACTTGGTGCTACAGGAGCAGAAAAGATGTTCAGCCCCATCTGTTATGTGAAGGCATCTCTGTGGAAGCATTTTGGCCAAGTTAGCAAAGAAAGGCAAGATCTAGGATGATCAACCTAAGGAGCTTGTTCTTGATGAATTGTACTTCATGTTTGGTCACACTGGGGTGGAGGCTGGAAGTGGGACGAGGGAAAACAGTACCTCGCTGTAGGGCTCCAGATGTGTGCTTTATCACCGCTGGAGGAAAGGTGTGCATAAAGCCAGCGAAGGAACACGCCCTTCCTCCTCCCAAGCTCAGCAGATTGTAGAGAGCCCTGTGGCCTCGTGCTGCAATAATTCTCTTCTGTATCTCGTTATGCTTAGGGACTCAGCAAACTTGAAAAAGCCTCTCCAGGCAGCTACTGACTAACCCTCCCAAGCACCACGTGTCACAGCTGACCTTGTGCTCCTCTCATTCTGCCTTTTTTTTTTTTTAAGACCTTGGTCGAAGCCCCTCAATGAATTTTCACTAAGGGGTGGGGAAAGATGAGTGAGCGGTGGTCTCTCAAGTTGTCTCCAGTGCGAATATAGCGGAAAACATGAATGTGAAGAATTTGTGGCTAAAAACACAGAGTTCTGCCTTGAGACTGCGTTGGGGTCTGGGTGTCTGTTGCCTTCCTTGAGCTGTGTCCTGATAAATGCATCAGTGGATCATTATAAATCCTGTTAAATGTTCAGGAGTCTCTCCTGAAAAAGAGGAGAAATTTCTCCTCCTCCAGTGTGACTCTGCTAAAGGAGAAGGTTTTGCATTTGTGCAGAAGAGGTGGAAGCAAGTTGATAGTGTGGGTTGGGGCAAGCCCAGGATTTGATACTACTTCGTGGTGAGTTTTTTTCAATCCCCAGTACTTGAAAAGCTGTCAAGAGAGGGAGAGGAGCAGCTTCTAAGAGGAAACTAGCTCTGTGTTGGAGTGTGTTTTGGTCTTATATGGCTAAATAAGAGCCAATGAATTCAAACGTTAATGGATGTTGTTTACTCTTCATGAAGTTTGAAGTAACTCTGAAACATCCAGCACTGGGTGTCACAGCTTGTGAATCGCCTGGGAAGAAGGATATTTAACTTTTAAGATTAGGAGCTTTTCCTTGATTTAGACAGAGTACTAGGCTAATAACCCAATTATACAGTCAATGTTGTATTAGAAGTCCCAGGGCTGCTGGTATTGATCCCAGTATAGGCATAAAGTAACTCATGCTTCTGTTAGGAAAGAAAATGGTATATTTGCTTGAGGGACAAGGTGATCTGTGAAAGCTAAGAAACGGATGTTTCCTTAGAGTGTCTAGGAGCGAGACATGGAATTTACCACCTGGTTTAGTATTTACTTGCTCTTTCCTCTCTACCAACCAGCCATGGGAAAACTCTTAAGGCTATGGCATATCTCTGCTTATTTGATTGTCCAAGAGATTGGAAAATGGTCTAAACCAAGGTCAAGTCCATCCAGGTAATGAGGGGATCAACTCGTGTAAGGAAAGGATGAAAACTGGCCACAGTTCTGCACTGAAGCCCCTGACTCAACTCTCAGGAGACAAGTTTGACTTTTGCCTGCCTGTGGGATACTGGCTCTCCCTGGCACTGTGCATGTTTCGCTTTCATTGTCACCAAAGATGTCTCAGTGATGAAAACAAAAGAACAGTAGCATGACTGTTTTTTATAAAAATGCAGGCCTTTACTTTTCTAAAATCATCCAGGTGTATCAGACCATTTCCAAGCCAATTTGTCATAATTTCAAGGACTGACTACCTGCAGTAACTGAGGACAGTGCAATTGGGGGCTAACCCTTTGATGTACAGGTCTGTTCGACCCAGCTCCAACCCACAGTGTCAGGAGGTTCATGGTGTGTCTTCAGCTTCAGTGGGTTAGACTGAGCTGGATTCTGCACTGATATTTCAGTTGTACTTTTATTAATGTAGAATTACACTAAAATGTCGGCTGGAGGAACACATGAATACTGCACTTATACCTAAGGACATTTTTATGGTCAGTGATGCAGCTAACGCACACATGTTCAATCCAGCATGGATACAGTGACTGTCTTGATCTATTGAACTGCTGAACTATTTTTGGTTCACTTAAGTGCTTCGTAGCTGCAATAATAAACAGACCAGAAATTTCTACGGAGAGCTGAAACGTTTACCTGCCCCTGCCTTGATATTGCAGAATCCCTAGGAGTTTATGGTAAATTGATCTCATTTCTGAACCCTAAGAAAGGACGTCCCAGTTTAATGGATGAATGAGGTTCCTCTAAAGTGTTTGCTGCTTTCTGAGAGTAGTCACAGCGCAAGGTGTCACCCAGCTGATTTAAGTGGCAAAGTTGGTCAATGCCGAGAGAGGCTCCCTCTGTAGTCCTGTGTGCGAGCATGGTGTTTCCAGAGGAAAACTGAGCTGAGAGGTTGCTCAACTCTTTCAGATTAAACTTTCCACAAAGATCTGTTATCTTGCTCTGAGTTAGCAAACCAAGCTTCATCTTCATGAAGAGAGGAAGGCAGCTTGCCAAAAAAGAGCAATATGAGCCAATAAAATAAAAATGTTCTAGGATCCCTTATGCTGGAAATCACATTGTGTGCTGCTTAAATATCCTCTTTAGGTTACAGAAGGCTGTAGCTGGTTGCTTCAGTTGTATCACACAGCACAGAGTTCCAGTGGTTATTGTTGCTTAAACGCTTAAAAGTGTATTCTTTATAGGTCTTCTAAGCAATTTATGTTTTAATTGTGCAGATTTTCCCAAACTGCTTTGTCAAATGTCAGTGCAAAAGCAGGAATGCCCAATACAGTATTTTATGTTCGTGACCACGCCTGTGCTGTATCATCTAATTAATCTTGCCGATTTCTATTCAGTAGCCATCATCTTCATAGCTTTTCTCCATGGAGAAATATCTCTATTACCCTTACAATCCTTTTTGAAATTGTATTCATATTTTACCATTTCCTCTTGGGTTTGTGACACAGATCTGATCACAGCACTCACCAAAGAAATTACTTGTAGTTTCTCTAGTGCACAGCCCATCAGTATTTTCAGTTTCCCAATATTTTGACTCTGGAGCGGACGTTTAAAAACCACAGATGTTTTGAGCAGATGCGTCAGAGTGTTTTATCGTGCTGAGCTGATTGAAATGACCTTTGTGTACTCAGGCATTCTTTCNTTTTTTTTTTTTAAGACCTTGGTCGAAGCCCCTCAATGAATTTTCACTAAGGGGTGGGGAAAGATGAGTGAGCGGTGGTCTCTCAAGTTGTCTCCAGTGCGAATATAGCGGAAAACATGAATGTGAAGAATTTGTGGCTAAAAACACAGAGTTCTGCCTTGAGACTGCGTTGGGGTCTGGGTGTCTGTTGCCTTCCTTGAGCTGTGTCCTGATAAATGCATCAGTGGATCATTATAAATCCTGTTAAATGTTCAGGAGTCTCTCCTGAAAAAGAGGAGAAATTTCTCCTCCTCCAGTGTGACTCTGCTAAAGGAGAAGGTTTTGCATTTGTGCAGAAGAGGTGGAAGCAAGTTGATAGTGTGGGTTGGGGCAAGCCCAGGATTTGATACTACTTCGTGGTGAGTTTTTTTCAATCCCCAGTACTTGAAAAGCTGTCAAGAGAGGGAGAGGAGCAGCTTCTAAGAGGAAACTAGCTCTGTGTTGGAGTGTGTTTTGGTCTTATATGGCTAAATAAGAGCCAATGAATTCAAACGTTAATGGATGTTGTTTACTCTTCATGAAGTTTGAAGTAACTCTGAAACATCCAGCACTGGGTGTCACAGCTTGTGAATCGCCTGGGAAGAAGGATATTTAACTTTTAAGATTAGGAGCTTTTCCTTGATTTAGACAGAGTACTAGGCTAATAACCCAATTATACAGTCAATGTTGTATTAGAAGTCCCAGGGCTGCTGGTATTGATCCCAGTATAGGCATAAAGTAACTCATGCTTCTGTTAGGAAAGAAAATGGTATATTTGCTTGAGGGACAAGGTGATCTGTGAAAGCTAAGAAACGGATGTTTCCTTAGAGTGTCTAGGAGCGAGACATGGAATTTACCACCTGGTTTAGTATTTACTTGCTCTTTCCTCTCTACCAACCAGCCATGGGAAAACTCTTAAGGCTATGGCATATCTCTGCTTATTTGATTGTCCAAGAGATTGGAAAATGGTCTAAACCAAGGTCAAGTCCATCCAGGTAATGAGGGGATCAACTCGTGTAAGGAAAGGATGAAAACTGGCCACAGTTCTGCACTGAAGCCCCTGACTCAACTCTCAGGAGACAAGTTTGACTTTTGCCTGCCTGTGGGATACTGGCTCTCCCTGGCACTGTGCATGTTTCGCTTTCATTGTCACCAAAGATGTCTCAGTGATGAAAACAAAAGAACAGTAGCATGACTGTTTTTTATAAAAATGCAGGCCTTTACTTTTCTAAAATCATCCAGGTGTATCAGACCATTTCCAAGCCAATTTGTCATAATTTCAAGGACTGACTACCTGCAGTAACTGAGGACAGTGCAATTGGGGGCTAACCCTTTGATGTACAGGTCTGTTCGACCCAGCTCCAACCCACAGTGTCAGGAGGTTCATGGTGTGTCTTCAGCTTCAGTGGGTTAGACTGAGCTGGATTCTGCACTGATATTTCAGTTGTACTTTTATTAATGTAGAATTACACTAAAATGTCGGCTGGAGGAACACATGAATACTGCACTTATACCTAAGGACATTTTTATGGTCAGTGATGCAGCTAACGCACACATGTTCAATCCAGCATGGATACAGTGACTGTCTTGATCTATTGAACTGCTGAACTATTTTTGGTTCACTTAAGTGCTTCGTAGCTGCAATAATAAACAGACCAGAAATTTCTACGGAGAGCTGAAACGTTTACCTGCCCCTGCCTTGATATTGCAGAATCCCTAGGAGTTTATGGTAAATTGATCTCATTTCTGAACCCTAAGAAAGGACGTCCCAGTTTAATGGATGAATGAGGTTCCTCTAAAGTGTTTGCTGCTTTCTGAGAGTAGTCACAGCGCAAGGTGTCACCCAGCTGATTTAAGTGGCAAAGTTGGTCAATGCCGAGAGAGGCTCCCTCTGTAGTCCTGTGTGCGAGCATGGTGTTTCCAGAGGAAAACTGAGCTGAGAGGTTGCTCAACTCTTTCAGATTAAACTTTCCACAAAGATCTGTTATCTTGCTCTGAGTTAGCAAACCAAGCTTCATCTTCATGAAGAGAGGAAGGCAGCTTGCCAAAAAAGAGCAATATGAGCCAATAAAATAAAAATGTTCTAGGATCCCTTATGCTGGAAATCACATTGTGTGCTGCTTAAATATCCTCTTTAGGTTACAGAAGGCTGTAGCTGGTTGCTTCAGTTGTATCACACAGCACAGAGTTCCAGTGGTTATTGTTGCTTAAACGCTTAAAAGTGTATTCTTTATAGGTCTTCTAAGCAATTTATGTTTTAATTGTGCAGATTTTCCCAAACTGCTTTGTCAAATGTCAGTGCAAAAGCAGGAATGCCCAATACAGTATTTTATGTTCGTGACCACGCCTGTGCTGTATCATCTAATTAATCTTGCCGATTTCTATTCAGTAGCCATCATCTTCATAGCTTTTCTCCATGGAGAAATATCTCTATTACCCTTACAATCCTTTTTGAAATTGTATTCATATTTTACCATTTCCTCTTGGGTTTGTGACACAGATCTGATCACAGCACTCACCAAAGAAATTACTTGTAGTTTCTCTAGTGCACAGCCCATCAGTATTTTCAGTTTCCCAATATTTTGACTCTGGAGCGGACGTTTAAAAACCACAGATGTTTTGAGCAGATGCGTCAGAGTGTTTTATCGTGCTGAGCTGATTGAAATGACCTTTGTGTACTCAGGCATTCTTTCCCTCACCAAATGTTACAGTGAGGTTAGGTCCTTTCAGGCAAACTATCCCAACCCTTGCCACTGTCTACAAGAAACATTGTCTGAAGCTGTGCTGACTAGCTCTCTCATATTTGGTAGTCTTTCTGAAATTCTTCGTGAGATCTTTCAAGTCCTGTTTAATGGTCGATTTCCCGGTAGATTTTTCCATCTCATTGTTCATTCTTTTCCTTCCAGAAGCTAATAGATGCCTCCAGACCTCGCACTGACCATAAGACTTTCATGGTTGTCTTCTCTTCTACCTTGAAGGCTGACCATACGAAATCCAGGCAAACTCAGTGTGGCTCTTTGTCTCCCTCAAGTGACTAGCACAAATACCAACCTCTGTGCAATTATAACATCCTCCTGTGAATTAAACCCCAAGGTGTGCTGTTCCCCTTGAAGAAGCTCATCTGTATTTTTTTATCTGATTTCTTTGGGAACATAAATCTGCAGATTTTTTAAAAGATGCTTTGTTCCTTGCCTAGAAAATTCAGGATGAGAGGATGACGGCCTCAGACTCTCCTCTGACATTGCTGCTTGGGTAGACAAAAGATATGAGATGGCTGCTCCAGACCCAACATTTTCCAAGACATCACCTCCTATTTCCTAGCAGTCTGAAAAATTCCACATTTAAAATTTACACCCAGATCTGTCTCAGTAGCTGCGGTGGTGAGAGCAGACCTTGCTAAACTGGGCTTGTGGGAAGTGAAGGTGGCTGTGCTGCTTCCAACCCAAGCCGCTGTGTCCTCATTGGGCTGTGTGGCACTGGGTGGTCTCCTTGGCCTGGCAATCTGCAGGCAATTGCTCTGGCAAATGCCCAGAGCTCGTTACATACTGTTATCAAAGTTGTACTGAGGAGATCAGAGCAAGGTTCCTTCCAGATACCTTAACTCAAGCTAAGGACATAGCAGAATTGTCCTTTGGTTCCGTTGTCATATATACCTGTCTTTTTTCACTGCGTCCTCTAGATCTTTGTATGCAAAGAGAGTTTCTCCAAAGTCACCAGACACAGCTGGAGTCAGGGCACTGGCATGTGTATAAGCAACTTGGGGGACACTTGAAAAGATAGATTCCCAACTGGCTGTCTCCGTTCTCAGCAGCAATGATTATCCCAGCTCTGAATGACAGAGTGCAATAAAATGGAGACAACTCTGCCCTTGATACATAGTAAGTGAAAGTCTAGCAGGAAATCTCCGAAAACTTCCCTACATTTAGATTGGACGAGCGAGCGCAGCCCTTTTCTGTCTGTCTTTCTCTTCACTCGGTTGCAGCAGCAGCAGCAGAGCTGGGCCTTTTGTGTCTTTGTCTTTCTCTTTTCTTCCTTCTCCTTTTGCAGCTCCTAGGATGAAAAAATAATGTGGCTTTTCTGGCGTCCTAACCCCATTCTGTCATCCCTCCCGCACTCCTGTGAAATGCGTGCTATACTACAATAAAGCTGGTGTGCAGCAGCAGCATGGAAATGGTATTGGCAAAGCTGTAACGGAGGCAGCAATTTGTGACCGCTGCCAGGTGGACTTCTGAGGGATTGTACCTGAGCTAGCGTTACCTTGCTGCTAGCCACTGAATTCCGCTCTATCATCTGAGGCAGGTAAATCTATTGGTGCTATTCAGGTGTGCTTACCACAGTGCCGTCCTTTTTCTTTAGGAAAAAAAAAGTTTACTTTTAATTGGAACGAATGTTAGTTATTCCACATTTAAAAAGTGATAAAGAGAGGCAGATATAAAAAGAGGGAAATAGATGGTTGAAAATTGAAAATATTTTGCCTATAATTAGTTCTTAAAACTGCACATTTTTCGGTCATTAATACATGGAATTAAGGCAAGGGAAGCTGACTAGTCAGGGACAAAGTTTGTGGCTGGGTGACCTTGGAGCTTGTAACCACTTGGGTCAGAGGCAGGAGGACATGTACCCCGCCAGGCACAAATGATTACCTTTTCCTTCCTTTGTCTTCACATCCCAATGCTTGGTCTCAAGCAGCTGCCCTGCTTGCTCACTCACCCCTGTGTCGTGGGTGATGCGGTCTGAATCCTATGTCTGTTGAGACACGGCTGCAGAGTCGTTGAGGTTGGTACTTTAAGAAGTCACTGATTGCTTTCAGACTCCAATTTTTCCCTTCCTATCCCATCACCTGTCCTTTAAGAAGCGGGTACATCCCTCAAGGAAGGACTAGCCTAGGCACAGCTGGAGACAGCACATGTCCTGACACAGACTTGGGATCAGGCTTGGAGGAGTTCTTAACCCTGGCTTGAACCTCATGGACCTGATGTCTCTTTCTCCCTTTTCTCTGCCCTCACCATCTTTGCTGAGGCTGGATGAAACACAAAGGTAAAGAAGTCCACAGATTTAGGGGCTGGAAACACGGGGAATTATGAGCTCCCTCTGTTTCAGCCACTCTGGTGCAGCTGGATTTATGTTCCCAGAATGGGTTAAGCCTTAGCTCTCTTCAATTTCCCATTTTCCTGCTCCGTCAGCACCGTGGATCACACCCCAAGTATCACCTGGGATGTGCATTCACTCAACAGTTCTTGCTGCAGAATTACACAAGAAAGGAAATTCAGAGAAGAACATGTGGCTAAAGGAGAAAAGTCTTCTCTTAGTTATAGCTGTGGGCTGGGTAAAAATCAGAGTGAAGGAAATATGTCGTTTCCCATCTATTGCCACCTTCCCGCACCCCATGCAGAGCAGTGCTGCTAAAAGGCTGGTGCACCCTTGAATATCTTCATGGAAATAGTTTTATGATCCCTCTTAGCCAAGGTATCCGTCAGCTGCTAAAGGCATCGTTTTCTGTTTATCTTCTTATAAGCTGCTGCTCCAGCGGAGCTGCAAAATTAACATTGTGCTCAGCAAAATGGTCTATGTAAAACAAGGGCAATTTATACAGAAATATCCATAATCCTCCACATTAGAATTAGGCTGTTAAAATTCTGGCACCTCTCAGAGGTCACTCTAACCTAGTTAAGTTCTGTTAAGAAAAGCTGTTATTATGGCTCACAGCTTTTTTTCCTGCAATATGGTCTCCTTCAGCTTATGCGCTTCAGGACTCACCTCTATCTCCCCTACCCTGCTCTCTGCCTCTCCTGATTTAAATTGCATTACTTTCTGTCATACGTTATTGAAGACTAAGCTTAACTACCTGAACACCATGAAAAGTACTCAATAGTGGGGTTGAAGTTCCTGCATGATTTCCTTTTCTTGTTTCTTCTTTTCCCTCTTTGGGATTTTGACCGCAAATTAAGCACGTTGAGGGAGGCTGCTTGTAGAAAAGGTGCTGAGCTGGAACAGAACAGATGTGAATTCTGTTCCCTGCTGTGACGTGGGTTTCCTGACTGTCCTTGGATATACAATTTCTTTTCTCTCTTCTTTTTTCTCTCTTATTCTGCCTCATTCCCCGCCCCTCACTGCTTTGCACGCGATAATATTTATGTTCACCATCTAGCATATCTCAATGTGTTTTTTCTTCTAGAGCAAAATCCAAGATTAACCAATGTATACATAGTACTGTGAAGAGTAGGATTTCAGTCTTTGGACCTCAAATTTGGTGATACCACACAAATAAATATCCCTCCTTCCAGCTCATTCAGCATTACTATACGCTGTTCGAAACAGAATGATGCTAAGGTTAAACTTGATCTCTCTAGCCTGAGGTTTTTAATGAAGTAAAAGGGAGAAGATTTCGTTCCAGTACTAGTGTGGCAAGTCTATGGCCTTAAATGGAGTCCGGTTGAATTTATCTGGAGGGTAAGCACGCAACTATGTAAATATTTAAAGCCACTGGCTTCCTGGTACTTTCTTGTGCAATATTCCCTCTCATGTACTGAATGGCGAAACCTGGAGCTCTGGCTGTCCTGCTTCCGTGACAGAGGTATCACGAGCACTTCAGGGATGCGTAGTAGGTCCTGGTTTCTTACAGAACAAGTTCCAAGGAAACACTTATAGAAAAAAAATGGCACTTTACACTTCAAGATAGAGAATTCCCCTAGCAGGCATGGGGAAAACATCTCCCTTGCAAAGCAATATAGTCATGTTTCTGGAACCCTGATACGACCACAGATTGGCTTTCAGGTGCTATGCGCCATTGCAAAGCAGAAAAATGCTTATGCTAGCGTAAGTGGGCAAACCAAAGGTAAAACACCGCGGCTGGTCAAAGAAACCTCAGGGGAGCACTCCATAGGGACCTCCTGTCTTGTGGCAAGCAGATTAAAGCAAACCTTGTTTCTCCTTCATAGGTGGCAGCATGACGTTGCAAGAAGTTCGTTCTCAAGATGTGCTTGCCACAACTCATGGTAGAGTCCACATTTCTCATAATACAGATAAAAGTGACTAAATTAAGGCTGCAGACAACACACCCTTGAATGAAAGGAAATCTCTTCCCCCATGCAGAAAGGAAAGTAATTACATTCAGAGGACCCCAGAGAGCTCCTATCTCTACCACTGATACGAAGAAACAGACTGAGAAAGATCAGTCTGACAAACAAGAATATATTTATACTGCAGTAATCAAAGGGGCACAGGCACTGGACCTTGGGAATTTGACCCTTATCTGAGAATGGCAGGACTGTTCCCTCATGTGTTAGGTTATGAAGCTACTCCAGAATATAGAAAATTCTATACTGCAAAGTTATGCATTGGCAGAGGAGCCTGTTTCAGTAGCCCAGGACAGGATGCTGTGGTTAGATTCTGATTCAGCAAGGATGTACCTAACCTTCAGCATGCAGGTAATTTTGGGGGTACCTGTGAAACTAATTTTATTACTGTAAGCTAGTCTATTGTTTAAACATCATGTAAAATAAAGTGACAGAAGTTCACTCGCTGCCTGGGTATAACACACTGCTGGTTATTCCAGGCAACTCTGGCTTGTTGAAAAGTTTATAAGGACTCCACAATTTCACTGCAGGAAGCTGTTTTATAGCTGTCTGACCATGTCCCCATTGGGATTTTGAGTGGGCTGGGGTCTCTTTAATAGCTTTAGAGGATCAGAGAAAAAACAGGGGAGAGAGTGCTTTAAGCGATTTCTTTATCCATTTTCCTCCCCCTTTAGGAAGGATCAGCTATCTATATTTCTGATGAATGTTTGTTCTTTAAAAGTCTCCAACAGTGAGATTCTACCACACCTCCAGGCAATTCACTCCAGTGCCCTACTCTCCTTACTGTTAGGAAGCTTTTCCTGATGTCTAACCTTCATATCTTTTGCTGCCACTTAAGCCCTTTATTTCTTGTGCTAACCATCCTGGTTGAAGCAAACAGATTATTTTCTTCCTTTTTCTACCAGCCTTTATGCAACTGATGGGTCTTATGCTCCCTCCACTGTTTTTCTCTTCTCTGTCTGGAAGAACACCAGCTCCCTCATAGATCGTGGTCTTTGATCTTTGACAGTTCATGTTTCCCTCCTCGAGACTTTCTGCAATTGTTCCACTTTTTTTTTTTTGAGGTTCAGTGCCCAAAACTGGATGAAACTGAGGTTTTACTGATACAGGCTGAGGAAGAGAAATCAGTTACCTTCAGTTACAACTCCTGACATATTCCAATCCTCACCGTATACTTGTACAAATACGATTTCAACGAAGACAGAAATTGGTGGAAAATTACTTTCTTCTTGTGGCAATTTAGACTGATCTGATGCCTTTCAGATGACATTACTAAATTTTATTACAACTCAGGTTCTTTCTTCAAATCATGAAATCTCTAGGACAGCTAGTACTGATAAGGTGACCGTACTTCCATTAGTCTTTGCTTTGAGCGTTGACNTGTGGCAATTTAGACTGATCTGATGCCTTTCAGATGACATTACTAAATTTTATTACAACTCAGGTTCTTTCTTCAAATCATGAAATCTCTAGGACAGCTAGTACTGATAAGGTGACCGTACTTCCATTAGTCTTTGCTTTGAGCATTGACATTTGAGTGAGTGCTGATAGTTGTTCCCAGGGAATCAACATTGCGCTATGATTACTTGATCTCACAGACCTTGACTTTGAAATTAGAGGGCTTGGAGATGGGTTTGTGATATTTTTTGTCTCCCCTAAGAGACAACAAGGTGGCTGATATTGGATATGTGCTTCCATTTGAGAAACTAGGAACTAGCTGACCACTTTTCTCGCGTTTTCCTATTGTAACTTCCTCTTGGAGATCCTTTTGTGTACTTTGAAGGAAAGCCAAGCTAGCAGACTTATCTCTGCACTGATACAGCATGGGGACAACTCCTTTCCATTACTGATAACAGACTGTCACCCAAACGGAGAAAACTCTGAGGCTGACATAAATGTGATAATGAGACTCTCACAGGAACAATGACAAAGAGCAATCCAAGTCTGAGTCCTGACAGCAGCCTTGGTGGCAGAAGATCATGTTGCATACTGTCTTCTTGCTTATGATGAGCACATGAGAGAGAAATTTTTGTTTTTAAGGGACAATGGTGGATACGGCAAAACAAGGACAGAGATGAAACTTCATTCCTCCAAGGAAGCCCCTGACTGTCACCTTTGACTTCAGAGGAAGGTTTGTAGGGAACAGCTGATGTTGAGAGGAGATGGAAAGCTTTGAAAAGTTTTGGTGTGTTTTTGGTTAAACCTTGCTTGCTTCTTCCTCTGCCCATTGTGGCCCTATGCAAGCCCTCCTTCATGCTTGTTTCTCTGTGTTCACTTCCCTGGGTGGGAGCCTCAAAGACGATAGATTATCGAAGAACCTGTCATGAAAACAGGTCAATTTTCCACAGATTTTGTGCCTGAATTGAGCTTTTCTGCTGAAACATAAAAATTCACAGCAGAGCTTTGTATTGCTACCAAAGAAGAGGGGAAACAGATTTTTTTTTTTCTTTACAGCTGACTTAAACAGGTGACACCTTCCTAGCTCTAAAGGTCTTCAATAAAATCCAAATTTGATCCGTTGAGATGGAGATCTTTTCTCCCATATTGTCATTTTTTAGATACAATAGCTGCCTCTCATTGCACTGTGGAAATCTTGTTAAAAAAGGACTCCCTGACAATGATGCTCCTTAAACTGGGCCATTAGTCCTTTAACAGTGCACCAGGGGATTAATAGTGAGTTAGTGAAGCTAACTTCAGATTGCCTTACTCAGGTTCTTCCCCTAAGAAATGTAAACTGGTCTAAGGAAATCAGAAAGGGGACACTATAAGTGCATAAATGGAGACGCTGTGGATGAGACAGCAAAGAGTCTGAGGGCTTTTGGCCCTGCATCTAGTCAGATTCTCTTGGTTTGGCACAAATCTGCTGGTGTGACCCTCTAGAAAAAGCCCCATGGCCTGAGATTCGCTCCATACAACTATAGCTACCACAAAGATCCGAATCCAGGGAGAGATTCAGGTGCCTACACTCCTAATGCAACTGGATTCACAAGGGTATATGAGACATCCACACTGGGCTTTCTGGAGACTCAGCTCTTCCAGAAGTCAGGTGGGAGGCCCTCAATTACCTGAAGTGGTACCAAACGCTTGTGCTTGGGTACCTGAATTGATCCTATAAATGGCACTTGGAGAGATCTAGAATATCCAAGGACAATTCAGCCCATCCAAAGATACCTGTAGAAAGTAGAAGTGTGAGGAGTTTGAGAGGAAACTCCAAACCTTTTTCTTGGATTTGCCTAGTATTACAAGTTTCCAACTCAGTCCTCACATGGGGTAGAGCCAGTGCCCTCAGACCTTAGGCACTGAATTTGCTAGTGAACTGGTGCAAATGGGAAGGATGGTGCAAACCAGGGACCTTAACTGTTGTGCTAAGGAGAAAAAATGGGGCACTTTCGAAATAATTGTGAAGGGAAATGAGAAGAAACATGGAAATATCAAATTCACTTTTAATTGTCTAGATGTAGTCACATCATAAAATAAATGAAGATTTTTAACTCCCACAGTATTCAGGACATTTTTTCACCCTAATATGCTCCCATTCAGATTTGCTACAAAACCTCAGGCTGCAATAGAAGAGAATCTGGTTTGTTGTGATTTTCTCTCAAATTTTCTTGCTCGTAGCTATAAACACCTGGAAATCCCAGCAGCACCAGCAAAGCTCTATGCTGTCCTCATGCTCCACAGAACATAAGAGAAGCTGACTGAAGATTGTGTTGACTGGACCACAACAGCCCCAGCACATTTAACTGCAAGATATGGTCAAATGCTTTGCCAGCTCCCCTGCATCCTGCAAGCTGTGATACGTACTGGCTGGCAGTTGTGCTTCTTGAAAGCATGCTACATGGAAGCAACATCTCTGCCACATGTGGTCTGAATGTTATGGTCATGCTAATTAGTCCATGACCAGTGCTCCCACTCTTCCCAGTCCCATAGATCTGCTGTTGTTTCATACCCTGCAATTCAGAGGTGTGATAAAAGGTGTTAAAGTCAGAGGGTTTTTTGTCTTGTTGAATTCTCTTGCTTTGTGGGTTGCATTTCAATTCCAAATTTTATCCGGGTTCAGCCTTGTGAGGGTTTCATTAGATCTACAGAAAGAATGGAACAGTGAAAAATAGAGAGAGAGGCAGGAGAAAGATCAGCTTTACAGCTGCATTTAACCTAAAGGACTGACTAACATATTCTTGGTGGTTCAGGTTTTGAATATTATAGAGTTCTCACACAGGACAAACTTGCTGGGTCTTTTTCTCACTGTACACAATGAGGATATATATGTATTTTAGAAAAATACTTAGCCAGAAGGGAGAAAACATGTAGTGAAAGATAAATTATGCAGATAATGTGCTATTACACTCACAAAGTACAGGGGACGTGAATTTCCTTGGGGAGACACCTCTGAGAGGGAAGTATGGGACAACACATAAAATAAAATAAAATAAAGACGAAAAGGAAGGGGAAAAATGAATTGGAAGTAGTTCTGGCAGATTTTGCTTGAAGGAGAAAGAAGACTGAATGAGCAAAGGATTGTACTGGGGGCGATTCCTTCCAACGAAAGGAGTTTGTATTGGCTGTGTCACTTATCAATGTCACTACTCCAACTCCTGTGGACACTGAGCAGTCCTTTTGACCCTGCAGGTATTTATGGAGCTTACTGTGAGTGACTGGAAAGTGTGAAAAGAATCAATGTAGAAAACAACTGGTAGAATCTCTTCCCTCCAGGCTTTCCCTTTGCTCTGAGGTGGGGAACGCACTGGCTTTTTATGGTTCTGGTCTGTGCTATATGGCCCGTGGGGGTCTGGCAGGATCAATTCCTGTGGGTTGTGTAGCAATGCAGGATCAGATACAGCAGGCAAAGCGGCCCCTGGTCTTATGAGAGGCACAAAAGTGCTCCTGAGGGTGGAGTGATAATCGTACTTGAACGGCAGAACGTAGAGCCTCAGCAGGCAGTAACACTTCATTTCATCAGGAACAGCAAGTTCGTCTTGTTTCAACCCCAGAGCTGTACCTTGTAACCACANCAATGTAGAAAACAACTGGTAGAATCTCTTCCCTCCAGGCTTTCCCTTTGCTCTGAGGTGGGGAACGCACTGGCTTTTTATGGTTCTGGTCTGTGCTATATGGCCCGTGGGGGTCTGGCAGGATCAATTCCTGTGGGTTGTGTAGCAATGCAGGATCAGATACAGCAGGCAAAGCGGCCCCTGGTCTTATGAGAGGCACAAAAGTGCTCCTGAGGGTGGAGTGATAATCGTACTTGAACGGCAGAACGTAGAGCCTCAGCGGGCAGTAACACTTCATTTCATCAGGAACAGCAAGTTCGTCTTGTTTCAACCTCAGAGCTGTACCTTGTAACCGCAGGTCTCAAAGCTGACGTTTTGAATCCCTGTCACTTGCCTGCACGGAATCTCAGCTCCACTGCAGCAGTCCTTCTGATATNCACTTCATTTCATCAGGAACAGCAAGTTCGTCTTGTTTCAACCCCAGAGCTGTACCTTGTAACCACAGGTCTCAAAGCTGACGTTTTGAATCCCTGTCACTTACCTGCACGGAATCTCAGCTCCACTGCGGCAGTCCTTCTGATACGTTTGTGCTTCTCCTGCACAGTGCAGTGGGCTGAATTGTGCTCGAGTCGACAAGTGGAGAGAATAAAATAGGTTGGGATTTTTTCGACCCTTGAGACAGGTCCATAAGGTGAGAGTTTCCTCCTGTGACAGTGCACACAGGGTTTCGGTGTGTTCAGCCTCAGACTCTCTGACCTGGCTTTTGGAGTCCCTGAGATGAGGTACTGAAGGGACGCAGTATTTCACCGGGTATGCTGCAACTATTGGCAGAAGTGTAATTGGCTCTTCCCACAGGGCTGCCGCCACAAGGTTCACTGCAGATAAAACATGAGAAACAAACCCAAGTGCTGGAACCCTGTGACCCTGCCTTCACATATATGTTTGAGGTGACCGCTGTGCTATGTATTGACCTCCTGCGAGCAGCCACTGTAAGAATCACTCCCATTCTCTGTGCCCACCATTCTGCAGCCCCACATTAAGAAAACAAGCGTATCAGTCTTTTGGGTTTATGTTGACATCCTGAGGTTCAGAGACTTTTTGTTTGTTTGTTTTCCCTATTCTCCGCAGTGCATAATTGGCCAGGTCGCATTCATGCTTTCTTTCCCTTACAGCTTTGTGCCAGGCATTAGTCACAACTGGAGACTGGACTTAATTTCCTGATGCTGTACAAGGAGCTGTCTCTCCTGGAGACCTGTCTGTTGTGATCAGAACTTGTAAATGGTATCGGCCCAGAGGTCCATTCAGGTGAGCAGTTCTCTGTTTATTTTGATTCGGATCATTGCTGCTCCGTTTTCCTTGTCTTGTCTTCTGCCTCCCTTGCTACATACATCTTTGTTCCTTGGTCTTTTGAGTTTCATAGCCACTGGTGGTTCCACCATCTATGAATTTTTCTAATCCCAATAGAAGTTATTGGCCTTGACTTAAAATTATTACCTATTCCCTTTGTAACAGCTGCTGGCAAAGCTGCTGTTCTCCTGATGGATTTTGTTGGGTCTAAGTTTGATAGCTTACTTATGACAAAGGCCAGCAGTCTGTTAAAACAGTATCATCTCTACATTTAATACTTCTCTGCCCCCAGCTCTCATTTAATCCAAGTATTAAACATCATTCACAATGTTGCAAAAAGCAGTTGCTGTTTGCAATATTAGGAGGAAAAAGTCATAGGAAATAATGGGTAAAAATGTAAGTACTGAACATCAGCATCTTTGGTTGCTGTAATTGATAAAAGATAAAATAACTGCTGTCTCATACCCTTCTCCTGAGGCTTTCCCTTCTTGACAAAGTGGCACGCATGAAGGTGAATGCCTCTCTATCATCAGTGGACTCACAGATTTCTTGTATTTGTGCTGTTATTTACACATAAAATATTTCCAGGTTTTATTCTTGGCCTTTCCTTGCATTGCATGTAAGTGCATTTTCTTGTGTCATTAAGCAGTACTTTAGAAAACAGGTGGTGCCTCTAGGGTAAACCTTTAAACAGTGTCCTACTCTGACAAAATCCTGCTTTGTAAGCAAACCATGTTGTGCATATTTCTCTCGTTGTTTTGCAAATTGCAATTACAAAGTGCTTTTGCATTTCAACAGGATCTCTCTGACCTAAGAGACAGTAAAAATAATGTTAGAGAGGGCACAGCTGATGACGCTCTGACCAACCTTAAATAGCTAGGCTTGTTTCACTTGGGCAAATTATATATTTATAATGACCCATTATGTCATCAGAATACTTCAGCAGAGATGCTGCAGCTCCAACTCACATGAATATTCTTTTGAAGGGCTAATCAGAAGAGATATACCATCAAGATTATGTGCTTTAAAAATACAGTTCTAGACAGCACTGTCCAAACTGGGCAACAATGATTAATCTATTCTGATTAATCAGATTACATAGCTCCTTGCTACTCACCAGTTCTCCATGATCTTAGTTCAGATCAAAGCTTAGGCTAGAGAGATTAATTTTGTGCCAGTGTTTGAAAATCAACAGCCTTTCTCCAGATCATAGAAAATTGGTGCTCATGAGGTTCCTTGCTTATTGAAAGCACCGGGATATACCTGAGGGTTTCAGTTTAAGTTCCTTCTTTAAGGCCCTTCCTGCCTTTGTTTACCTGTGTGCAGCTAACAGGCTGCATAAGAACAATATTTCATTCTCACTTAAGTAGTGTTCATGCTACACGGACCAGCTGGTGTTCTCCTAAGTGTGCAGGAGATGAGTCGAACAGAAGATTTTGAAAATAAAACCAGCTCCATGTGCTACAGCCAGAGAATAATGCAAGGGCAGGGTATGATGATTGCGGTGCTGAGTTACCCCTGTCTCTTTCCATCGAGCAAGCTGAAGTTCTTCGGTGGACTGGAAGGGGAGGTTCAGGGACAACTTACTGTATCATGAAAAAAGCAGATCCAGTGCAACCTGTCTTATTGGATGAAGGTCTAGGAGGTTGTAGGAACTACATGTTGCACCTAACTAAACGGGGAATGTTAGTTTCTGTGAGGGTTTATTCAGATACTTTCATGGCTGTTGAATAAAATGTAAATCAAGAGAACAGATGACTTAGAAGAAAATAAAACGTTTTTTAAATCAGAGGTGCTCCTCAGTGCTTTTCAAGGGAAATGCGTGGTGACACATTCCACAGCAGTGTGGCAGCCGTGGGCATTGCTCTGTTTATAGCTTCTGCTCTAGAAGAGATAAATGATATGTGCTGAAGCAGTCGGGCAAGAGTGTGTATGCCAGTGTGTCTGCATGCTAAATGTCTTCTGATCTTGCAGTCAGTATGTGAGGAAACTCCTCTTCATTAGGACTTCTCTCTGGAGAAGGCACATATGCAGTGAAATATGTTTGTTTGTCTGTCTGCTCAGTCAATGGTCGTGCTGGAGGGCTAGGGCTAGAGCCATTGCTGTTCTGAATCTCCTTGCCTGGCTACTTCATACTTTTGGAAAGCAAGGGAAGAAATGTCTTTAATTCTTATTTATTTTTTTCCCTAAGCCATGTTTCCATGGCCAAATTTGCAATCGGAGCTCAATGTTTCCAGATTTCCTTTGATAACTTAGCAGAACAGTGAGGTGCAAAGTTTTACCTTTCCATCTTTTTCCCTTTTAAGAGACTTTATTGCCTCATTGTACCTTAGGAGCATGTCTCCTAAGGATTAAAGTAACAAGGTCCCTCTGTCTGCTTTGGATACGCACACGGCACTTCCTGAACCTCAGCTATTCTCTTTGTGCAATTCTGCTAATGAAAAGCTGATCATAGAAGAAGATAGTTTGTACTTGTAAATCCATGGCGCAGGGAGGACATTACTGTATTGCTTCCTGTCTGCTGTCACTGAGGTCCCTGTTCTCGCATGCAGTGAGGCACGAACAGCCACAGAAATCCAGCGATGGCCCTGCTATTGTTTTCCGGAGGGATGAATGTGGAAATAAGTGTCAGGAAAAGGAAATTGCCAGCCATGCTCTCTGTCCTGGCCACTTGCTTGTGGGAAAAGTAGCTCCGATTTCTTCCATGGAGGATGGAAGTATATTTTTTTTTTCGATCTGCTAACAGTCTCCTCAGAGAAAACTGCCGTAAAATACTTCACATGTGATTTTGACCTCACCCTCCAGTTCAGGTCTGGCCTTCATCCCACTCAATGATCCTGTGAAGGCGGCTGATTTTGAGGACTTTCTCCAGAAGCAGCACACGGAAACCATTTCTGCTCCCTTTGTTAGGGCGTGAAGGCTGTCCTTCACAAACCAGGACAGTAAGGAGTAACCATCCCTCCCAGCCCTGATCATGCCCCGTGTCCACTGTGCAGCTAAACTCATGTGCTAACGTTCGTATAATGTGGCGGAGTTCTGAATGTAAAGCACAGGGGACAGTTCACGGCCAGAGAAACAGTATATACATGTGTGAGTCAATTTGTTGTTGTATGGACTCTCTGTGTGGGGTACTCGCTCTTTGGTAAACTTCTGATGGCAAAGTGATCTTCAAAGAGCCGTTAAAAAGCAGCATGTTGTGAGAGGCATCACTGAGAGGATGAAGGTGACTGCCCATTACCGGCTGCTCTGAGTGGAAATCTAGCACGGCAGAAAGCTGGGGCCAGGAGGGACAGCACCTGCACAGTGCGCGTTGGCTAGTGGAAAGCCCGCTTTTTCAAAGTTCTGTCTTCACACCTTTACAATCCAAGTAAGGTGGAGAAATAAATCACTGTGTGCATTTGTCATCTTCCCCCTGCTAGCACCAGTCAAAGACTTTGAATATAGCTAAACCACTGTGTTTCCTCAGAGTAAACACTCGAATACTCAAAATAAATTGCTAGGTTCTGGTATCAAAGGAATGATTTATAAGCCAATTATACGAGGAATTTTATTCTCTATTGTTGCTCTGATAGATTATGGGTCAATTAGGTGTTTTACTTCTGTAGGAACACATCTTTCTGCCATAAAATGGCTGAACATGGCACGCTGGGGTTCATTCTGTTCATCTTGCAAAACACCTCCAGTTTGTAGCAAAACTCTCAGAATCATTCTGCCAGGGGCTGGCTCTGTAATTTTTATACTGTTTTGTCTCTGTTTGCCGCGGAGTGCATTAGCAGGAATGCAGATTTTCTTTCTGTGAAATAATCTTTCTTCACCCAACCTTGTCCTCGTCTATCTTCTCATCAGACTTGGGATGTGCAGATGATGTTCATGGTTCAGCTGAGTCTGTAAATAATTAGCCATTGAGGAATGGATATCTTTGACCCTTCAGAGTAGCTTGACAGCATCAGTAATGGGGCTGAAGGGCAGCAGCTAGGGATTGTCCCTAAGGAAGTATATGTATAAATAGTCGGTGGATGGAAATCAGAGGAACATAAGATCAGCAGTATTGGTTCAGGCCATCTAGGACAGTACCCTGTCTCCAGCAGGGGCCGTAAGCAGACACCTGGCGAAGAATAGCAATAGGGCAAGCATGTTTAGTCTTCCTCCATAACATTTTTTCCTCTCTGAGTATATTCAGCTCAGGATTTCCCAAGATTGATGCGATTCTCAGTAAGCCACACTGGATTTCTCTTGTAGCTGCTTGTCCAATCTGTCCTTGAACATCAACAATTCTAGCATCATTCTGAACCAGGCACATTAGCTTTTAGAGTGAAACCTGTTATTCTCTATGATGGTACAAAACCACAGTTACTCTAAAGCTCTTAGCATGAGTCATTTTTATTGGTGAAATCTGAACAAAGAGAATTTGACCAAGACAGTTAATGGGTATAAAAGAGGAAATTCAGGGGGAACCAGTTCTATGACCATGCCTCTAAAGTCTTGCACCACTTTAGCAATGCAAATTGATTAGTGCATTTTAATTATCTTGTTAATGCAGACTTCTCCACTCCTGCATGTTATTTACATCAATATAGGCCAGAAGGAGAATCAAGCCCATGGGTTTTGTATCATCCTTGAATCTACTCCTCCTCCTTTTTTTGCAAATTAGAATAGCAATGGCACAGTCTTGAATAGCGTATTTTTCTAGTTCTATAAGGTATAGTAATCTTCTCTAGCCATAAGGAGATCGAAGCTAAGAGAAACAAAATCCAGTCCCTGTCACATTTCTATAATGGTGATGTAAAGACCCCGGGTAGGTGGCTTTGGTATTCCGATGCCCAGCCTTTTTCATTTACTGGATGTGGCTTTTAGCATCCTGGAGTTGTTTGCATTAGGTGGCGTACATTGAGGAAGCCTTTTCCTCAGAATACCTGCCTCTCCTTGTTGTTTCTGTCCCCACATTACAGTTATCTAATGTATGAATACAACAACCACTGCAATAATTAGGACCTCATATGGCATTCACAAATTATTATAAGGCAGTTCCAGCATTGGTGGAATGGATAAGTAGTCAGAAAGAATAAAATAAGGAATGCCACTTGTGTGAGCTGAAGGTGACTAAAGTCACTGTACTTACAACGTATAAACATTCAGTAAGTTAAGTGTCTGTACAGGCTGGACTTAAGGAACTTTTCCAGGTTTGTTCTCATTCTGGATGAAAGAGCACCACACGTCAGAAGGGTGCATTGAACTCCTTTACAGAGATAGATGCCCTTCATGGCATATTTCTCTGAAGATGTTCTTTATTATATTTGGCTTCCCTCAGTTGGGTGAGAAGGTCTGTAATATTTGTCTGCCTGTTATTGTACTGCCATTTCCTAGTTATAATGAGTATTTAGTGTTTTCAATGGTTTGCTGCTTCACTGAAAACACAACAGTCATTGGAGCCATTAAAGGATTCTTAGTCAACCCACTAAATATAAAAAAAATCAGAGAGCATGTATAAACTATGAGATTTTACTGGCCTGCCTGTCAGCTGGGAATGTGAGCAAATCATGCCCGCTAGCCATCACAGTCATGCTAACAAAAGCTTTGAGGCACATGCGAAAATGCAGATAGTCTGATGTTCTTTGGTCGTGGCTCTGGAGAAATATTATAGCTGGGCTTGGAAAAAAGTCTTCTGGTGATGTAGACTGCATGTCCTTTATGGACGGTTGCTCAAATATGCAGAGTGTCAAGAATTTCAGCGTACAAAACCCCATTCGGTATTTTCTCCCTCATACTGTGTTTCCATCCAGCTGAAATACTTCAGCTACTTGGATGAAAATTGTCTTTCAAACTGAATAGCTGGCTTCATATTTTCGCAAAATATTTTTTAATGATGTGGAATAGGCATGATGGGGCCACAGAAAGTAGTAACAAGGATGGTTAGAGGGTGACCTCCCAGGATGTCAGCTTCTCCACAAGAAGCCCCAGGATACCCTTTATCTTTGTTTCTACAGAGCAGATGCAAAGCAACCAACCCCTTTTTTTCCTGAGGACAAATCACTTCCAAGCACATCTGGTTGAGCATGAAGAATGAGACTATGAATACAGACAATTATGATGGAGTAGAGGCCTTGTAAATTTATACCCAAACTTACCCCCTGGTAACTCATTCATCTGCGTGTCTTGACAGGATGCATGTGAAATAGTGGGACAATGAAAGCTGTTGTTATGCTGAAAGATGTTAATAGCTGGCCTCAGGGTGAGCTGGGTTTCCAAGACAATCACAGATAACACAGCGGAAATGTTAGACTCAGGAGAATGAACACTCAAGCTTTTATTTTGTAAAATAAAGAGACATGGGCGATCTCAGAGTGGAGGTTGTCTAAAGGTATAGGTTTTACAGCATCTTATTTTGATGGAAAAGTACTTGGTGGGACAGTGGGGTATCTGAAGTGCTGGTCACACATATGGAAATGTCCAGCAAACATAATCATAGATGACGATGGCTCAGCCCGTGAAAGTCTAAAGACATGTCAGAGGGCGCTGGGTATCGGCCCCTTCTGCACCTTTTGCAATGCACACTGTTCAGCCTGTCTGCCAGGCTGCAGCTCCACGCTGGGAGCAAAAGGAGACACTTGACAAATATCGCATGCAACTACTTTGGATGCCTTTGGATGGCTAGAGATGTTAAAAAAAATGTCCTTAAAATTCAGTCTTTCAGAAAGGGAGGCTGTAATGCAGATCTGTCCTCACCAAGGAATTAGTATGCTCCTTTTCTCTCTTTCTTTCTCTCTTTCTCTCTATCTCCTTTCTGTCTCTTTTCACCGCTGTCTTTGCACAACCTGCTGTCTCACAGGGAAGGCTCTACCATAACTACAGGAGTAGCTGGGAGTGTATGTTCACAGGGCTGCAGATGTTTTCTGATAGTGCCTGAGGCTAAATCTGGATCAGCTTAGTTCTGCCTGAAAGTAGAATCCTTTCCAAGGTGCTGCTTTCAGGAAAAGACTCGGGAATAAACAACTAGAACGGATCCACTACTATGTACATAGGCAAACATACAAAAATGACTTGAGTTTTGAGTGCATTCCACCTAGTCTAAATATACCTGTCTAAACCTTGGTTTCTAGTCTAAACAAGTGTGTAGATTTGCTCTGCAGTTAATAGGAAGAGAATGATACTTTCAGAAACTGATCCTATTTCTCTTGGACAACCATCTTTGGATGAGACAGATCATCCTTGGGAGGTGTTGCTCTCCAGTGACTACAACAGAAACCGAGCCGTCTTGCAGGTCAGCTGCCTAAGCTCAGTCGAGAAGAATCCTATCCATAGTTCAGCAGCACTGACAGAAGGCTTGCTCCATGTGCCGTGTATACTACAAGGTAAAAATAACCTTTCCAGAGCCTATACCACAGCCATAAAGCACAAACCCCACAACAATTCTCTGCCAGAGGAATAAAGCAAGGATATCCTGAGGGAAAATGCACAGAGGATCCTAGGAAGTGCTTACTCGCACCTCAATTTGGACATGTGACTAGTGGCAAAATTACAGGTGATCAAGCAAGAAACTTGAACTTTCTAAGGCAGTGCTAGTTGCTGTAGCTGAGACCCACTGATGTGAGAAGGCAAACTGGTAACAACACAGCAGAAACTTTGAAGGGATAAACTCACCCCAGAAATGCCAGTCCCAAAAGTTGCACAAGTGACTAACAAATGTGCAACAGTGCACATTTTGGTCTTGGCATCCACAATATAAGTAGAGCCATTTATTTATTTTAGCTTTCATGTTCTTCTTGCGCTTTTGTCCTCAAAAGAGATAGCTTAGATCAAGTCACTTAAGTCGCTGCTGAAACAAAATGTACCTTTGTGATTAATACCTATGAAAACTCAGAGTGACATGGTAATAAAACCGTAAAGGTTGGGATTCCTTCAGGGAAATCCAGTTGCGCTCACTTTGTTGTCAGAATAATGAGGTCTCAATTTTGCGGTCATAGAGTTAATGCATTTGATGCAGGTAGAAAGATTTTCAAGTCATAGGGAACTCTTTGAAGGAGACAAGAAGTAAAACTTTTTAAAAATGGCTGGTTCTTATATATCTACATGACACTCCTTTATGGATTAAGTGTTTGTGAAGTATTGGTGCTCTGTAATCCCATGCTATGCTTGCGATAGCAAACCGTTCCAAAGCACAGCCCTAAGCCTGTTTTTGCTCTATAATTGCACTGGATAACACATGCAATTTTCTGTAAGAGATTCAGACAACAGTTGAGTGCATATGTTCTTTGAATTGCTGATCCCATCAGGGTTAATGGATACGTAATTAGTGATGTCTGACTTCAAGTGTTTGGGTTTTACGTATCTGGTGAATTTGGCTTCAGTTTTCATTACATCTGATGAATATGGACAGATGCAAATGCTAGTTGTAATGAAATATCAGAAATATTTTAGCCGATGTAGGGGGGTGAGAGAAAGCTTCCAGTCTCCTTATCTTTTCACTTTTTGTCCATACTGAGAATATTGAAATCACTGTGCCAGATGCGTACTATTGACTGTTTCCTGATGATGAGTTGCTGAGACTGACCGTTGCTGCTTTGGAAGAGAATGTATTCACATTTTTGACAAAGCAGTGATGAAGCTGGATAAACACAAATGTACTGAGGGTTGATGTTTCAGATCGGGTGAAGGGTTTGGACTTCAGAAAATTCACTGAATGTTCCTTGTGCTTCAGTTCACCCAGAGGGAAAACTTAAGCAAAAAATAGCGGTCACACTGAGAAACAGATGCCAGCTTTTGGAGCAGGGCAAGCAAAGGACAACAAATGCAAAATGATACGAGACAGAGAACATCTAATGGGTGATGGACAGTTGCTTTCAAGATGGTCGAGTGTGCAGTGTTTCTAAAGTAGTACTTAGTCACGAGCGGTCTCTTCCCATTACCGAGGAAAATGAGCATTAGTGCTGCCATGTTCTGCCATCCAAGGAAGGAGACACTATAATATTCACCCATCTCAAACAACAGATGCATTAGGAAGTCAGTGAGTTCAAGTCATATTGTGGAGCGTGCAGCAACTTACGCTGTACAGTAAAGCGCTGTGGTATCCTGCTATACAAGCCGAGGGCAGGTAGGTCTCTGTGGCAAAACTGGGGGTCCTTTAGTTCATTCCCACCCTGACCCCCCCACTTCCTCCTTCCCTGAGCACTTATTGTCAGATCTGAAGGGATGAGGACTTCCCACTGGAATTAGGAGAGCGATACATCTCATTACAGGCACTAAGAGAATCATGGTAGGAACTGCAGAAGGAAGGGAGAGGGGGTAAGATGGTGTGGAGCCTACTGAGGAGAGACTGACACATACGAAGAAACTGCAGAATTTAAGATTATACAGAAAACAACAGTGGGGAGGTGGATCTCTCCTCACCTTAGGTATCAAATCATCTGGCCTGATTTAGATCTTTACTTTAGGATAAGATGAATCATAGTCTAGAAACATCCCTTTCTCTCCACTGACTGTAGTCAGTGTCTAGTGCAGATGAAGTTGTCTGAACTGTAGCTATCTGTGTCTGCTGAGCTGGATCTGGCCCCATATGAGTGAGAGTAAATTTGCCTGTGTAAATCCCAGTTTGAGCGGTCAGGTATTGCCTCCTCTTTCAGTGCAACCTGCCTGTATAGCCATTTCTACATTCCCAGTAGACTAATTATTACAAAACTTCTCTGTTATTGCTTTGCAACGGTCCACAGCTTAACTAATTTAAAAATGCAAATGAATGCTAAATTGCAGTTGAATCTGAACCACCTTCTTCTCCCTCTGTCTTTCTTTCAGTTTTTTTTTTTTCTCTGCTGGGAAAAGAAAGATACAGCAGACATTAAATGCTGATGGTTAAAATCAATCTTTCAGATTTGAGGTAATTTTGAATTAGGTCCCAGTGCCAGGGATAGTGACATCATTAGAGTTGCTCAATTGATCCATGATTCGAGGAGAGACAGCTTGGACTTCATCCTCCCTTTGTCCTTACAGAGAGAAATAAATGCTGCAGTCTTCAGCTCTTTTCACTGGAAAACTTTCATACTCAAATGATCTCAAATGTTAGGAAGAGGCAGTCAGGAATAACATAAGCAAATGCATGAGCTAAAACTCATCCCCTTGTACTGCCATTGTCCTCATGCATTAAGCTAGAGCTCTGTTTTGCAATCACATGTGGGTGATGTGCCCGGGTGGTTATGAAGAATCATCTGAAGGGGTATTACCTCTTTAGCATCTGTAATTAGCTGGTTAGCAGTAGCTAAGCTGTTGGTATGTTCAGGCTCTATAGCACCAGCCAAGACTGTCTCATCGCCTCGTGGTCCCCATTTATCTTTACCTACTGACATGAACTTTTCTCTGAGACAGTAATTCCTTTGAGGAAGAGGCTATGCTATAGCTACAAATTTGAGGGGGACATGAACAACGTCTAGCACCAAGATTTGTGGTCTTTAGCTGCAGAATCACATAGATAGTAGTAATAATCTTTCATAGACTGTCTTGTTGCTTTCCTAATGCCAGTACTGCACTGCAACATCAACACTGAGCTTGAATGCTCAGAAATGGGACTCGAGCATTTAGAGAGCCAACGATGGGCTCAAAGTTAGGTACTGGGACTGCTTCCCTCCATGGACAGTATATGACATGAGAGTCTGGTAGTCCAAACTGCTTACCGCTCTCTTGGCTGCAGATGCCCTTGCGGTGTACCCAGAGAAGATTGCCTGAAACAAGACTCCTCTGTGCTTCAGGGTTAAGGATAATAGTCCTTCTTAGGGGTTCATCCTCAGCTCGTATATTGATGATAGTCTTTATGATATATGACATCTTGCTGAGAAAAACATAGCACATTACAAGAATCACCCCAGAGGGCAACCGTTGGCAGCTGTATACACAGGAGTACATTGGTGTTCACAAGGCATTTTTCCTATTTTGCAAATTGACGCAGAAATGAAATTTCATGAGTGTTTGTTGACACTTGCATACAGCAGAGAGATTTCTAAATGGGCTCTGCATAGATGATTAAAATTCAATCTCCAATCCCCACTGTGTCCATTGGTCTTGTATGACGTTTTCTGGGCTGATGTGCGGTGGGAGGAAAATATGGTTCTTCAGCGCTGTGAACCCTCTTGTTCCCCCACAGCAGACGCTCACACACACATCTCTCCTCCCAGATCCCAGACCAGCACGGTTTGTGTGGGAGGGACCGGTTTTCAATTAGGATTCAAACATCACAATGATAGAGTCCTCCTAATCCTTCTACAAAGGTGCATGTGGTTAATCAAACTGTAATGCCTCAGGCTCCGGGTAGTTTTGTTTATCATCAGCTTAGTGCCAAATCTCCTGGGACGTGTTCGCTGGTTCAGGATGCGCAGCATGCTTCCAGCCCTCGCTCTTGGCTGTAAGGCATATGTAGCTGTTGCGTTGCCTGATGTGGCCTCTTAATAGCTGCTGGGAGGAAGATGAGCCCTTGGCCTTCTCTTTCGTGCAGAAAAGCACGTATTGATCTGGGCACAAACGTGCTTGCGAGAAATCACAGATAATTTTCTATGCTGACCAACCGCATTCAAAGAGGGAGGGAACGGGAAAGGGGAATAAGAAAGAGGTTTTCTGTCCTGCATTTGCCCTGAGGGAAGTTCTTCTTCTATCCTGATTTACCCCAGGGATTGTAGCTCCACGTTAGCTGTGCCGGCCCCAGATTTCCTGGCTCTCTGTTTCCTGGGAGCATGGCAATCCATGCTTGCAAAAACAATTGTCTAGTCATGTTTTGTTCTAGTGGTGCTCCATTTTCCTACCTTCTTGAGGGAGAGGAGAAGTAACTGTTGAAAAACCTGGGTCTGCCTAGCAGCAGGCTGGCAGTTTCTGTAAACTAAGCAAGAACCTTTTTGAGGTTTTTCTGTGTATGCCTATTAAAGCCCTCAGGAGTGTTGTGGCAACCAGGGATCACCAGCACGTAGTGAAGACATGGTATTGGAATTTTCCCAGACTCTCCTCTGGCTTCACGTCTAGACGGAAGGTGACAGAGGAGCTGTTATCCAGGCTGCAGAAGTCCTAATGGTCAGTCATGCTTGTTGTACCAAAATTTATATTATCAGCGATGCTTCCATAGCAGCCTTTGTAGCCACATGTGGCAGTCTTAATTTTGGATGCATATACAAGGCCAAATCCTGATCTTGGTGACACCAGTGTAAAACTGAAATTTCTTATTATATTAATTTCAAATTAAGCTCTAGGTTGTAGTAATGGGAGCAGAATCTGATGGAAGATCCCCTTCTGGATGATGAGAGAGAATACACCCCTTGCAGTGAAAGGGTATGAGGAGAAAAAAGCTTCGTATCCTACCACAGTCCCTCGGTGTATGGCCCAGAGTGCTGCATGCAGGTCTATGTGTGTCTTCTCCACGTGTGCTTATGTTTGCGCTTGTGAGAGGCGGTCTGTCTCCGCGAGTCACAACAACTCCTCGCTATGTGCACAGGTCTGTCTCTTCAGTCTAGGTAGATTGCTGGTACCTACAGCTGTGCGTGCAGGTACCTGTGCGTGGATCGTAACACCCCATCGGCATGCACTGAATCCATCTCTTGACCACAAAATCTTATGTCCCTTATGCCTGAGAGCCTGTTTGGGGGAGAAAGACTGAAATCAAATCTCCTCTCTGGGCATGTGTCAGAATCCCATATGCGTATGTGTGTGTGCATAAACACACACACACATATACATAGACGTATGTATTTTTGTGTTTCTGTATTATTTGAGGATGTTTTTTCTGTGATTCTGTGCTGGTAGGCACAAAAGCCATATTGAAGATTAATTCCATTTAATTTTAGCAATAAAGAACATTGCAGTCACAAGAGGTTTGCCATCAGTGTTGGAGGACATTAAGTATTTGGGGTTCTTTTCAGTTACAAGAATAATAATGTTCTGGTGTAAATGTTTTATAATTATCTCATGAATTATTCACAGTTAACTTGATAACCCAACATTTTATGGGATATGGTCTGTAGAGTGCAAGGAGGGAGGGAAAATTTAAAAATAAATAAATGTGAAGACAGCACTCAGCTGCAACAATGAGAAAGCACGGAGGCCTCTGATTTATTTTCTGTCTGCACTGAAGGGTGGTTTCATTCTTTTATTTATATTTTTGTGGTGATGAGCCACAGAATGTAAGTGTATGAGATTATTTTGTATGTATATAGAAGAAAAAGAAAAGCTGGGAAATAAATCAAACTCCCTTCACTGTTTTTTAATCTGAAAGTGGTGCTTGAATGATTTCACCTACAGTTCTGGGGCTCAGAGGTTCTATTACTGTTGATACCATATCCGTCTGGTGAAGAATCAGTGAAAACCAGCATGGATTTTTTGTTATGCATATTTTTGTTCCTTGTTTTCTCCCTCTCCTTTCCTTCCTCTTTACCTTATCCTCTCTTCTTTCATCCTTATTCTCATTCTAAGTCTTTATTCATTTTCTTTTTTCCCCTCTTTCCCTTTCAGTTCCTGTCTCTTTTCCTCTGGCCTTGACTTTGTTTCCCTCAACTTCTCTCTGATTCTTTCAGCACTCCTCATCTTTCAAATGTTTTCTTCTGTTTATGATTCCCTCTTTGTATTCTCTGTTGCTAACAGGATCTTAATACTGTCTGCTGAAGTCCATGAACCTTAACCTGAATAAGCTGAAGAAAGAATTAGACTCAAAGACGAGTTCCTGCAATTTAATGAAACTTGATGGCAGCTTCTGGCAGAAGAGTGTAGAAATTCACACCAGGACATCTGGTCTGAATGTCTATCAGGCCTTAATAACCAAAATGCACTGGAAAGAAATGCAGTAACTTCCTTGCCATACCCCAGAGATAAATGGGACAATATACCTAGCAGGCGGCTGGAGATGTCTCCCAGCTTGCCAGATATCCATGAATCCAAATGGAAAAGAGAACATGGCAAATGACACTTAATCCCAGTGTGACCAAAGGCTGCCCTCGTACCCAGAGAAACAGCTGACAGCTAACACAGGACCGAGACCTCTGGGGAGCTGCCCAGGAAGAAAAAAGCGTGGGAAAAACTCCAAGATCTTTTCTGTATGAGCAGTGGAAAGGGAACAGTGTAATGTTTGGGATCACCTGAGCTAGCTGGCATCTTGATGCTTAGCTGTGTTGAGGTTTATTGCACTGGAGTTTCCATAAAGAGTTTTCATCAATTGGGAATGCACGTACTTTTTCAAAGAAACTCAGGGGGTCTGCAGAGCCTGATGGATATGCTTATAACTTTCAAAGCGGCAGTTTGGAGGGCAATTTGGAGGGGAGCTGGCAAGACATGAGCCATCATAGAAAGATGAATTCACAGGCAGGACATTTTAGAGAATGAATTTGAGAATGAAAGAGTGATTCCACCAACCTGCTTCATTCATTTATTTAAATTTATGCTATAAAATGAGCAGCAGAGGAAAGCCAGAATTTGCACTGATAATTTTTCTTCTTTTTCCCAACCTTCTTTTATTCGTTAAACTGCTCTGGATACACTTTTCAAAGGACTTTTTTTTTTTTTTTGCCTCGCTGTTTATTATAGCTTCATCAGCCTTGAAATGGGAGCTGCAAGCAGCCTGATAAATGGATAGGAAAGCTGCTTCTGCCGGAACAAACTAATAACAAACTCTCCATATCTATAAAGCCTTTTGGGTTAGCATTTGTAAAACAAGCACTACTTCCAGGAGAGCATCACTGAAGAGTGACACACCAGTATCCCTTAGTGTTTCAGCAAAGGGATTTCTTCATCAAGTTAAGCCCAGGGCAGAAGTTTGTCACTAGGTCATGAACGGGACTCAGCCTGCAGCAGTGGAGAGCAAGGGCAGCTGGGGTATGGTGGAGGTGGGGTGGGAGGGAGAGAGAGAGAGAGAGAGAGAGAGTCCTAGGAAGGCTGAGCAAATCTTGACTCCAAGACATGCTGGACAGATCAATGGAGTAAATGAGCCAAGACGTATGAATTCGGGTCCTGCGCACAGAGGCTAGCAACTGTCCTTCTTCCGTACCGCTATTTTTTACCTAGATACTTTCTAAACTCTCCTTTTCTTTCCAATCATTCTTTAAATATAGACAGCTAAATATATCTCTGGTTCAAAATTTTTGTCTTCAGCACGCTTACTAAGTTCCATAGTTGGTCCAGCCTGGCAGTAAGCCAGGACTTTAGCTACTGTGATTTATTGATAGAGGTAAATGGTTCAGTCCCATCTGTGAAGGTACAAAATGTTCATAAGAAAATAAATACCCCAGAACAAAGCAGCAATGGACCATCAGTTGCAAAGCTCCCAAACAGCCAGGTGAAAACACGTTTCATTTCCTGCTGTAGTAAATGCCACAGATATTGCAGCAAAGGATGAGGGGGGAAAAAACCTCAACAAAAAAAGCCCCTAAAACAAACAAAAAAAGGAATGAAACTGTCTGACTTCTGAAAGTACGGACCAGTGGTGGATCCTGAAGGCAAAATGACAGACGTTTGTGTTTTTTTCCTCACTAACCTTGTTTCACCTCTACATGCCAAGCTAATTAATATGCAAAGCAAAGGATGTGAATGTCCCCTTGGCCTAAGCTCATTGGTCTGTAATTTGCCAGTATGGAACATACTGAGAACAGTGTGTCCTATGCTCCTAACACACTTTCCAATATGCAGCAACATGGCAGCACCCAAGGGCTGCTCCAAGGATGTCTGATATAAAAACGTGCTCTGCCAAAGGCAACAGTTGGCTCTGTTCCTCCCCATTACTTGCCTGGTTTCTGACTGGCTGTGTCACCACTGGGCGGGCAAGGTCCTGGGCTAGCTAGGGTCACGTCTTCCAAGTAACGACTTCAGTGCCATGGCCATACTGTGGGCTTGTTTCCAAATTACGGAGAGCCAGTATAACTGAGTTATTGCAGTGGCCTCACCTCGTCTCTTTTTTTCCCAGTTACTACAGTCCCTTTTAAAAACTGTCTGGGTTCAGAAATAACTTTGCTGTACCTTGAGGCAGGGGGTGGGTATGAGCAGGGAAGGACAGAGAGATGGAGACTTCCTTTCTCTTGCTGGAAAGATGTGGCGTGCACAAGGCCGTGCAGACAGGAATACTAATGGGAATAAAAGGTAAGAGATCAGAAGGTACCTTGACCCTTGTCATTCTCCGGTTGTTTAGAATGCATAATTGCAGTTTGTTTAACAACAAAGGATAACTGATCATTCACAGGAAAGAAGCCAATGGTGGGGATCAATATTTCTATTGCTATGCTAGAGAAATAGCAGGAAAGGAATGGTTCTATCTATTACAGCAAAGCAGAAGAAATACATGCTTAAGGCTTTTGTAGAAGGGGCCAACATAGGATTTGTTCAATGTTGGCTGTCATTTCAGTCTTGAGCTTCATTCAGTGCACGTGCGTGGCTGATGTGTATCCCGCACTTCAGATGTGGCCTGACTGGAGGTAGGGCAGGGGACAGCTCTGCATCCTTGATCTAGAGAGAAAAATTAAGTAATCATGAAGGTGAAGTAAGAAATATATGGGGCCCAGACCTATACATGGAACAATAACCTGAGGAGATCACAAATGAGCACTTCAATCTCCATCTTCTATGTAGGCCATACTGATGCATATTTGTTATATAGACTCACGAATTACTAAGCGCTGACTTCACTTGGTAGAGCCAGAGCTGAGTTTGCACTAGCAACTCTGGGATCCTGCAGTTAAAAGCATAGTTTTTGGGTTTTTTTTAGCGGGGGAAAAATCTGTTTTATCAAAATGTTTAGCTGAAGTATTTTCTTTACCATCAAATATTTGTTGAGCCCTTCTCGGAGGGTCCCACGGAAAGAGTAGGAGGATGTAACTCTGAATGGAGTGCAGTGTAGAAAATCTTAATTATTGGCACTGGCAAGGAATACGGCTCTGAATTAGGTATATCTGGACTTGTACTTGTGTTGATTGCGTGTCCATATCCTGATCTCGCATCCACAGGGTGCAATCTGTATATAATAATGAAGCCACTCCCCTGTGAAACAAAACCAAAAGACTAAGAATTGCCCTGAAGCGAGTGTTTTTCAGGTCAGCTTGGATGATCAGGCCAAGCCTGACTCGCCAGCTATGTGGTGCCACTGCACACGTCGGCTTGGACCTGAGGAGCATCCTGGGTTTATGTGATCCTGCACTGTGCTCACTGAACTGCACATGCATCTGCCTTGCTGAGCTTATCCAGCAACAGACTATTGGATACTTTTGAGCAGGGAAAAAAAGGAATGAAACCATGAAAAATCTCGAAATCATAAATCAACACTGAGGGAGCTGGAACAGGTTCTCTCTTGGGGCGTATTGTGCACCACACATGCAGGCTTAAGAGTCCAAGGCTGCTGGAAATCACAGCGCACCCCGCTGCCTCGCTGCCCGCACAGGTTTTTCACGGCGCAAGACTGACCTCCAGTGGACACTGACTGGTGTGGTTGGCCTGTACATCTGCCGAAGATGTGTACAAACGATCTTCAGAGGCCACGCGTTCAGATTTCAGGGCAGGGATTTGCTGCTTGCTTTCTTCAGGCCTTTCTGAGCTAAAACCAGACCTTAGGAACAGGCTTCTGCTGAGCTGATAAATGCAGTGTGGTTGCACTGAGGTAGATAATTCCAAAAATGTCTTAGTGAAGCGGGGAGGAATTATCCTACCTATAACCTCTGTCCCTACAGAGCAGAGAGGGACACAGCAAAGTGATGAGCAAGCAAAAGGCAACGGAGAAAGGGAAGAGCCTGAAGCTTTTGGGGCAGAAAGAGTTTCATTCTCAATGAGGCTCTGTCCCTCAGAAAGCTGAGAGGTAAGGGCAAGAACCTGACTGCAGTTCATGTGGTAGAGTCTCCTCTCAGTAGTCTGTATCGTTCCATTAACTGCATGGGTCGGTGACTGGAGCCTCAGGAAGGCTTGTCCTCTAGCTGCGCTGCTACCAAAGTTCAAGTTAGTTAACTCCAAGTACATGTGCGTGATTTGCAACTCTACCTCTGTAGGACGAGGGGACGTCCACCGCAGTTTAACCTGTGGTTCCACTTTCCAGGGCAGCAAAGAGCTGGGAAGAAGTGCTCATCTAAATGTGGAGGAACTGTCTGCATAAAGAACCCGGGCCTTTCCTTCCTTCCCAGAAACCTCAGGTGTCGTCTTCAGATGGTAGAAATACAACTCTCTTGATTCCTCTCATAACTGCCACAAAACTCTCCCTGCCTTTTATGTCATTGGTGGGAGTTTAGTTTCTCCTCCTCTACGTCTTTAGATGGCTTGGCAGTATTTCACATGCCCTCAACACAAATCTGTTGGTTGCTGCTATCTCACAACTCTTTCCTCACTGTGTGAATACTTTTCTCTCAGAGCAGCATCTCGCTTCTACCAGTGAGGAATCACTGAGACCATGACAAAACCTGAGAGGCGTCCTGACTGCGTAATAGTTACTTGACCTCCAGCAGAAGAAAGGAGATGTGTCCTCTGCCAATGGAGAACTTTTGTGAACGGTAAGCCACAGCAGTGCAGCCTTACCTACTAGAAGGTGAGAAACCCGTCAACTGCTAGAGGCAGAACCTGCTCCTTATTTCCCAAGGAAACCTGTTATCACCACCTAAGGGGAGGATGAGGTGTGAGGGGCTGCCCTGCATCTAGTCCAGTTAGTGCATTTTTATCTCACTAGGGATTTTCAAGGAGAGCGCTGTTGTTCAGTATATGACTTCTGGACAATCAAAGCTGCATTAATCAAGAGACATCTTTGGCCTGCCAAGTGTGCCAGGAATAGGAGGTCATCCTGGACTGAGTACATCCAATGTTCAGACTCAATATGACTCAGGTTTAGCGTACATTTGCGCCCAGGGCAGATTCAAATAGGCATAGACTTTGAACCTAGACACTTCCCACCTATCTGAATGTGGTGTGAAGATCGCAGTGCCCTTGGCATCCACATAAGAGAAGCATTCCCCTGGCAGTTTATACAGTTGTCTATTGTGGAGCTCAATGGTTGTGATGAACTTGGGTAGGCTGGAAAATGGATAGACGAAATGTCTCACTTAAAAGCAGCTCAAAGGAAAGGCAGGAGCTATGAGCAATTTGGGAGAGGTGTCTGGAGGGAGCAGGACAGCTGAACGGCCTTTCCCAGAGCCTACTTAGCATAGGCCAAGGCCTTCATTTACTGCTGACTAGAGGGATGTTTTACAAGTGCTCGTTCTGGTTTAGAGAGCTATGAAATCTGTCTGTAATTAAGTTAATTTGGACTTGAACATAGGCAAAGATAGTGAGCTGGTAATAGCAAAAGAAGAGTACGAAAGAGGGGAAGGGGTTGCCAAGAAACAGATCTATTGCATTAAATCCTCTGTCCGACTCCTCAAATCAAAGTAACCATTTTTAGGAGCTCAATGGCTGAGTGATGGGGCAGGCAGAGCACAGGTGTGGAAATAATTGCTGTATCAAGAGCTCAGAAGAATGGAGGTAAGAGGAGCGTTATGACTTGGAGAACCGAGAATGGCAAAAAGAAGGAGGAAATTTTTCTTTTTTTTTACATGTGGCAGCTGTGGCCAGTGCAGCTCAGTGGCAGAGCAGTGGCTTTGGGATCAGCAGAGTGGTGTCTTGTGCCTGACCTTCCTTCTGGTTTGAGGGGACCCCTCCAATGCCCTGAGCCTCCACGGTGAAGTGCTCTGGGACGTGTAAATGAGGACTGGCTGCCACCATATCTTGCTTATCAAAGATGAGGAAATAGCCGCTCCTGATGCACAAGGCTTTTACCTCCTCCAGTATTTGACCCTCGTGAGAGTTCCCACTGAAGTCAAGTGCCCGGGGGAAGATTTAAGACTGTTTCTCCACGCCTTTTAGAAATGATATAAAATATAGCATGCTCGAGCCAAAAGGAGGATGGAAGAGAGGTCTGCAGAAAGGACCAGAATACATAGCAGTCAGCAAAGCGTAAGTAAATAGACAAGTTATGATCAATGAGTTTGTTTGGATTTGACAGAGCTTTCCTGCAAACATAGGGGAGGGAAGGGGGGGGGAACATTCCTCACCAGTGTGAGCTGTAATAAAGGGCCTGCTGTTTTCTGATTCTTGCTCTCTGTGAAAATTGAAAAGGTTAGCCAGGTAATTGAAATCGGGACTGGAATACAAATACAGTGTGAAAACCCTACAGCTGGCAAATAAAGTTGCAGGGAAAAGGCTCAATCCTCAGTGGAACTTCTTAGCGGCAAGAAGACAGGGGTGGATGGAGGGGAAAGGTGATTCTTCAATATACCTGTCCCTCGTGGGAGGGGAGACAGGGGAAGAAATGAGACCTAGCGACCAGGTTGAGGCTAACGCTTACATGAGTGCTCCTTGCTGATAATGCAAGAGACACTGTAGAAAAGTGGAGTATGCTGAGGTTGAATCATGTATGGCGGTCGTTGCTGCCTCTTGGAGTAATGTAATAGGTTTACTGGGAATTGGTAGGTTGCAGTGTCAGGCCCAACTTAAGGACTATTTCTTGTATGCAGAGAGAGCGAGCTCCACGCGAGTCAGCCCCTCGTCTTGGGGCTGAGATACGTAAGCAAACTGGATGCGACTGGACCAATATCGGCTGCCTCTTCATCTTCGTTGCATACAGGAACACAAACTGATTTCCATTACTTTAGGGTAAGAGCACAGAGGTAGGTGGTTACTGCGAAGCAGCTGAGGAATGGTTCCTTGTCACCCCACTGTGTGCTCTGCGTGTCTAAGTCCCAGGGGAGGCTTCTGTTGTTGCTACTGTAATGTAAATGTATACGTGTCACTATATCTGTGGTCTGTTTTTCTGAAGGAGCAGGTAATTTGAGCTGGGAGTAAATAGTGGTGCAGAGCTTGGGGGAAGGTGAAGTTTATGGTATTAGCCAAGTTCATTCACATTCAAAAAAGCCCTTTGCATGCAGTATTTCCCTAGCACCAAGCTAACTAACAGGAGCTCCGGTCTGATTGTGGTTAAATAAACAATAACTATACCTCCAAGCTCCTGCATTGCTATTATATTTCCTTCATCGTGGAAAGGCTGGGGAGTTCTTCTGTTTCCTAAAACTGTGATGCTTGTAGTTTTTGCTGCAGTCACTCAGCGCTGCCCAACCCACCTGCACTGCAGTCAACAGCAGCATGAAAAGACTTCCCTTTGGAGCCGGTCCATTGAGTTTAGGCAGCTATTTAGCATGTTCAGTGGCAAGACAGATATCTTTCCTGCCCAGCTCCTATAGAAGTAAAGGAAGGAAAACCGCAAGTATGTAAACAAATGCTGCAAACCCTACAAAGGGTAGAGCTTTTTTTGAATTTCCCCAGCTTGTGAGAGAATGGTGCGGGTGTCCCAGAGGCACCAGCCCCAGATTAATGAACAAGATGGTAGGTGAGCCCCTGGGGATGCTGCTCTCCCAGTGTTTTGCAGTGAGTTAGTTGTTAGCCATTTGTTTTGCTCATTTGGAGCATGATTTTCCTAGTAAGTAATTTCTAAGGGAGTC
Organism: Steatornis caripensis; assembly: GCA_013398225.1. Classification (NCBI taxonomy): domain Eukaryota; kingdom Metazoa; phylum Chordata; class Aves; order Caprimulgiformes; family Steatornithidae; genus Steatornis; species Steatornis caripensis. The sequence continues at coordinate 96,567 of VZSC01012362.1, read as the reverse complement.
TCTTGGGTTCTAAAGAAATGAAACAAATTGAAAGGGACTGACAAACATACCTGCTCTGCAACAAAGAGCATAGAGCATTTCAAGGTGACCTGGCTGCCTAGCTTTCTTTTTCAATTGTAGAAGATATGCATAAAAACTACCTGCATAACACATAAGGTAGATGAATGAAACAGGTCAGATAAATTGATTTTAGTGCAGCTTTTTTTCCCCGTCTTTAAAAGGAATCCAGATTTCCTCTGATGGAGCTCTTAATGTTGTAGATATCTGAGTTTAAGGGACTTTTGGAAAACCCACTCCTAGTCAAAAAAGCAAACAAAAGCCTGTTCCTCTGGGAAGGAACTTTGCTGCATTTCACAACATAGTATAAGCTGAGGGTGCATGAAAATAAGTTATTTGGGCTTTTACACTAAAGATTTCAATATTTAATTCATGAATTTGTTATCCTAGTGGGAAGAAAATTATCCCAACAGCACCCATACTCCTAAAATTAACCCTTCTTTAAAAATCAAGTGCATTTAAGATAATCTGCCTTAAAAACAACAGCTGCACCTTTTCAAGGTTTCGCAAAGTCTAGACTGTAACAAAGTCTTCCACTTCTGGTGGCAAATGAGCTTAGCTCTCTGCCTCTGTGTCTGGGGTATGACCAAAGCAGGCTGTTGACTAGCCAAAATGTGAAATGGAAAGAAATGTGGAAGAAAATCACCAACCCCAGTCTCTCCAGGTGAGTTCCTTACATTATGATCCATGCTTATTTTACACATGGCAAATTCCTTTCTTCAGGTCAGTCTTGAATCATGCACAAGTTGGTCCCTGCCTTTTGGTGAATGAGCCCTTATGGCTTGTGATCTACCCAAACAACATCAAAACTGTTTATTTTCATTTTTTATTACTATCATTGCATTAGCTTGGACCAAATTCTAAAACCAACTTCCAATCTTTGCAAGAGTTCCTGGCTGTTTGATTTCTTGTCCTTTCCCCTTATTCCTCCTCATTTTATTATAGAAAGAAAAAAAATCCACATTTTTATTCTGTTTTCATTACCGTATTTTTCCTTACTTTGATATCCATTTGATATGGAAATGCTGCGGCTTGGCCAGTTGCTATAGATTTGCTAGTCTGTGGAACAAGAAATCTCTGTGGGGAAAAACCTAGCGAGTGTCATAATGAACAGCAGAGAGATTGAGGCAAACAACTGCAGAAAAACAGAGAGAGAGCGCAGACCTCGCTGTTACACAGCCTCGGAAGCAGCACTTTCTGCATTGGGACCTTCTCCTGGATATGACAACCGTGCTGCCCGGTTTTTAATCTCCTCCCCTGAAGAAGCAGTCGTGCAAAGCACTTGGATGCCACAAACCGCCCTGAGATTAGAGCTATATTTTCATGCATATATACCAGCCGAAATAATCTGCCTTTTTTTTTCTTTTAAAGTGCTGCGATTTGTAGTAAGTCCTTAGTGTTCTGCACTTGGCTGAACATCCAAAGAATCTCCATCTTCTGCTACTCATGTGAGATCAGAGGAAGAACCAAAAAGCACAAGGATTGCTGGAGGATGGACCAGATATAGGAAGATTCGCTCTAGTATATTTATTTTCGTGTTACACACACATATATATAACCAGCACTGCAGCTGAAGTGTATGTTTAGTTTTACTGACCAGCCATGGTTTAAACACTTGAAACATAGTAGTGTCCAAAAATTCTTCACATAAACGTAACAGAATTGTCCGCTTGCTGTCATGATGTTTTTTCCAGTACTGAACCTGGCATTAGATCTGTGTATCACTCCCTGGCAATGCAAGCAATTCTCTCCCTTAAGTGCTTCCTTGCCACGCACTTCAAATGTCCATGTTTTGTGCACAGCGCTGGAGAGTTGCCCCTGCACTCCACACTTTCTGCTCACACACTTGCATGTTTCCCAGAGGGAAACAAAAGCAGAGAAATAAATCGATAGACAGTTCTGTCTAGGAAGTCACGCTTGATTTCAAATAAATATGTTTTTATCACACTGGACCACTTTGGGGGAAAGCAAGTTCTCCATTTTCTTGCAACAGGAGTTTTTCTCAGCCAGTTGCTGCCGTTTTTCCGCACTTGGCTATGAAAGCTGCTAAATGTATAAATAAAGCAGTATCTTTGGCTTTCATGACATCTCTATCCATCTTCCCAGTATTTTCATATTTGGATCCAGCTTCCAAAATTCAACCAGGTAAATATCAGAGCAGAGTGATAACTAACTCATGCACCGACCTTTTGGGAAGAAAAGCTTCCAGTGGGCATTGACTACATTTTACGAACAAAATGCATCAACTGCTTTCTAGAGAGACCCCTCCTCAGGAGCGACGGGGTCCTGAGCTGTGCTGTCACAGGGAAGTTAACTCAAAGCACTCAACCTCAAGACAGCCCACATTTTTTTTCACTGCATTTATTTTATTTTTAGCGGAATTTAGAAGAATATTGACGTGTCTCCCACAATAAAACTTCCACAGAAAGTTTGACTTGGTGCGAGACTATATGTTTTCAGCTTAGTTTCAGCAACTAATTTTTGCTTATGAGTGTCATTTCTTTTGACTGATGCCAAATTAAATGACATAAAAACTACTTTTAGGATGAAAAAAAAAGTTAGTTCAGAACTGGACGTGAGTTCGGGATCATTTGTTTCTGAGCATTTGTCTTCTAAATTTTCCCCATCCATGCACACTTTTTTCCCCCCAGTGCTTCCCTTTCCCCACAAACACCTTTGTCTTCCCTAGGAACAAAAATTTGGCTACTTTGCTTAAGGTCACACAAAGTCTTCACCCTTCAACTTCACACCCCAACCTTGACTGCAGGTCTGTGTGCCCATCTGCAAGGCAAGAGATGCATTTAACCGCCCTGAACTTTGCAGCCAAGGTTGCAATTCTCCCGTGAAGGGAAGAGAAGAAAGCGGCGCCACTCATGGATGGCTCCCTGTGCACCAACGCAAGAGGCCGTCTGGTCCTAAATGCATAAGATGCATTCAAAGAGCCACAAAATCTTGCAGAGGAATGTCTCCATCATATAGCGGATGTGTGAGTATGTCAAAGTATGTCAAAGCAGTGTGTCCTCACTGCTTTGGCTGGGTGTCTAGGACAGCGGAGAAGAAGACAGGCTTTCAGTGGCACACAGCTGGGATGAGGACAACCCCCGAAGCTCAGTTAGGGAGTTGCACAAGCGAGGCACAGGGTGAGGGAAGAGATTCCGCACAGCCTCTGCCCGGGCGGTCCCCAGCCCGTCAGTGGGAGCAGAGACCTCAGTGCCCTGGATGGGGTGGGAGAGCGGGGACCTGGGCAGCTCGCAGGCAGCAAGGCACGACCGGCACAGCAAATGCAGAAGGAAAACACGCTTTAACGTCTGGAGGAGGGAAAAATGATAACACAAAACTGGTTAGAAATGTAAATGTCGCTGATAAAACTCGAGTGTCCACTTGGGGGTGGCAAAGCATTTCAGCTGTGTCTTCAGGGAGCAGGAATTGCCTTTTCTCTCCACGGCCTTGTGTGTTACCTGTTACCCTCTCCATGGACTGTTTCTCAAGCTTGCACCTGGTAAAATGGGTCTGACAGGAAACACGGGTTAAAGTTCCCCTTGTGCTGCAGGAAAAGGCGACTCACCAGCTGCCATGAGCCCCCCAAGGTCTTGCCTTGCCTGGGAGTCCCACAGCAAGAGGCAAAAGAGAAGACTTTGAGGAAAACAAGGTAAGACCTCGTTGTAGCAGGAGTATAACCCATTCCTCTGGTGGTGGGCAATGTCATCTGGATCCCTAGTGACCAGACTGGAGTAAGCCCTTGTGCATACAGTGTCTCATCTTTCGGTAACCACTGTTCCTACTCGTTATGATAACTCTGTGTACTCTGACTATGTGAGTCCCAGCCCCTTGGTGACACACATCGGATGATCTACTGTGACAGTACATGCCAAGCCTGAGCCCAGTGTGGTGCCTAAACCTAGCCCTGCATCATGATGCACAAGGGAGGCATTTCTCTGAAACACAGCAGGCTTTCACAGGGCTTCACAGGCAGAGACACCACAGAAGTAGCTGAAGTTCAAGCAGTGATAAGTTATTGCAGACTGCAGGGCGTGGGACATAGCACGCACCTACCACAGTACATGGTCAGGCTCAGCTCAGGCAGATGGGCAAAGAAGAAACTGTCCAATGCACAGGATAAGCCTGCAAAGACTGCAGACATTTCACATTCCCTGGGCACATATCCCCCACTAGTTGCATTTTGGGCAAAAGAGTCACACCAGGAACATCCTCAGCTCCCAGCAATGGCTGTTTCCCAGGTAACGTAGATGAATTTGTGGTATGCACATGCCATTTCCTCACTACGTAGATATTGTCAGACATAGTATGAGGAGAGATGGTAGTAACGTTGAGACTTGTTAAAAATAACCCACTAAAGAGCAGGCTTTTTGACAAAGTGATTCAAGGCATTAATCACCACCCCCACCCGAATCTTCACCTAGCTCAGAAAGCAAAATTTGCCTTTCATAATTATTGGCTCCCTGGTTCTTCTGACCCATAAATAGCTATTGCTGGTGACTGATGTTTATCAGCCCAGCTCAGAGCTGCTCTTGTTCATGCCTATTTGCTCCTGTTGCCAAGAGAGGCTTGTAACAGCTACACCTTCAGAGGATTGTAGGAGAGAGAAGGGAGAATGGCTTGGCTAAACCTAGACGTCGGTAGAGAAGGCTTGTGCAGCAAGTTGCCCGATTTAAAATTAAGTAAACTAATGTTTAGGCTGGTGCACAAAAAGCCATTCAGTAAGGCTTTGATAAGCTGCGTCTCCCTCCTGTGCTGGTAACGTTGGGAGTGTATCTCGTTTTTCGTAAAGCAGCTCTTTGCTGGCATAGCTCACAGCCAGTAAGCTGAGATTTCCAGCTTCTATTAGCTTGAACATAATGCAATGCTTCTCAGCCACCTGCTAATTACAGTCTCCTCTTCCATTCAACAAGATGCATTTGTGAGCTCTTCTTGCTGAAATAAATCTTTTAGGAGGGTTTCTTTTTGTTTCTTGAAGCAATTTTCTTTAAATTCTCTCTCACCTGGGTCACAACTTGGGAAGTCACAGAAGAGTGGAGAGCTGAGAACTGCTGACAGATGTCCTGTGGGTGCCAGGGAGACTTGTGTTGTCAGCAAAGTCCACGAGATTGTGGTCTTCAACCACGAAGATGCTCTGCTGGGCAGGAATCTTGCTGGTGGGATGGTTAGGGGCCCAATGCTTGCAGCAAGGAGAGATGACACTGAAGAAAGCTATCCTGAAGCGCTGGGACAACAGATTGTAAATGATTGGGTTCACAGCAGAGCTCAGATAGAAGAAAACACCTAGGACAACAAGGGTGGGGGGAAAGGAGAGAGAGGCTTCCTTTTATGTGGAACGATCTCAGAAAAGGGATATCTCTTCATTGCCTATACTGCTCCACCAAGCTTCAGTGCAAGGGTGGAGGCAGCGACAGCACGTCTCTGCCCGCTACCATCCAGGCACCCGGATGGCTCACCAAGGCTAGCTTGGACACTGCAGCACACAGGGAAAAGAAAGTGGGAGAGAGCATGAACTGCTTGCTGTTGCCAGCTGTTCAGGAACCAGCTCTCTCTTGAGCTGAGCTGACCTGCCTCCAGCACAGCCCTCATCCCCACGGCACGATTTGCACAGCTGGTGCCCCCATCAAAGCCGTCAGAGGATAACTTCTAGCCAAGGGGAGCTAATTTCTTAAAACGCATCAACGCAGTTGCGAGACACTGGATTTGTCTGAGCTGCCTAATGGCCACATTCAGTCGTTTCCCATGGCAGACTGAAAATAAGATTCCTTTTTGAAAAAGCCTATGTTTTCTGGTTGGCACGGACATAAACATTTGGTTATATCACCCAGTTTGAGCAGTATGTAAGTTTTTGTCTTGGCGTCTGCCATTTGCCTGAAACACCCTATGGAGGATGGTGCCTGACACTGTGTATTTATTAAAAGCAGGCGAATGACAGTAAACTTCATTTCTGAACATTTCCAAGAAGGAAAAGGAGCTGGCAATGATGTAGGATACCGTTTGGGGTTTTTTTTTTTTTTCATTCTTCGTGAATATCCAGACAACCGTATTGGACAATATGCCCAGATCTTGAAAGTTGTGAAAACTTGCATGCCGTTTTTATTTAAGGCACGATTCTCATCACTGTCCACCAGACACCAAGAAGCATTTCCATGCATGCCTCATGTCACCTACAAAATAAATGACTACATATTTCAAGTAAACCACTCACAGTTACATTTTTTTCCAGCCCCTGTGTGAGAGGAAGAAGAGAGCTCTTTACCTGACACCACATGAATTAGGTTGAATATATTAGCCAGAGACTCCGTCCATTCCACAACAAAGCTGAAGAAGAGTCGATCTATATGGAATGGAGCCCAGCAGATAGCAAAAACCATCACGAGGACAACTAGCATGGAGAAAGGGGAGAAGAAAAACAAGTCAGTTGTGGAAGGATACGGTTCACTAGCCTGCACAGAGCAGAGATCGTTTGGAAAGCTGGATGAAAGACTAGATACACAGATTTTATTCATTGTTTCAAAACTTTTGCCATCCCTTCTGTCTTTCTGCAGTGCTCGATATTAATCATTACCAGTTTAAAAGCAAACTTTCCACTGATTTCTGTGTTAGATAACTCAATGGATGCACACACAATGACATTCAAACAGAGCAGGCAACAGCCAGGTAATGTTGTCATATGTACAGAGCCTAATGAAGAAACTGTCAGTGAGATAAATGGATTCATTTGTGGTACCCGGGACACACTGACTCCATTGTGCCTTGGAGTTAATTTCCTCTGCACACTGTTTGTACGTCACGCAGCATGATAAGGCCATGGGAACCATCTGCTGATGCTGAGTCTGGGGGCACTGTTCAGCATGAAAGAAAAAGAGTTTGCCTCTACGCAGAACTTGGCCTGTGCTCGCTCTAGTAAGGACTCTTGCACGCCCATTCCAGACTTGGGTCCTATGAACATCTGTAGTCACAGTTACGGGGCACAGAAAATCAGGCTGATCAAAGCATAATTTCCTAGTTCAGAAGGCGATTTAAGCTGCTTAAAAGAATAATGTTGTTGCAGAAAATATTGAAGGTGATCTATGTTTTCTGCATAAACAGCGTCTCAGTAGCAAGATGATCTTTGCCTTAAAGACAGCCCTAAATTAGGAAGGAATGTGAGTGCTCTCAGGGTGGTTGGAGCACAAATTCTGCTGAATGCTATACGATGTGCAAACCTGCCTAGGTCCTACTTTTTCTTGGGACGGTCTAAGTGTTTAAGTCAGCAGTAGGTGATGTATGTGGCTTGGCAGGACCTTCCTGTTCACGAGTAGAGTTCGTGGTGTGATGCAAAACAGATGTAATTCTTTCTTTAAAAATGTGTAAGATAGACTATTTGCACCCTGAAAAAGAGGGATCCTCCCCAGAAGGCTGCAAGAGCCAGGTTTAGAGTGAGGGATATTAGAGAGTTGCCATGCAAACATCTGCCATGTAGATTTGCTCGGCTTCCTCTCATGATGAGGAGGAGAATTTGCCTTCTGAGCCTTTTGATAGCTAGCCATGGCGTTTCACTCCCATGCTCTGTAAGTCCAGATAAAACAGCAATAAGCCTTTTTTTTTTTTATCACAGCTACTCATCTCATAACTCTTGTATCCAGCCAATTTACTTGATACCCTTCAGGACCTGGTTACCCTCTTGTCCCTGGTGAATACAACATAGAAGGACTCACTACTTACACAACATCTTGGTGACTGATTTCCTGGATGGTCTCTGAACATTCACAGCCATTTCCTCCTCTTCCAAAGATTTGTCTCCTTTCAGCTGGCAAAAGGAGGGAAACCGAAGGAGACCTTAGACAGGAGATGACATCCCCACCAGACATAACCTGTTTGATATTTTGATAGCTGTAGTTTAAGAAAGCAAAATTTTGGGCAAAGCAGGACTCACTGAAAACGTCTACATTTAAATTTCGGTTTCAGCCTAGGGAAAAACTGAAGCTTTATGTTCAAAACAATCTGCAGATTTTATGCATCTCAGACTGCATATTTACAGCAAATTTCTATTTCAGTTCCCCACTTGTCCTTTCTCAATGAGTCAATATTTGGTTCACAGTTTGTGTTCAATTCCAACACTATTTTGCTAGGCATTATTTTCTCTTCCAGCAAAACATTGTTTGTTTATTTATTTTCCTAAAAGGGTTCCCCACAATTAAGCACAAGCCAATGATCCAAAAAATACCCAGAGAGCCCTCAGTGAAACACAGCTGTAATCACTGGAAAAAATCCTGCAGAATTCAAGGGAGTTAGTTTCATGCCCTGAGTGTTTGGACTTATTGATATTCAATCCATCTAATGAACGAAAACCCATCTATGCTCTCTTGCAGACAGCCAGTGTGCAAAATATGCACAGATTCAGCCACATGCTGCTCAATTACAACAAGGTGGGTTTTTTTACTTCAGTAGTTTTTCCTGGATTTCTGAAGAGTGGACATAAAGAATAATAATCTGGTCCTCCCTGAAATACTTTCCCAATATGCCTGCGGCAAAAGCACTGGTACTTTAATGACGAAAAGACCAGGGCTAGATAATCAGGACAATTGCTTTGATTATAAAAGAAATCAACTATGGAGAGTGCACAATTGGACCCAGCTTCCTGAAGTGGGAACTTCTAATTAGCCAACAGATTTGGAGTGATGCTTTTTCCAACAGAGAGAAACTGGAAACAAAATTTTTAATTACATGGGAAAGAATATGAAGAATGAGGGTCACACAGCAATCAGTCTGGATTTGTAAAAATCTTGTGAAAACATGGTAGGTGTGCCATTTTCTTTTGCCTTTTACACTGCAACTTTGCTTCCTGAGTTTCGGTTAACAATACCTTTCTGTAAGGATGGTCAAATGAGACCTTCTTTCAATGTTCTATTTATTCATAAAACTCATAAAAGGGAAACACATGTAAATCAAATTATATTCAATTATAGTGTAATTCAGCCTCCCGTGTTTTACATTATTCCCTTTGTAAATTTTAGTCATAGCCACAGTTGCTTAAGGAAGAGGCTCGGCTGATTTATAACACGTCTAGCGATAAATGCCTGCTCAGATTGATTAAAATCCTTAGCTTTCCTTCAGTGGTTTTCAGTGTCAACAGTAATCTATTCCAGGCATATTCCAAAGCCTCAGAGAACACAGTGCTCTGATGCTGTAAGAAACTAGACACATGCATCTTTACTTTTCACCTTCCTCCTGTCATTTTTATGATGCTTTAAGGCTCCTCTTCAGCCTCAAGTGATAATAGATGGAAGTGTAACTTGTAAGAATAACTAACTCAGCAGCTGCAATTTCAGAAAGCAATGAGTTATGACAAAGGGGGAGGGGGGAAAAAAAGAAATGAGTCCATGGCAAAGGCTGTAACTTAAGTTCATGCCAATGGTTTAACAGAGGGAGAACTCCAGCCAAGGTAGTGGTTACTTTTACATCTCTGTGGATGTATGAGGCTACGTAGGGTTGCCCGGAGATGTTACCCATTCACGGCCAGAGAATTTAAAGTGTTTGAAGCAAGAAGCTGAAATTTTGATTTCCTCCTCACGTCTTTATTAGCTACAGCATTTCATACTAGAAATCAAAAGGTAGAGTGAAATTAGAGCCTCACCTATCCCCAGGCAAACCTAGTGAGGCCACTCAGCAAAAGCAGGAGACCATTATTTTCTGTAAGCTCCTTGGCCTCTCTATCACAAGTGGTGATCAAACTTTCTCTCCAGCTGATGGAAAAATTGATATTTAAAACTCACATGGCTTGTGCTAAAGCATGCAATCCTGTCTACTTGAGCGATTTGGCTGAAGCAGTTGCCATCCGGCTGCTGAAGTGCAGCCTGGGTGTACTTTTTGTTCACTCCCATTGCAAAGAAAAATGTGTTAGTGGTGCAAGGTTTGCAGGACCAACCTCCATGGAAAGATGACAGACGCTTCCAGGAGTGTGCTGGACTCTGCAGAAATTAGCCAAAGGCAGTCACTGTCTACGGAAGAGTCTAGTTTTAACAACTGGGCATTTAGGGGACAAAATACATTTTTATGAGAAAATCTGGATGAGCTGTACACTGACAAGAATAAGTTGTCTTGATTCAAAGATAGTTGAAATCAAAATTACCAGCATGTCCAACGTGTTACTGAGGGGAAGTAACACTAAGAGAAGTGTTGGACTCTTAACAGAAGAATCACCCTAGGTGAGGTTAATCTAGTCCCATCTGATCATCTAGATCTCCTCATAGATGTCTGAAGTAGGAGGGAGAAATAGATCTCTGGACTCTCCACTCTCTTCATTCACTGTCAAAAATCCTAATTAAACAGAAGCTGCCTTTTAGAGAGATAACCCTCTATCCCTGCGTCATTTTAGAGATCAGTTTGAAGGAAATGGACAGGGCCCCTGCACTGAATCTTGCTACAATGCCGACGTCTTCCCAGGCAATGCCACTCCGTCTCTATCAGCACTGCAGGGATTAGCTTCTACAAGCAGCCATTTCCCCGTATTCTTGTTTTCCTCCTCTCCTCTTCCTCCTCAGCTTTTGGGTATAGCAACCAGTAGCCCAACAGCTGAACTGGATTTAAAGAAGAGCCTGGCTGATTTAGGTCTTTACCCTCCTTTACCTAAAGGTACCTGTGATGAGGACCCCATGAAAGAGGTAACAGGAATCTTCCACGATCAAATCTAATGAAACTACAGTGTAATCATCAGTGTCCTCTTCTTTACGCTAATGCTGGAACAATCTATTGACCATAATGTTGTAGTATTAAACCATCAAGCCTTAAAATTATATCCAAGTAGACCATGAGGTAATTGATCATCAGATAATCAACCTGACGGCTCCACTGGACATGAATTTCCCAGTGAGAAAGGCAAGTGTATTTTTCCTTTTTGCAAGGAATAAAATTAAAAGTCAGTTCAGCTACTGCACGACCCACGTTTGCTACCCTCCACAGCTGCTTAACATGTCACACATGCTTCCTTCTGCATTGCATCCCGAGGCCCTCCTGAACACTGACAAAGCTTGAGGGAGAAACGTTTTTGAGGAAACGCCTTTCCACAAAGCCTGGGCTTGGAAAGTCTATGCCTCTCTTTGCTGAATTTGAGCTGTTGTACAACCTTTGGGTCAACTCTGAGCTTTTCCACTACATTCTACGAGGAATGCACGGCATTCAGGAGACTCTGAAGTGTTGCTGAATCTTCATAGATTTCGTTCTCTGTAAGTGGATAAAAAGTGTCTTCTCTTGAAAAATATGCACCATTCTTCTATCACTTCTGTTGAAAAAATGGAACTATCCCGCTTAGTGCAATTTAGAGCACAATGCGGCTCTGGGTGGCGGTCAAAATTTGGAAGTCTGAGTTGGAGATGCAGAAAAGCAGGTGAATAAACAACATCGCAGCCCTTAGGAAAGACAGCTTGAACATGTCTGTGAACAGACAGAAGTCCTGGGGGAGCTGCCCTCATCTGATACCTAGCTTCCTCTGTGGGGTGGGGATTAGGAATATCTGCTGCCACAAACAGAAGCTATTGCAATCTTCAAGACTTCTTTTTATTAGTTTGGGGATTTGTCTTTCTTTTTTAAACAGTTGTATTTTCAGCACTTTTTCCTCCCTCCAGGTCTTATTTTGCAAAATTTTTAGTGAAACTATGTAAACACCGCACAACAGCCATTAGGCTGTGGGGGTAATTTAACCCATTCATTTCTTCGAAGATCTACAGCGTGCCATGCATTTCTGGCAGTTAATCCTTATGGCTTTTCCAGGGTAAGGAAAAATTGTTTCTGCGTGGTTGCAGATAACAGTAAATGTCAGCCAGCACAACAAAATTGTATATAAATGAGCACAGATTTGGTTGAATTACTTGCATGTTATTCGGTAAATTAATTCGTCTCTACTGGCGTATTGCATCCCTTTCTTGCTCTATGATCAGGCACGGCTTTTTAAAATTTAAGTTACATTCAGTGCAATGAGATAGGACTTACTTACATTTTCAAAATATATGTGACGTACAAGAAGAAAAAAGTCATTGACTTTCTATGATTAGCAGTGCAGTGTTTTGCTACATAGCTTTATAATACTGTGATATGGATTGTTTTATCTATGTATTAAATGGTGAGTAGTTGGTAGAACTAATCTCACGTTCTGAAGAGAGAATGAATATGAACTTCACAGTAGCTTTAATGGATGGTGAAATTATGCCATAGTTATATAAACAAACGATTGCTGAATTTGCTAGCGGCAGCAGCAAGGTAGCATTTCAGTTTACAACAGCTTTGTGAGTTTTAACAACTGAATATTATCACCATCTCCAGGGAAGGAGAAAAATAAAGTAATGCAATGGAAATTCCACAGTCACAAGAAGAGGGAAAACAAATAATACATAAGATTCAATTACTAGCCTGCTCCTTTTTATTCTTTTCACATTTTCCTTTTGGTCTCTTTCCTTCTAGTCCCTACTGCAAAGATGCAAATCTGTGAGAGGCTGGAATCAATCTACAGACTTGGATGTTTAAGTAACATTCAAATCTGAGCAGCAGTGATGGTAAGCTTTTAAGAAAAGATTAGGGTAAATTATTCCCCAGCATAGCTATATTCAGTTGAGAATGGGATTACACCAAAGAAGGAGTTGGATCCACTGTTTTCAGAGGTTTGAAATATTTTTGGGTTTTTGCGGAAAAACATGGGCAGGGAAAAGGTGCAATCACTTAAAAGACACATACAGACACAAACACAAGAATGAGCTAAGGAAACAGTGAGCACAGTTGGAGTATGACTTACTCTTAGCCCCATCAGATAGTACAGCACACTTATCACCCCCATAGGCAGAACATAGAAGAGAAAGGAAGTAATCTGGACAATACAGTTGTAGATCCACAGGGGCATGACTACCGTGCAGACAGCAGAGCCAGGGACCATGGTGCCATTGGGGAAATACTGCAGCATGATGCCATGGGTGCCCGTGTTGGGGAGGGCGAAGAGGACAGAGAGGACCCAGAGGACCACGATGGTCCTCAGGGCACGCTTCCGAGTGCTCTCCAGCTTGGCACGGAAAGGATGGAGGATGGCAATGTATCTCTCCACGCTGACTGTGGTCACGCTGAGGATGGAGGCAAAACACACTGTCTCAAAGAGTGCCGTCTTGAAATAGCAGCCAACAGGCCCAAACAGGAAGGGGTAGTTGCTCCACATCTCGTAGACTTCCAGTGGCATCCCAAAAAGCAGCACGAGCAGGTCTGAGATGGCGAGGCTGAAGAGATAGTAATTGGTCGGGGTCTTCATGTTCCGGTGCTTGAGGATTACCAGGCAAACTAAGAAGTTACCTACCACGCCAACAATGAAGATCAGAGTGTACACCAAAGCCATGGGCAAGAACAGATGACTCCGTCTGGGCCCACATAGGAAGGCTAAGTAATCCTCAGTGCTGTTTAAGTACCTCCTGAATCGTTCTTCGTGTAGAGCAAAGTGATTAAACCAGGAGATGTTGCTGATCCAGGCCATTACTGGATCTTCTGAAATGTTTCACAGTCGAGATCCGGTCATCTTTAAGTTTCTCTGTGCTAGTTTGCTTACTTTTTGCAGAGAGAGGAAGAGACAGGGGAGTTGTCTTGCCAGACCTAAATGCACAAAGCCACTGAGAGATGCGAGTGGATGTGTTTGCCTGGCTTCGGTTAAGGTTTTGCTGTTGTAACAGCTGTTCCGCTGCAAGGAGTCCCCTAGCCAGAAAGCCCCTCCTTTCTCACATATTCATTGGCTCGCTATGTGCATTAGATTATAGAGTAAAAAAAGAGGTTCCAGCTACTTGTGTCAGCTCCTGTAGCAGATACACTTACAGAATCAGAAATGTGGAATTTAGAGAGCTGGGAATGTGAGACAAGCTGCAAGATGTTTGTATTTGTCAGAAGTTGGGAAACAAAAAAACCCCCAAAATACTCAATCCAAAAAGCTTTTACAAAATTATATTGATGTTACATCCAGTTATGAGCCACGAGCAAAAAAAACCCCGCAACCTGATGTGATTTTATTTTTCAGCTCTCTGCTGATTTTTATTTTCTGTTGTCTGTGGCAGCCGGTACTTGGAAACTGAGTTTGATCAGTAGAAAGCCAACCTGTTTTTGTAGACATTCATGTAGAATTAGGCTACTATAATGTTTCAGCCTTTTTTAAACCGCTGTATTTTTTTTTCACCTGATATTTAACATAGGATGTTAATTGGCCTTCTTATTGATATAAAAATATTTTCCCAATTTCCTAGTATGCTGGAATCTGATCCCATATTCTTAGATAGCCTTGTTTTGGGAATCTTTCTGAGAACTGTATTATTGCAAAGACATATTTATTGCCTCTGGGACTAAATTTACATGATGTTCTATAAACTCTTATTTCTTCCTGAATGACAACCATTCTGCAAACGCACTTTCTGAGCCAAATAAACGTATCCTGGAAGGAAGATGGCTGTGTCAAAATAGGTCATTTAGCCGCTTATGAATGCTTGATTCCTCACTGAATTTCTCTAAACCAAAAAAGCTTCGAAGTGCATGGATGTCATCTTCTGAGATTCAGAAAAAGTTTAGCTGTTTGGAATTGAAGACGTGCAAAAGCTCAGGGCTAGTTTAGGGGATTCTGTCAGCTTGATGTGCAGTTTGTCTGCCCAGTATCTCTCACTAGCTCCCATTTTTGAGTACCTGCCCAGTCTCCCTCCTTGAAGCCATGTAGACTTTCTACATCCCTAACATGTTTTGGCAAGGAGTTCCCTGGGTCCATTATTACCTGTGTGTGAAGAATCACCACTTTTTCTCTGTTTGACCTTTTAGCTGAGTCTCCCTGGCTACTAATCTAGGACTGCAAGATTTTAACCACCCAGGAGCAAAAGAACAGCCCTTTTGGCTGGCATGGCCTCCAAAATCCTGAGAAAAGCAAGTTTTCCAAGGAAGATGCAAACTCTTCCACTGCAAGTGGCTACGCAGTAAACTGATCCAGCACAAAACCTGTTTTCTGACTCTTAAGAATTGAAGCTGTCTTACATACTGTCTTCTTTACTCCTTCCCTCTAACTTCTTCTAGTTTACTAGTGGTCCAATAGCCTTGCAAGAAAAAATACTGTAATAAGAAGACCAGACTGCCTCCAAAAAAAAACAGCAGGAGGTAGAGAACCAAGGTTTGGTGCCACAGGGGCATAGTTGATGTGTGGAGCCTGAGGATTGCTGTGCATTCATTTAAAATGTTAGAGGCATGGAAGGTACCACAACAACTATACTAAAAGACAGAAGTGTGTCTCTTGTGATGACTTTCGGATCTGCTGAAATTATCTCGCACGTAAACTCTCTCCATCAGACTGACTCTACTCATTTATTTTAGCATTGCACAGAGGTATTTCGTTCAGCAGATTGAAAGGTTTTATTGGATAGGTGACCTACAAGTTTGCTCTTTTAACCCGTTTCTTCCTTTATTAAGGATTCATCTTGAGATACCTTGCGTTTTAACAGTGTTGAAGGAATGTGAATTTGATTTTGATCTACTGTTGGTGTAAGAGGTAGGAACACAGGAATCATCAGTAGGGTGCTTGGTTGAGACCAGGACTGACTGTTTCAGAGCACAGCAGGAGACAAGTATTTGAGAGGTTGTGCAGGACTAAACAGTTTTTGTACGTCTGCTTAACTTCCAGGGTTTTTTTCCCTTTAATTTCTCAACAATATTTCATTCTTTTCCATTTCTTCTTCCCTCCCCAGTAAGTTCCACCACTCTCTATACTGCATCATAACTGAGGCAAATATTAAACATTTCTAAAGTAGCAACCAAATTGGTCTTCATTTTTCTTCTTACACATTAACCTCTGTAAAGGAACTGAAAAGGAAACCTGAGGTCTGTTCAGCTTGAACTCAATCATACAAAAAAGGAAAACAAACTGGATTGAATTACTTACAAAAAAGCCAACAGGGCTGCCATACCCATCACGATCTCTGTGAGGGGGAAGCAATGGGCTGTGGAAACACATCAGCTCCCTTGAAAGTGTGGGTGTGCCAGGCCCGCCTGTGTCTACTTCCACTTGTTCTCTCTCCTCCGTCCTTTCTGATCCTGCTGGGCTCAGGTGCTGACAAGCTGTAAGAATAGAAGCACTGAATTAAAAAAAAAGTTTTTTTGTCTAGCAGATCACCCCTGGAACCACGTCACTGTGACCATGATTGAGTGGCAGATGGAGAGGACAAGAAGAGTGGAAAATATATTTCAGTTCGTTTCTCAAAGCTTTATTTGATTTTCTTTATCATACATGTCTCAATAAGGATAGCAGAGTGTATCTAACCAAAGACTAGCTCTGACTTTATATAACTGGAAATATTTTATTTTTAGAACTGAGACTGAAAATAAAAACACGTTTTCCTTTTGAAAGTAATATTAAAGCATTTAGTATTTTTCATTATAAAGCACACTTCATTGGTGCTTGCTGTAATACACTCGAAGGAAGATGGTGTGCTGCACACTGGCCTTAGAATTGTGCAGTTTTATGTAATAGTAATGTAATTAATGTAATGTAATATGTACATTAATGTAATATACACTATATAACGCATTTTCATGTAGTGTAATATTTGGCAACATTAACCCAGCAAGGTTTTTTGGCACGGTGTCACTGCTAGTCAGAGTGTGGCAATATCTCCTTAGGCACTCTCACTTACGCCCTCGTGCTGGTGGTATCCCTCATACCACGTTTACATTGTGGAATCTTTCCCTTAGCTGATGTAATGTGCTACAGCACATTCCTGTGTTTCACTGAGAGCAGCAAAGTGCACAGTTAAGAAGAGGTAAATTCAAGTACCTTCATGCTTCCCAAAGCCCTTGTGAGGGTGCCTATTAGCAACTATATATTAGGTCACTAAATGGTGAATAATTTTACGTTTTAGGGAAAATTGGGCACATTTATCAAAAGAGGTAGAGAAATGTGGAGGTAATCCAGAGTATAGCAAATGGATAATTCCTCCACTGGTCACGCTTACAGAGCGAAGTACTTAGGAGAACTATGGGCCATTATGATGGTCTACTCTGAACACTTGCTCATGTCAAAATGTAAAATTTTATTCATGCAAAACAAGTGGGGTTTTTTATATTTTTATCTATGTGGTGAGACAATGAGGTTTCTCATCCAGCTTCATATGCTCTGGTTGTTGGACTGGAAGTAATATAGCTTTGCTAATGCCATGATGTGCCATGCTTATTAATTCTGTTGATTAGCTGAGAAGCAATACTGCCCTGGGACATTCACCTGGCATCCAGGACTTGAATCAACATCTCTGAGCAACCCTGCATGGGATGTTGCTCAGGGTTTGGAAGGGCTGGAAGAGGGTTTGCCATAATTCTTGGTGCACTAATTTTTATCTTCAGCAATTACAACCTGGCCTTTCACCTCTAATTTCTAATGTCCATTTGCAGCCATCAGATTCTGTTGTTTCAGTGGTTTCACCGTTTCTCCAATTTGTACATACTGAAGGTAGGTGCAAAATCCTTTAGAAATTCTGTGTGAGGAGACTGCTATCCAGCCTGTCTGAGCTTGCTTTCCCTACCCCTTTCATGGAGCCTTTCAGAGCTACCCATGGAGCCACACTGCTCTCTGAATTGCAGGTTCAAACTCACCGTTTTAATCCTTTGAGATCTCAGCAGCACCAAGTATCTCTGTCCCATAGGGATGCAAAGAAGAGAATGCAACAAAGAGGGCGCAGAGTGGCTAAGCAGAAATGTTAAGCCGTAATACAATGAATACGTTAACACAATTGCTTAAAAAATATAGCCTCACTCCCTATGTAAATTACTGAGCTGTAATTATAGATCATGGATTTGACTTATCTTTTTTCTGCCTTGGAAGGCTTGCTTGGTTCACTACAGTAGCTGGAATGTGATCCCTTGTTTTTCTAGGTGTATTCAGTACAACATTCAACATGCCATCAAATGCATAGATACATTTTGTATGTTTTCTCTCCCTCCAGGCTGGAGGAGTGAGCTGCACTATAGTAACAGATAGATCTGCAGTAGCCTTTCCATGCCTTATGGTAAGTCATTTTGCAAATAGCTAGGCTCTTCACAGACAGATTTTCCATGGCTGTGCATGATATCTGAAGTCCCCAGGATATCAAGCAACACACGTAAGAAGTGGATTTTGTGACTACAGCACAAAATACCAAGGAGGGCACCTCTCTGCCTGGAGGAGCTGACGATCTGCACGGACAGTGCAGACACAGCCCACTTCAAGGGTGGAAGTCATTTTGCCTAACTTTAGTCATTAAAAACAGCAAATGAGTCTACACAGATTTTTCAGGCTCCTACTTTAGTCAAAAATGAAAAGAGAACCTCCAGAATGGGATGAGACGGAGGAGCTTATCTTTTCCTATTGTCTGCAGAGGGAAAATGAGTCATATGGTTTAACAGCAAGTTTGTTAAACAGCTGAGATGATGAATTTAAACCCCAATTTTGCGCAGTCTTTTCCATCCTCCTTCCATCAGGACTAGTCTTTAGAGGGAGCTGTGTACAGGCTTCACCTTTAAGAAGTTGGGAGTGGTTGGGACGGCGGAAAATAGGGCCAGAGAGGCAGGCAGCAGGTGAAGAGTGGGGACGATCCAGTGCTGAAAATCGCTCCCTAGCCCCCTCTTGTCTGGCAGGGTGGATGAACCTATTGACACGTCTTTCAGCGATGGATTCCTTTGTTAGTGTTGATTCTGGAAAATAGCGGTAATGACGCCCTTCCTTTTTAATAAGTGTTTTGTGTGTTATTGGTTTGTGTGTGTGCTCATGCTTTCAGGAGGCAGTGGGTGGCAGGTAGGGATGTGATTCAGGCTTGACACGCAGGGGAGTAGTGAAAAGAGCTGAAAAAGAACTCTTGTACAGAAAATCTTGTCATACTGAATGTGTCCATCGTGACAAAGTGACTTGGATTTACGTGGGGGAAGACGAAAGGATCGTCATGGCAGAAGATGTGTTGAAGTCACAAGCATGGTACAGAATGAGTGAGACCGTTTGGGTCGGGGGGGTCTGGTACTGCAGGACTCAGATTTACGCAGGGAGACTCAGATTATTCAGCATCTCTCTATGGCTTTCTGCATCTTATTACAGTATTGATATTCCACTGCAGTTTCTTCCTCTCCTTGCAATGTATGTGTTTCTCAGGAGAGCTCAACTTGCTTGACTGTCTGACCCAAAAGAGACTTAACTACTTTCCCTGACATGACTTGTTGTTATCATTTTCCAGTTCTTATTAATTTGGCTTCTGTTTCGCACCTTGGGATTCAGGCAAGGATTTTGCTTCACTGGAAAAAAAAAATTGGTATCATAGAGTCTGCACAGTGCCTGGATATGTATTAGACATATGCACTGATGAGACAGAAGTGATCACAGTGACAAATCTTGATATATTCAAAGAAAGGCAGTGATCCATTGTATTATTGGAGGTGGTAGAAAGTTAGCAATTTGTTATAGAAGAACTGAATCCGTCAATGAAAATGATAAATGGGACGCATGAAATTTATATAGCGCATCATGTATAAAGCTAACATTAAGCAAAACATTAAGAGAATCCCTTTTCTGAACATTTTTTGATTTACGTGTTGGTGTGGAGGTAACCTTGCTGTAAGAATAATGAAGTTTATTTGAAAAGTTTTGCTCCTATCAGAAAAGTATATACACTATTTCCCCCAGAAATGCAGTGATGTGTTAGTTTATACTCTATGAAACAGTTTGTTCAGAGCTGCTTGCGTAATAATAATCATGCAATTTAAGAAACTGGAAATTCAACAGCATTGTTTCCTCTTCTCATATTGGAAAAAGCTTGTTTGATTTATCTATACATGTTTATGTTTTCTTGGGTCCAGTAAAAGTAACATTCTACTGTTCATAAGAGTGACTGGCAAAAACACTTGTCAAGAGCTTCCATTCTCTTCTGTCTCACCTGCTGTTCAGATTGCTTTGTAGGTGATCACCTGTCTTTGTTGTCACATTGAGAATCAATATTATTTAACTTTGAATTAATGAAACCATCTTTATGAAGAAGGATGTGCATAATTTGGAACATTAATATGCTGGCAGGTGATGTTCTCTTCCTGCTCTTTTCCCCATTAGACTATCCCCAGGAGTCGTATCTCGCTTCAGTTAAATGCAGCGAGGGATGGCACTGTTATTTTGAATGTCTCCTGCTACAAGATTAGAGAGTGAAAGAAAACTCTAGACACAACAGTGATGAAAGAGATACATGCCAGAGGGATAATTCACCATAGTTTTCAAATAACCTAGTAGGCCTTAGACATGCAAAGCAAACTGGATCGACTTATTAAAAAGCTTGTTTTGAGTTGTGGTGTACACCTCAAAAAAATTTTTGTGCTTTGCAGCCCACTCAGTAGTGAGATGACCCAGGCAGAACTGGAAAATAAGGTAGAATAACCCATCCGTGCCTTCTAGAGCCAACAAGCAGAATAAGGAACAATCCCCACGCAATGAGAACAGCTCTCCTATGCAGGACTGGGTGTGGGTTTAGGTGGCCTGAGTACCCCAATGACCTGGTGATTTTGGATTCAGTGGCTTTACCAGGTCAGTTCTTCTCCACCAGGATTTAGATCAGCCTGCCTCTTTGGGAGCCTTATTCCCCTCACTGAAACTGAAGATGAGTGTGAGGCTCAGGAGCTTCCCACACAGACCCCTGCAAACGTCCAAGGGAATGAAGGCTGTGCCCTCTTCATTTCAGATGCAAAAAAATGCTATTTGCACATTTCCTTGTATCATGGGCACTGAGGCCACAGCTGCTGCAGTGCATCTTTCTTTATTCTTCCCGAATGCTAGCTTTACAGTGGCTGTACAAATTTGGCTTAGTCTGTCTCTCTTTACTGGGAGACCAGTTTAGCATCCAGACTGGTAGATATTTTGCCTAGCCAAGACACCTTCGTTATCTGCTCAATTGCAAACTCTGTTCCACAAGTAGATCTGAGCTGACCCAGAACTCTATTGATTTGTTCTGATTGTACTAAATGCTAAACGTATCTTGTATCGACGAACATCCAAACGTATTCTGCAATGTCTTTGATAAAACAAATTTCTGCATCAGAGAAAAATGACTCAAATCTGAGTCAAGTTGTGGTTCTCTCAGTACAGGAAGCTGTATTTAAATGGGTAGTAATATTAACTCTGAAATGGCAGCAGAAATAGATTAGGTGAGGAAAACAGAACTAGAAAGTCTAATGTTTTATTTTTTAATTCTGTTTAAAGATCACTGGCTAAAGATTAATGTTGGTTGAAACTAGAAAAGCTTAGTGATGGCTGGCAGGACAAAGGAGGGAAATGAAATGGAGGAGGAGAAGACAGCAACCTTGAAACAAAAGCCTATTAGAAAGGTAAACAAAGAAACACTCGGAATTGGAAGTGAAAAAGGACAAAATGAACTTTAGTCAGGGAAATCAACAGAAAAAACATGAATGAAAATGAAAAACATATATAAATATATATAAAGGTAAATATATAATATATATATAAAAATATATATAAAGGTAAAGACAGAGATGAGGAAGTTAGAAAGAAAGGAAGCAACAAGCAACCTGTAAAGAAATACGATCACAGGATCACAGGCCAACACAGACTGGAAGGGACCTCTGGAGGTCTTCAGTCCAACCTCCTGCTTAGATGGGGGTCTGCTGTAGAGTCAGACCACCGAGTGGACCATGAGGTGACTTCCTCCCAGGTGCTGCTATGAGGTCCCCTCAAGCCTTCTCTTTCCCATGTGAAACCACACCTGTTCTCTCAGCATCTCTTCGAGGGTAGGTGCTCCAGCCCCGAACGTATTGGTGACCTCTCCTAAACTTGCTGCAGTTTATCAGTGTCATTCTCACATTGAGGGAGCCAGAGCTGGATGCAGTATTCTAGATATGGGCTAACAAGTGCTGATCTGGAGCGGGGGGCTGGGTGGATAAAGACATCTGCTGCCTATGCTGCTGTTAACACAGCCTGATGCTGCTGCCAGGCATATAGCTGGCTCATGTTCAAATTGCTGTCTGCCACACCTCCCAGGTCCTTTTCAACAGAGCTGTTCCCATTCAGCTTTACTTTAGTATGCACTGGTCTGCCTTTCCCGGTATTCCTCTTCATGGAAGTTATTGCCACTAAAACTTGAGGAATGGCTCTTCAGTGTTGCTATTTCCAATATAAGACTGTATATAAACTTGATTAGTCCCACATTGTTATACATTAGTTTTTTCTGCTGTTTGAAATTATTCAATCATCCCAGAAGAGAGGGGAAACAGTATCCATGCCCAAGATTTATGAGGTGTCTGGGAGCCTAAGTCTCTCTGGTACTCATAAGACTTTGAATCTTAAAGGCTGTTCAGAGCCTTGGTTCCTGCCCTTATGCTACCAGTAACAGAAGAGAAATACTATAACATAAATTTTCCCAATGCTGACAATGTCCTACTTAAATATCTAACTTGCCGTTTCCCTGGAGGATATAATGCGTGATGAGTTGGTGCTGCGTAGTCTGCTAGCACTAATAAATGGCCTACAGAAAACGTTCAGGACTTTTTCTCAAGGCATAAAAGAGTTCCAGAGTTAGAACTGATGATTTCCAGGCTCCTCACTCCAAGCCTTGTTGATTACCCTTGCATTGCCACAGTGTTGATCAGTAAGTCTCCTAAATCTTTGAGGTGTTTCACAGCTGCCAAAACTTCCAGCGTTACTGTAGTGGCCCTTCATTTCATCAGTAGGTGCTATGCTTGCTTTCTTTTGGTTGACAATCACTCTATTTTGAAATGCATGGTCTTACACAACACCCATTTGAATTGAAGTCTCAGAGCTGACATGCAAGTGGTTTAACACAAAACAAAACTGAAAGGGAAGACATGCAGGCAGCGCTTTGTACATCTTTCATATTTGACAATAGTTTTATTGGGTCCCTAGAACAGTGAAGATGATCGGTCAGGCTGACATCCCTGTATATGCCTCCAAGCTAATGGAAAACCATATTTGTGGAGGTACAAGATTTAAGTGATACCTGATAATCAGATAGAAATGAAGAAGAAGACTCACTCTTACTGGCTAGGTGGAAAAATGTTCAAACCAGCATACAGGGCAGTAAACTGCACATCTCTGGTCCCTTTTGAGAAACATTTATTCACAGACCTAAAGGAGACGTCCTATGGTGAATGCGTGGCTCCCGCTCTGGCTCTGTGCTAAATAGGTACTTTTCAGATGAAGTATACAGGCTATGATTTTGTCTTCAAGAAGTAAGAATCAAGGCCCATGCATTTTGCTCATGATCCTTTCAAAAGCATTCTACAATGCAATGCAGACGGTGCTTTGCAGTGTTAAAAAGACTGTGCTCAGTGGGGAAAAAGCTCATCTTCCTGAGCACATCTACCCTTGCTTTGTTATAAAATTTCCCATGAGATTTTCTAGCTCTTTTTAGATATGAGTAGTCCAATCCTTCAAAGCAAGATTGTCCCTCTCTCCCAGAGAGATACAGAGGAAGTATAAAGTTCCACAAAAGTTGTAATGATTTAAACTTTTGGGCATTTGGCCCTGTGCTGTATAGCAACCCGTTGGAGGAAGATCATGAGGCATTTTTGCCTCTTTCCAAAAGAAACGCTGTCTTCCCTTACACCCTTTCAGGAGTGTTATGTAGATTTTGCTTTGAGAGACATCATGTCCTTCTCTGACAACAATTGCAATAATGTCAAGAGCCCTGGGGTATTTTAAAGCCCATTTGAGTCTGCTGCACGATATTTTGAAAATTTTTAGGTCGCTACCAGATTTTGTACACATTAACTTGAAGGCTTTTTATTCAGACCTTCTATATATTTATAGTGAAGTGGGTGCTTTTTCTAACTGCTCTTGGCATTTTTAAAATACAGGCCCTGGAAGGTGTTCTCTTACTGTATCTTCACATCAAAGAATAGGGTGAAAACAGGAAAACACGTAGTTTCAATGCAACAGCCATGATGTTGTAGAAAAGAAGCTGATGTATTGTTCTGTTGCAGCTAGATTTCTGAGATCTGAAGTCAACTGTAAGATGAAAAGTGGGCCCAAAAGACCAGTCTTAAAATTAAGTATGCTCTTTAATCAAAAAAGTTCATTGAACCGTACTGTATTTCACTGCAAAAAGGCATTACCTTGAATATGGTAAAATGTGTTAAAGGTATTACCTTGACTATGTTAAGTAGTAATACTTTAACATTGAATGAATTGAACATCATTCAAATAGAAAGTGCCCAAATTTGAAGCACAAAAACCTGAGTACCATGGAAGCATGTGAAAGTACCTCCTGAAGAGCAAAAAAAAAAAAAAACAAAACACACCCAAATCCAAAGAACTGAACAGCTGAATGCACTTTTGAAACCACATTATTTCCTGACAGCACATACATTAATTCCAGTGAACAGGTATTTACCCAGTTAGCTGGGAAAAAAAGTTGTTTCTACTTTTGTACTTTAATTTCAAAGATTTACTACTGAGTTCAGATGTGCTTTAGTCTATGCTGGAACACTCAAGGTAGATAAAGCAAACAACAAAGCCCCCTCAAAGCAACTCAGCCAAATGAACCTGCAATGCCAGAAACGAGCAGTAAAGACCCAATTCCCTTTTTCACTCTTGATGGAGAGGGATCCTCAGATATGGAGCATATGCTTCAGCCCATCAGAGCTGTTTCCATTTCTACCTTCAGTGGGACTAGAGTGAGAGATGACTGGGCACTGACCCTTTTGGGTGAATAGCATCAGCCTCGCATCTCAGTGAATACCGATCCAAATCGCTGGTNAGAGGGATCCTCAGATATGGAGCATATGCTTCAGCCCATCAGAGCTGTTTCCATTTCTACCTTCAGTGGGACTAGAGTGAGAGATGACTGGGCACTGACCCTTTTGGGTGAATAGCATCAGCCTCGCATCTCAGTGAATACCGATTCAAATCGCTGGTGAGCTTGTTGCTATGGGTTGCTGCATGTCTGTGCAAATCTTGAGCAGAATGAGATCAAACATGCATAATACTTAATCTTTTTTCAATGCAATGAATACACTTGCTTCTACCTGCTTTGTCTTCCTCTGTTGTTCTCTTGCCAAACCTTCCTGGGAGCATGGAAACTCTCTGGTCCTGATCCTCTTCTTGGACAATTTATGATGAACTGGTCAGTCCTGACCCTTTTGACTCCATCTTAAGCTCACAAATGGATGTATAGAAGTGAAAATGAAATTCTTAACAGGAATCAGGTCTGTGTATAAGGTTTTGCTTAAAACACCTTTCTTTGGGAAATAATGTTTTGATGAAAACTGGAGGGTTTTGTGCCTCATGAGATGCTACTGATTTGAATGAAATTACTCCCCTTCAGAAAACTTCTGAAAATAAAGTGTGATCTGCTTTGGTTTTAATATCAAAGAGTTTAATGTCAAAATATAGTTATGTCTTTTTGTTTATATTAGTTTTAATAGTTCTATATTATTTTGACATCTATCATAATTATTACTTGATAGGCTTTGTTAAGAATGTGTCAAGTTACAGTGTGAAATACAGCCAGACACAGCACGACATTTACATGTTTTCTAATCTTTTAAAATAAGTTTTAAGTGCAGTTGCTACTGAGTAGAAATTGAACTGGAAAAGTAACACTAAGTCTTTCAGACTGTTTCTCATTTAATCAAGACAAGAGCAGCACTGAAGGTATTACCCAGGGAATAGCTGTTTTCAGTAGCCCAGTGTTAACTTGCAATAATTTTTAAAATATATAAAACTATGTCATTTTGTAAAAACTATCAGAATTTTAGACATTTTTCACTCAGCAAAAAAAAATCCGGATTTCAGCTATTCCTCCTAATTCAGAAAAAAAACAGGTCTTCAGTCTTCACTTCCAGTGAACCCAAAGTTCTGACAAATTCTAATAACCATCAATTCTATTTTCTCAAATTGATTATGTGCGTATCCCATACCTGAATAGCTCCTCAGTCACCTTTGCAAATAGGATCCAGAGGCTCTAGGTACAGCAAGATCACATTTACACACAGAGCAGACAAGCTTTTAAGGGGTGCAGCATTAGACACTTCGTTTTCATGCAGAACAGACAAGCTGTGAGGCAAGGCCTCGGCTACACACAGGAGAGAGGGCAGGAAAGGCAGGCCTCGATTCAGAGATAACCTGTTAAACTATTGATAAAATAAATCAAGGGCATTCTGGACACTTATATATCAACATAGGAATGTGTGTATGTATGATATAAATGTGTGTATATAGAATCTCTCTATAAAGGGTAGCTATGAAACTATACACATGGAGAGTTTTTCCTTTCATGTGGCTTATCCTAGTTATAAACATAAAAAAGTCCTTAAAAAAATGAAAAAAATAAACATATAGGTAACTTGACCGCTACAGCAAGCAATTTTAGTCTATATTTAGAAAGACAAAAATATAACTCATGCTTCTGACGCTTGTTTTTAAAGCCTTTGTGTTACTCTAAAAAGGTCAAAGTATCGGTATTTAAAAGCAAATCAATGCCTCTTATTTACTGCCTGCATTTCCATTGAATTTTTAAGTGTGCAAGAAGACATGTGAAATTTCCAGGGGATTTATCTGCCCAGCTTTTGTTGAACACAACTAATCCATTCTAAGGATTTTGGGAATAGGAGTTTAAGCACAGTTTTTGTGGATCTCGTAATATCTACTGCTTAAGATTGCAGTCTTAAACCTATTCAGTGCAGGAAAAAAAAAGCGATACTCCCTTACATTGCTTGAAGGCAGGTAAATACAAATGCTTTCCCCCTTGACTGAGTTTTCCAGCTCAACGGGATCCTGGCTGAAGATTTTGGAATAATTTTGCGGTTTTGTGTAGGTACTAACTGAGGACAGTATATCACAGTATCCCAAAGTAGTGAGGGGAAGGGAAGGGACACAGAATGCATTAGACGTAATTACATAATTTATTCAGCCAGTGATTTTTTTCAGTAGAGAGAGAATGTTTATCAAAAAACGTCAAGTTATTGAACTCAAAATATTTCATGTGAATGCACTCCTTTTCAACACTTCTTAGGCAAAGATTTCTCTGTTTCAGGGTGGGTTTCTAAGAAGCACACTGGAGGAATTTGTTCCTTTTCAAGAAAAGTCAATACCCAGTGCTCTGGGTATTACCCCAGCACGTGGGACATCAGGTTCAACTCTCTGCTCCTACATATTTTTAAAAATAATTCCAAAGTAGCCATATGTCTGTCACTTAAACTGTTTCTGTGGTGAACAGATTCAGACGACTGATCTGGAGCTGTCAGAGCAGAGCTTTGAGCCTGACCTGGATTCGCCGTCATGCTGAGCGAGCCCCTACCCGTAGGCTGGTACTCACTCATGCTCTGGGTTTTCCCAAGGTGACATTCATATTGTCTGTGTTTTAACTAAAAAAGTATTAATGATGTGAAGTATTAATGTGGCAGAGGAGGCATTTCTTCTCAAGATCTGAAATTTATTTCAGAAGGTAGCTAAGATTCAGGGAGATTCTGGTGAGGATATGTGCCCAACAAGCACGAGCAAATACAGAAAACAGAGACAGCTTCAAAATTTTCCCAAAGAACAAGGAAAAATATTTTTTCCTTTCTTCTCCCTTATATGACAAACAAAAGCCACTAATAATGACAAATGAAATGTAGAAACTTCTGTGACTTGCCTAGGGCTGGAAGACAAGTCAGTAATTCAACTTCTATAAGAACGCAATGTTTGTGGTTCCCAGCTGCTTCTTTGCCTCCCTAGATTCTGTTTGTTTCCCTTGTATGCTGAAAATGCCCTAAAGTGTAAAGAGGAACTTTTAAGAATCACATGTGATTACATAATGACAAAAATGAGGTTGTTTGGAATAATTTTGCAATTGCTAACTGAGCTATAGATAAAAATTACCTCCTAATTTTTTTGATAGAGTGTGATAGTTCAGAAATATACCTGCAGCAATGAAAGCACTGCAGCTCGAAACGGGAAAATGTAAACATTTTTGCAAAGCTGAAGTTAGGCAGTTTAAAGCAAATAAAAAAGCAGTAGCATCTAATTTACACTTGATTTACACACAAACAAACCAAAATGTTATATGCAATTTTTTTGCATATTTAGAAACATGTTCTAGCAATTTTACTTGGAAATTTAGTTCAAGCAATGAAACATTGTACTAATACCTGGTATCTATATACTTTTCAGCACAGCTGCTCCCACTTTTTAAAAACAATTATCATCACTGCTTGAATGCAGCAGGAAAAGACAAGCCAAATAATGAAAACCTACTAGCATATGTTTCAAGATGCTTACATCAAAATCAGGCTCGTATTTAAGACCCTTTTTGGACCAGATCTTTTCTATAGTTCAGGATGCAGATTTCTAGAAGGAGAAAGAGAAGTCTAACAAGAGAAGCCCAGCAAAATGAAAGTGCTAAATAACCAAGCTTCTGCAGACATGACTGGCTTGTTCTTGCCTCTAACTATATGCAGGAACTGATTACTCCTGCTTTTCCTCTGAAATCAATGGCAAGCGTCTTGTTTTAAAGAGTCTATTTACCTCCTTATTACAGCATAAATGACAAAACCAAAAACGAATCGATCACCAGGACTGCATTTATGACAAATCACAAATTACTTAACTGCATTCCTAAAATGTTAACAACTGGACTGCACGTGTGAAAGAGAGAGGAAGACTCACCGGAACGAAGAGTGCTGCACAGAATATTAATAAATATCCTATTACAGACACGCACTTAGGACCAATAAACATGCAAGGATGGGAAAATGAACAGTGGAAGAAGACTACAGAGATAATGATTTGAAAAAGAGTCCTGGCTAAACTACCTAAACTAAAGCACCAGAAGTCAGAAACTTCTGATGGGGTAGGCAATCAGTTAGGAACAAAGATTAAAGTCTCAGCTTTACAGAATTTGAACAAGCAATACTAACCTGCTATGAAAGCTAGTTGTGATACGGAGCTTAAGGCAAAAGGCACTCCTGCTTTTGTGTGTGTGTGTGTGCGTGTTGAAGAGGATGGTAATTGGGTTTTTCACTAGCAACAGGTAACCAGAAAAATTACTAGAAACTGCCCTCCTAATGGAGTCATGGACCTGCAAAAAGAATGATATTACATCTTCCTTCCACCCTTCTGTGCATTTGCTATGCCCCTCTAGCATCATTTGACACCTTAAGTGAACCTACTACCTCTCTTCTCCTTTTTCATGTCTTGGTTTCCCTTTACTGCTATTCTTTCATTCTATAGACCAAAACAGAAATCATACTAAGATCCTACCAACGTAACTCGTGTTCATACTTCCATGTCTCAGTACAGGATATCCAGCGTCATGGCAGGATAGGGAGGACACATATGGAAAGCTCTTCCCGAGCTGCAGGGACACGAGGATGGCTGGGTTTGGCCTGTACTGCTGTGCTGCTGCAGTCCTTTGCCAGTGTTCCAGTTACTGAAATCTGCAGCCATGTCTCACCGTTCTGAAGTTATCCATCCAATATCCATACATATCCATATGTAACTTTTTCCTGGATGTATGCTTGACATTTATTTGCACAGCTTCTTTGTCTCAGGTGTTGCTAGGAATCAAGTAACACCTGCCATATGAAGTGTAAGTCCATTTGCTATACTAACATTGATATCCATCTTCTATTATTAGCCTTGCCTGAAACGTGTGTGTATGTATGTATGTGTGTGTATGTGTAAACATGCTATAAACCCAAGGGGATTCGAACTAACAATTTATGTGGTATGATATATTATGACCCCAAGAAAGTGGAGTTTAAGGACTAAAGATGTTGATCCATCATTGCTAGAAAAGAATAATCCAATCCCTCTTACCTCAGAGCTGACCTTCTCCTCACCTTTTGAGCGCTCATCTCTCACTCGCTAATTTTTGTGCGGGTTTCTCCCATGATTTAATATCTTTGACAGAAGAAAATGTGTAGCATTTGTTATCGGTGTGTCTTGGAAATGCAGATCAGCATGCCCACAGCAGAAGTAGCTTGTTTACTACTTAATGGCAAAGTGGTTGAATTCTAAAAAGGGCACTGATGTTATTATTTAAAGACAAGTAGAAAGTAGGCAGCAAAGAGAAACAACCTATTAGAAATTCAGCACTGTCTACAAGTTAGTAATTACCTTCTGCCATGGTAGAGAAATAGAGGTAATTAATGCCTTCAAACTCCAGTTAGAAACAGCATGTGTTTCTTTCTGTTCCTGCTGCTGTTTAATACCACAAGGTAATATCCGAGCAGGGAGAATGGCGAGCCCTGGGACAGTGTTTCAGGAAAGGTGGTGGAATTGCCGTGATGAAGTTCTGAAGAGGCATAGAAAATGTCGGTGAATGTCGGCAAAATCCCAACCCGTCCTGAATCCACACTGGCTAATTTAGTGGTTCCTCAGCTTTGTGTAAAGAAAGGATCTCCTGACTTTTCTGGGGAAAAAACCCCCAAAAAATCATGCAGCAGATACAGAGATGATGAAATGTGACAGCTTTTTGGAAATTAAAGCTTTGCAAACACTTTGCCTCCAAAATCTATTAGTTTCTTATTGCAGATAATACTCTTAGGAACAGTGCCTCCATCTCACATAACCCCCTAAATAAGGACCAATGCCGTTCAGTGAATTTCTCCCCCTGGTGGAGACAATGTGATAAACAAAAGATAATATTTCTATCAGAAAATAATCTTTCTATAGCCACAAAACCAAGACCTGGAAAATCTCATTTCTCAGACACGGGTTTCTCTGAATGATCTACCCAGTGCAAGGCTGTACACTTTGTAACTCAGAGGCAGAGAGCTCTACAGCCTCTGTGTGAGCAAACATTGCAAATATTTGCTTTCCTAACGATCTTCAAGAATGTAGCTCTCACTTTCCCACCCCAATTTATGCCAAAAAGGAGAATGTCTTCTCAGAAAAGAAAAAGAAACAATGCCATAGTTTCTCTTTCTTCAAGTTTTCTTTAATTTTGTCTGAACAAAGAACTATTTTACTTAGGTTTGGGGGCACAACTTGAATTCTACCACCTTGTGACTATTTAAACTGCAAGAAGAAGCAATGCATGGACTGATGATAATCTGAAGAGGGTAGCACAAAGGCAGCAATGCCTATGAGTCCAGTCAATATTCGGAACCACCTGCTTCTTCAGGACCATGTTCTTTTACGTGGAGCAAGGGTGCCTGCTCTGCTACACTTCGTGGGATTGGTTTCAAAGCTGTCAATCGCTTGGCAGGATACGTAGCTGCTGTTCGGGTCGTTTAGCAGACAGCTCATCATCCAGAACTTCAAAACGGGCCTATTTTACAGGAGGCATTTATGAAATAGCACATTTGTGCAATCGGAAGGGAATGGGGCTCATTTCAAACATCCCCATGATTCTCAGTACCGCGCTCATCAGCATAGCGTCAGAGCAACTTGCAGCCTCCGAGGCCCCTAGGCAGCACGTAGATGTTCCTGGCGAGGTACGCCAGGGGACGTGCTACAGCATCTCAGATGCCTTTGGCTGGCTGCATTCATTTGCCCATGCCCACGTGTTGATGTATCACAGGAATGTTTTACTGCACATGCTACTGGCAGAGGATTTGCTTTGCTGGTGGTAACTGTCTCCCACCAAGTAAGGTGCAGGGGTTTTCAGGACTGACATTCTGGCTGTTGGTGCCTTTTGCAATATGTCCCTAAGCGACACGTCCAGAAATAGGACATTGTCCTATAAATAGCAGGACTTTGGAAGTAATTTCTTGAACAATATAAAATGGTTTTTCATATAAAACATAAAAAAAATATTAATGACTGCCAGTTTTCATTACAAATATTATTTAACTCCCACCCCCAAAATTACATCTAATTATAGAGAGAAGGAGAAGGGAAAAGGAAAAAAAAAATAAAGATTACAATCTGGGAAGAAAAGTGTTCCAACAATTTTTAGAAGTGACATCAGAAAAGACAGGAAATAAGGATGTTAATTACACACTTTGTCCCTCTTTGAATTTTCTGTCTAGGCGTGTCTAAGTAATCAACTCTCGCACCATTCATAAAATCTCTGGGAATTAATTTCAGCCCTGTGAAATCATGCTGTGAGAAAAGCACCATAAACAAGCTCCCAGAATAATGGTTTGTTTCCACAGAGGGCCATACCATGGGAAAATGTCATAAAATGAGATGAAGACAGGGCCCGAACTCTAACAGGCAGATAATTCTCCCAAATTGGCTCTCTGTGCCACCAAACAATAACTTCAGATGCTGTTTAAATATGACAGTATTGATCTGGCCAGCTCTAATCCCCCAAATCCCTTCTTCAATTGCGTATTTCTTGACAGCTTACCGGCTCCAAGTCATTCCTCAGTCAGGGAAACTCAGCAAATTACTGTTTCATTGCAGCAAGGTAAAAGTTACTGAATTATTCATGGCTTAGTTTATCTGAAGCCGGCACGACGGTGGCAGTCACAGAGAGCCTGTGGGTCTGTCCTGTCACCCATGTCTTCCCTTTCACCCACGTGCCTCTTCCCCAGTGCCAGACTGATAGTCCAGTCCCTGCTGTGGATGTTTTCATAGTTCACCAGTAAACCTTGTGAGGGGAGTGTACCTACCATGCAGAGCAAAGAGAGCACTGGGAGAGGGAGTGTGACAAGAAGCCCAGATTAATGCTTTATAACCTTTCACATGCAGCAAAAGGAGCAGTGCAGGCTCAAACTGATACCATTCCCTATCCTCCCTCCGTGACTGACTGGCTTCTTGATACACAGATTTGTCCTTATTTACCCCTGGAGGATGGCAACTTCTTTGCTTGCAAAGCTTTCCGTCGCCTGATGGAACGTAAATGTATACAAAACCTTGTCGTGCTCCGACTTCCTAGAAAACAAAGATTATTTCTGATACTTATTTAGCAACGCAACGTATCAGGACGTACAGAATTTCACTGGGACAGTTGCACACACCATCTTGTTTTCCTTCTTCAGCACCGGCCAAGTTTTTTAAGATGAACGAGCATATGGGTGCTGTTGAGGGAGGAAGCACTGCCTGCCTGCCTGCCTGCTCCCCTGCAGCCCAGGACCATTAGAGGACCAGGGATGGAAATTGAGTCAAGCATCGGTATTCTAGTGTTTGACTGCCGTATTGATTCAACCTATTGCTGTATTGGATCAATGTATTGAACCATTATACACTCACATATTTTAGCCTGGATTCAATAAAGAAATGAGTTTGTCCCTGACTGTCTATTCCTACCCTGATAATTTTTAATTAATTGATTTTAACCACATTTCAAAGTCTGAAAAATTAAATCAGATCTCACATGTCTGAGAGAATTAGGAGCCAAGTAGCAGAGAGTCAAGTTATTGGTCCCACCGGAGGAAAAATCACATGGCTTTCGTTGCTCATTTCACTGTCCACGAGCACGTTGCCTCCTGACCGATGGGCTCATACAAAGCTCCAGTACGCAGACGGCCCGCAGCGGTTATTCCTGGCAGGATTCATGGAAAGAGCTGGGGTTACCATCACGCAAATGGAGAATTGGTGGGGAAAGGACAGAGATACTGGAGTGTAGCTTTCATAAGGTATACTTTTCTTGGAGCTACCCTTTTTGGCTGGAATACTACAGTTCTGGGGTTTGTCGATTATTACTTTTATGAGGGGAAATAATTTTTTGCATGCTCCTGAAAAGCTGTTAATGAGATGTTCAAACTACATTAAACAAATTCATAGTGTTGCAATTCTGTATTTACAGATGAATCATCTTAGTTTATCATCCAGGTAGTTGTAAGCAATAAAAATATGTTTTGGTGGATTTTACTTCAAGGTGGGTCATTTGCACTGCTGCTGTATTTCATAAGAACTTTTCATAAAGGGTCCTGTTTGCATGCGTGACAAGTTGGAATGATCTGCAGTGCTGGATCTTTATTCAAGGAGTTTTTCACCTTCATGTGCTGTCCAGCAAATACCGGAGGGAGAAGGGATTTTAAAATAGAGTTTTAAAAGTTGTTCTTTTATTTCTGGTGCAAAAAGCACACAGTTTCGTATTCGCTTCATGGGATATGTGTACATTTACTTATTGAGACTGGTTGTTCTAAGTGATTGCGCAATCAGATTACCTTAACATGACAGTTAGGGGCTCTTCCAACGAATTTGTATCCCAAATGCCACAGAAAATCAAGACTCTCCTAGGAATATTTACTCCACTTCATTTGAATTGCTTAAGTGCATTTCCATGGCCTTTCATCCTACTCAGCCTCACTCCATTATCAGTGTGTTAAGCTCTCTTCAAATACACTGCTTAACCTCTTTGGAGTAGGTTTTAATTCATCCATTTCAAGAAAATCAACGTTGACCTGCTCCTGTAGAGACCACTGTAGTGGGAGTTGGTATGGTTCAGTTCATTGTTTTTATTGTAAAAGCTAGACTGGATAATTCAGGTTACAGAGGGAATACATTGTATAAGAATTCAAGCATAGAAAGCCACTTAAACAGTATGCTCTGCAAAATGCTGGTTAGTTCTGATGCTTTTACTTCATACACAAACTTATAATGTTTAAATATAGCAAGACCTAACTTATCTCTGAACTTGAGGCAGGTGGAAAAGACGTAATCCACCTTATGAATAAGCAGTGCTTGCCTAATATTCATCTCCAAAATATTTCTCAGCTTTCAGACCTGTTCCTATTCTACAACGAGAGAAATATGACGTCTCAAAAAGAAAGTCAAAGTGAATTTTAGAGCAAAAGTGCGTACCTTGGTTTTGGGAAATGTCGGCTTGCTTCCTTCCTTGTTATTTCCCCAAGTGCCACAAGGGTGACATACACAGCATCCTCTGATGTGAGATGTGACACAAGCGATAAACTTTCAAGACCTGGGCATCCTCAGACGACTGGAGAGCACAAATCTTCACAAGTTTTTGGCTGTGATCATGGTCAGACAACAGGCCGTCTGAGTAGGGAGGCTCTAATTGCCAAGCGTTGGTTAACTAATATGGAAAAAGTAGAAGATGGGCAATAATTCTGGCTGACAACAGAATTCACTTGCTCCTCCAGGGTATGTTCTCTATAACTCTTCATTCTGATAGCAAAAAAAAATGTTTAAATGAAAAATAGTGCCAGCGCAAGTGAAGCCACATCAATAGCTGCACTTCTGTGGGAAGGTATAAAGGAGCTGGCAGTTCGTGTGAGGGATTCTGCACGACTACAGTGACTGCTATCTTTGCTCTGTGGATAAACACACATCAGAAATTCAGGTCATCAGTTTGATATCTTCCAGCAAAGTTAATTTCCTAGAAAAAATGTTCAATCTTCTTGCCTTGGTGAATTGTCCAGTGTATTAAATTTCATAAATCCTTTATCATTTCAATTCTTTGCAATTTGCTATTTGCTCAGCCACCTACCAGAGAGATTTGTTTTCTCTGAATATTTTTCAAAAGCTCTGCTACAGCTGCTGGGTCTGTTTTGCACTGAAATGAAATTATGCATTGTCACAAGCCCTGTGAAAAAATCTGGGATTTGTCTGCACTGCCCATGTCCTTGCTACAGGGCAGAAGTTCCCTTTCCTCTTAGAGTCCCGTGTTACTAGATCTCAAGACAGGAATTCGAGTGAGCACTCAATGACAGTGTAGACACATTAAGCCAAGAGCAATAAAACTATTTCTTAATTAAATCCAAGAAGGCAATACTGTATAAAAAGGTCTGTAGAGATACAGCTGTCCAGAAAACAATTAAGTAAAGAGTTTACCTAGCACTTAGACTGATGTTATTAATCTAAATAGTTCAGCCCATGGATTCCTAGGTCCTTTGCAGGCTTTCTTCAACAGATGTCTAGCTCTCACTTGTCCTTTACTAAAGACTTGTTTTCACAGAAAGCAATATTGCCTTTCAAGACTCTTTTTTCTTCTGATGTGGGCATCCCTCTAGGCATCTATTGCAGGACATCACTCCTCTGAGGGTGTCACTTATCTCAGTTCGGCCTAAATTTATTTGTGTTCTACGACAGACACGTAGGCTTGCAATGGGGCCTCAAAATAAGGCTTAGACTCTCCCACCAACCTAAAGCAGAATCAGGAACAGCTATCAGGAGTAACTAACTGGAATATTTCATTATTCTTCAAAACCTCCAATGCTGAAGAATCCCAAATGTCCCTTGACATGGTCTGAAGCTTGATTTTCCTTAGTCAGATTTTTTTTTTCTTCATATCTCAATTAAATCTTTTTGGCTTCAAATTTTTTAAGTTCCATATTTGTGAACATGGAGAAGCACACACAGATCACTGTCCATGTAAAGACAACATTTCATGCAGTTGGAGGCTTATCAGACTTTCCCTATTACTTTCCTTTTGAAGAAGAAACAGCTAATTTCGTTCAACTTTATATGGCAGTTTGTCTTTCCCAAAACTATCATTTTCATTTTCATAGCCTTTAACTGTTAATAGCTCTGTAATTATTGCAATTTTGAAACTGCTCCCTGGTAATCACCCCCTGATGTATTAATAGAGGGTAGTTACATACACTCTCAATTAAAATTTTGGTAATATTTCAGAAGACCTTCTCTGGACAGAAAAAGCAGAGTAGAAAAGGTTGTGATTTCAGCCATGGAATCTTTAAAAATAGTTTATGGATCTACTTTCATGTCTCAATACTAACTATGGTATGGTATGAATCTGATATGTTATATAGCTAACACGTTAAGGGATTCTGAGCCTAATAGCAACAGTTTGCAAAACAGACGAGATCTATGAAAAGCATAGTTTTGATCTCCTTATGCTGAAATGACAATTTTATCAAGGAACTGATTGATCTTGGAACTTCTAGATTACTGGAAAATCTGAAAAGTGTTGGCTTCAAAAATAAAAAGAAAGAAAAATATAATAGTTCTTTTTATTGATCTAATCTAATTACAACCACTCATAACCTTGGGGCTTAAGTGTTCTCTCTCTTCATTTGGTAGGATAGCACACAAAGCCACTCAAATACAAGTGATCTGGAAANCTGAAAAGTGTTGGCTTCAAAAATAAAAAGAAAGAAAAATATAATAGTTCTTTTTATTGATCTAATCTAATTACAACCACTCATAACCTTGGGGCTTAAGTGTTCTCTCTCTTCATTTGGTAGGATAGCACACAAAGCCACTCAAATACAAGTGATATGGAAACTCCTGGACAAAACTGATCAGAAGACCTGGGGTTAGGCTTGTTATTTTTGTCCGATTTTTTACTCAGATGGATCTATTTAGATAATTCATCAGACACTGTTCAAAGTCCTGAGGAGTAAAGGATGGTTTGTCCTGGTTTGGGCTAGGGCAGAACCAAAGTAACTTTACTTTTCACTNTATTATTATACATGATTATTGTAGTTAGATTAAAGCTGTTTTAACTTTTCCAACCCTTAAGTCCCTTTCCCTTTTCTCTTTCCCCGCCCTTTGGGGATGGAGGGGGTAAACAAAGAGCGTCTGTCCTCCCTTTAGTAGCCAGCCCAGCTTTAAACCGTGACACGGCTCTACAGTCATAGCAAACAGAACGACAAGGACCCTCGCCCTTGGAGAGGTAATGAGCCATGGGGTTTTCTGGATAGCTGTTTGTTACCATGGGACACGCAGGAAGAAAAATTCTTTTGTGGTGGCAATGGCTACAGTACAGGATTCAGTAAGAAATTGTTGCTTGCCCAGCAAGGACACAGATAACACTGCCCACTTTCACAGTCCACTCAAAGATCATGGGATGGAATTGGCATGGAGAACATCTACCCTCCTTTCCCTGGGCAGAAAGTGATCATA
Source organism: Steatornis caripensis (assembly GCA_013398225.1). Lineage (NCBI taxonomy): Eukaryota > Metazoa > Chordata > Aves > Caprimulgiformes > Steatornithidae > Steatornis > Steatornis caripensis. Next base: position 58,811 of record VZSC01012362.1, on the reverse strand, counting down.
CTAGTGAGGATTTGGCTATGTTCTCGTTTCACATCTATGACCCAAATAAACAAAAAGTTTCTTTCAATCTCTGTGTCCAAGCACCACGCTCCAGAGAAGCAAGAACAATCTCAAGATACCTGGGGACCTAATAAAAGCATTGGCAAACTTCTCTATTCTTTTACAAATCTTCTTTGGTTCTCAAGAGCCTATGCAGCTTCAGAATAAATAAAAAAACCCAAACAAATGAACAACAACAACAAAAAAAAAACCCAGAAAAGTTGAGGGACATCACCAGCCATGTTTAGAGCTGAAAACATTTGCAAGTTCCTGCATAGGTCTGCTATAAAAATCTTATGGCGAGACACCTTTCCTGGACCAGTCTTTGGTCATACTCTACTGACCTTTCCATTTATTAAGCTTCCCCAGAGAACTGAAGTTCTCCAGGATGAATAGCAGAGAAAAAAAATGTGAGCATTCCTTGACTGTCTTCGGAATAAAATAAAATGTGTCTCAAGTTGCAGCTAAATGAATTATTTTAAAAACAAAATCAAAGCTTGACAGTGGCTAAAACTACAGAAAGTTCAGGCAATGGCTCAGTCCTAATGAGAGGGGCTGGGAGGGATGGGGCAGGGGGGCCGTGGTCCAGCACACTAACGCACTGCCAGCTGCGCTGGGGACTGACTGCCTCACTGCTGCTGGAATTACATCAGAGCAAGCGTTGGGCAAGCAAAGGAGAAATTAAGTGCTGATGAGCAGACTGCCCTGAATCACTCTGTTTGAAACAGGCTGTAAATTTGGCCAGCTGAGGCCTCCCAGGTGCACACAGCGATTGCTCACAGCAGGGGGAGAAAGTGCAAGACAGAGATGCTTGTGGTGCAGAGACAAAGGTGGCTGTAACAGGTTTTAGGGTACCCTTTCCGTCCTGGAAGGCATCGTGTGGTTTAAAATGCATTGGACCAATTGTAAGGAAGAAAATGCGATTAAAAAAACCCAAAGTGAAATATTCCAGGCAGTTATTTGGGAATGGATCTGTTAATTGTGTCACTACTGTGAAATGGGTGTTTCCAGGTGAGGCAGTGCCCTACAGCCAGCACAATGAGTCTGTTTATAGTGCAATAGCGTTTCCAGGAAATATTAGCTTGGCTGCTGCTGTGAACTTCAGACTTCTTTTATCAGCAAATTGTTTTCTCCCAGTAGTTTGTTGTTGTGCGAAATTGCAGTGCTGAATCTGAACAAAATTCTCCTGGCACTACATGTATGAATTGGAAATTCAAGGTTTCTAGTCTCAGTAATTTCTTGATCAATCTGTGGCACTTCTGGCAGAATGAGAACAGGTTATCATAAAGCCATGGTGATTCAGAGTCGGTACAAAGTGAGCACAATTTCAAGTACAACACCCCCCAGACTTACCCATGCAATATAGGGCAGGTTATTGCCTATATTGCTAATAAACGTTGCCCCATCACAAGGATGAATATTTACTATTAAGCTAAATCATATAGTGTGTCTTGCTGGAAGTGTAATTGCATTAATCTGGTTACTCTGCTCAATGTTACTGGACATGCAAACTGACAGACTAACGATTATCCAGGGATCATTGCTTTAAATGTTGGTACAAGTATGATTTTATTTGATTCAAACTGTAATATATATTTCTTTCTCACTAGGAACAGCAAAAGAGGTTTTTCATATTTTCTAATGTTAGAGATCTAGAAAATAAACAGTGGGAACTAAAACTTAGGTATCAGCTTCATCTCAAATCCAGCACGAGCAGCTCTTCCGCAAGTCAATAGCTCAACATAGAGGGCATTTTCTTGGCCCAGTTCAATTCCTACATCTTCCTGAGACAGTCTAACCCAATACCTCCTCCTTCCACAGCCTGTGAAAAATTCCTTAATGAGCCTTTTCCAGTCTAACCTGCTAACAAAATCCAATTTCCCATAGACTATTGCAACAGTATTTATAGCAGGAGCAGGTGCTCTCAACAACATCTCCGTGTTGAGCAGATGGCTTCTTCCTTTGACTATACAGGCAAAAGCACTTTCAAAAGGAAAAAAAAATCTCTCTTTAAAAAGTAATAATTTAGAGAACAACTCACATTTTTTAAATCATCAAAATGGATATAAGAATCTCAGTTTGCCACAAAGCAAACTGAAAATTTTCACATCTTCTTTTCCTTTCCAGAAAGAAGAAAAACAAACTTCAGGGTGCCAGAGGTGCACTTCTTGGCACACGTAGTTCACTGTCAGGGATCAGGTAATAATGGACCCATTCCTGAGTGTCTAAGGCCATACATCCTCTTTCCTTTCCCCACTTTATTGTCACATCCGTACAGAAGGTTCATCTGGTTTTTCAGAGTCAGGCTGTTATTTTGCTCTTCTAAAGCTGAAAATCTGGGCCCTGGAGGTGCTGCTCTGTGGTCACCTCAGACCTGAACACAATCAGATTCTTCCCCTGTTCAGGAACCTTACAGGGTGTTTGCCTTATTTATTTGATAACAAATATACATTTGGCCTTAAAAGTAACTTTTCCTACCTAAAGTCTTTCTTATATAGACAATATTAGCACATAGTGATAACTCTATTAGCAGCAGAGTAAACTCTGTATTTCTTAGAAGTATCTTCTTTTTAAAATTTTCCCCAAACACACAAAAGTTGCTGGTAGAGAAATATTTGATGTATTTTGTTCTAGGAGAAAGGCAATTATTCAATGTGTTCGTAAGTCATAAACCCAGGACTGCAGTGGGGCTGTTCACAACTCAGCAAACGTCCCACCTACACCTTAGGACTGTGAATTAATTTCAGATAGCTGCTGGACATAAGGAAACAGGTAAGAAGAGTGATGTAGGAAGGGCTGGAGGATGGTGCCCAGGTTTTGTGCAGGCAGGTGCTGAGTTCAGGTGTTGCTTCACAAAGTAGCTGAAATAAACCTCAGTTTTCCACAAAACCTGGTTTAGCTGACTGCAGAGGTGAATGACCACGCTGGGTAGCTCAGTTGCTCCAGCTTGGCTCAACTCAAGCACCGGAAAGTGTAAAAAAATTCGACCCCCAGGGGAGAAAACCATTGCCTGGACCGGTTGGGGCTACTTCTGGCTTTTCTTTCCCCTGCGGTGTCTAGTGTGTTATCTGTGTTTTCCGATTGTTTCCTTTCCCACTAAAATCTTTGACTCCTACTCACTTCTTTTTCGACATTATTTGAAAAGTGGCAGAACGGCTTCTCAAAAATGTATTTCAAGTAATTGACTTTCTGGAAGGCTGAGAACAGTAAGGCTCTCGTGCAATTGCAACATTAGGGAGCAGATGGTGACACTGATGCTAGTTACTGAGAGGGATGAAGCTCTCAGTAACTGATATCTGTGGAGATGAGTGATTTTACATATGAAAAACTCTCCATATACAATCTGTTACCCTTCTGCATATTCATCTAATTCTATCCAATACCCAGCTCCTTTTCCTGTAGCTTCCCGAGTCTTTTTGCTGTTATAAAAAATGCGTTTATAATCGCCTCATGTCGGTCCCTCATATCTGTATGCAACTGGCTGGTGGAAGAAAAGAAGCTAAAAAGTACAGCACAAAGCATTTCAATAGCACTGACAGAAACGGTGCGCAAGTGCCAGGGGTTCTGATTTAGGAAGGGCACTGAAGTCACATCTACCCTGACTGTCAGAAACTGCTGCCCTGGTACAAGGTGCTGCAGAAGGGAGTATGTGCTAATCCCTCAGCTGCCACAAACCCTCTCCAGAGGAGACTTCAGCTAGTAGGACGATCTGATGAGCCAAACGCGTGGAGATGACACACATCTGGCTCTGCCAGTTCTCCTAGAGAGACAGTAACCCTTGGCAGAGGGAGAGGTGGGCTGCTGGAGGTGGGAAAGCTGCTATAAGGTGACAGGGCTCAGCTGTCAGAGCCCTGATCCTGCTTTTGGTCTCTTTGCACCTCAGGAAGTGAAATGTCACACATCAGAAACCACCTGCGAGACAAGGGGAGCCAGACGAACATCACACTTTCCAATCAATTTGGTTTCGAGTCATACATTATCTCCAAGGGGAGCGCAGGACAGGCAAGTTAAATAAAGCCAATTTCCTTGCAAGAAAAATGAAAACACGCTGTAATCGAATTTTAGATCAATTAAAAAGTTTTCACAGGACTGGAAAGACAATGCTTCATTTCAAGTGGCTTAACCTTCTAATTAGGTCAAATTTGAATGGAGGACATAGCTTTGGAACAAATTTTGTTAAAAATCACAAGAAAACAAAACTCGCAGCTTTTGATGTTGAAACAAAACATTGTGGCATTTGCCAGTGAATCATCCTAGTGCTCCACTCTCAGACCAGCCCACAGCCCGTAGAGCTGGGTTATGGCTCCTGATGTGCAACAGTGCAAGATGTTCACACGTTTAGGATGTTAAGCCATGAAAGAAATGTGTTCAGATCCTGATACCTCAGTGGCAAGAAACAACTGCAAATGAACAAGACCAATTATTAAAGTTACGTATATAAAGATTACAAAGATCTTCTGATACTAAGCAGTGAATCCACAGGGCATTCTGAGTAGCCAGGGTTTTCAGCAGAGATCACAGATGTACTTACAGTGCCAGTAACAAGAAGAAGCGGTAGGTTAAGGAACACAAAGATATTAAGAATTTATTTTTGATGTATGAGTCAACAAGGCATAGAGTATTAACCATGTATGATCCTCATGGGCTGACTCTGGGCTTCGTCTCTGCGCATAATTGCTGGTCCTGGCAGGGAAGCAAAGGAAAAAAGAGCTGTAGCAGCAGCAGAGCTATAGGGGTCCCAAATGTATGAGCTACTGTTCATATACCTTCTCTGGGGGGAGCCTGCACAATCCTAGAGCGTAAACAGCAACAGCTGTTTGTATCTTCATCCTGCTCTGGGTAAGGAGGAGGTCTTTCTTATCCCTAGGAGAAATGTTGAAAAGTGTATATGTGTGTGTGTATATATATATATATATACACGCCATTTTCCCTGAAGTTTACAAGATTTTAATAGGCCAGAGAGAAAAAAACACCCAACAACAGAATTCTGTTTAGTCTTTTAGAAAAACACATACTTTACAAAATCTTCCAAATATTTTGTAAAATTTTAAAGTGAAAAAAATCATTTTGTAGCAAAAGCTACAAAAAATGACCATTAGTTCTTCCCAGCATTAACCAGTGAACATCCAAAGCAAAAACCTTTGGGGATCTAGTGAGAAGCTATCATCACAGTCAAGGTCAAACGAAAACAATATTCAATTTCAATCATTAATAAAGTTGGGCTTGAATATGCTGAGTATCAGAAGTCCAGCCCAGGATAGCTGGATATTGACTTTATGACCGAGACCTTTACAGAACAAACTCAGCAGTTCTCTGCTATTTTCCCCAAGAAGCAATGCAGTATTTGGCACCGATAACTGCTGCGGCTTAATTGTTACCTTACCCACATTATTTTGATATGGACTAAAGGCCATGAAATTCATTCATGTTGCTCTTTCCACACTGCAAGCACCGTGTGCTCACAGTTTCCTCTTTGAATATCTGTTTTGAGAAATCAATTTTAAAACTCCATGTCCTGCTGCTGTCTGGAAGGATTTCCCTTGGGCAATTCCTCCTTCCGGTACTAACCTGGTGTCTCATTGAACAGGAAAGCAGTCCTGTGCAGTCTGTGCAGTACAAACACTCTCAAAAGGGTAAAAACCCATGAAAGAGGAGTGCTGAGTTGCCTGCAAGTTTCTGAAAGGAGGCTGGCAGCGGGATTTTGAGAGGACAGGAATGGCTTGGGTTCCACCTGGTGGCCAGGAGATCACCTGTGATAGCAACAGGCTCCCAAGTGTCCACCTCGATGGCTACAAGGAGTTGCACAAGCATCCAAAAACCACAGGTCTGCCCATGAGGATCTGAGCATCACTGAGGAGGCAAGGGGAAGCACCCAGGTCTGCCCTGCAGACTGTCTTGGATTAGATGAGCGCTGGGCATTGCCCACACCTGAGTGGGCACCTTGCTGTAGCCAGGAGGATAGATCGGGTCACGGTTTTCTCCAGTCAGTGGTGCACGGTGCCTAGCTCCAGGAAAGAGACAACTGAGGGTCGTTTGTATCTTCTCTAGTTTTTAGGGCTTTGTTATGGACTGTCTGGGGGAGAGAATCAGCCTTTGGAGGTCCCTCCCTGCCGCCGTTGCATGGCTCACAAGCCTGGGGAGCACTCTCTGCAGAGCACTCAGCACCCCAACACAGCGATGCTCAGTGGCTGCAACAGAGAAATGCACCCACTCCTGAGCATATTCATAAATTCCGCTGCCAAAATCGGGATGCGGATGCTCTGATCTCTGACAAATCACAGCATATTCTTGGTCCGAACAGTGGCTGCTCTCAGAATGAACCAGTACATCTTCCAGATGCAGCAGTGGCTGCTCTGCTGGATACTCAACCATCAAATCACTCCCAGCAAGACAATTAGCCACAGTGACTGGCCCCAAGGAGGTACTGTGTGCTGTTTATTAACTGAAAAAAAGTGCTCAATCCTGCTAAAACATTTGCGCTCCTTCCCACCAGAAGTAGAACCCCGGTGAATTACTGTCATTTACCCTAGGGCGGCTCTTGGTAGGAAACTTCTGCAAGAACTTTCTGTCGAAGAAAAACAACCACCAGATGTCATTGTAGGATAAATTGTTTTAAAAAATTGTTGTTCAAAGCAAACTCAAATTATTTCACTGGTTCTGCAGCAGCTCCATGCAGGACATCATTGGGGCCATACATCCTGTTTTCATTTGCTCATACTGAGAGGAACTGCGGAATTTGGATCAAAGCTATAGACTGGATCTTGCAGTAAGTAAGTTGAACTCAGAACAGCTAGCCACACACTGTACTTAGTTTGAACTGTATTACTTCTTCATCAGTATAATGTTTTTTAGTTTACTTTTTTCCACTTGTATCAGTTGCTCTATTAAACGTTACCCCTGCGTACAGAGATTTTGATTCATGTCTTGCTACTATCATGTTTTCAGCACTACCGTGAATCTCAGGAAAACGTACACTGGTGAAAATCAACAAATGACATGCAACATCGGTCACTTGTTCAATAACAAAATCTTGGACAAAAACTCATTTACACAAGTGAATGCTGTTTTTCTCCCCATTCATTTCAAGGTACAAGTGACACGACCCTTTTGCCACGGTCAGAGTCATAGCACTGTGCTGGAAATAACCATAAAAGTTTACCTACTGCCAATTACCTCTACAACATCATCTAAACAGGCATACTAAAGGCTGTCATTGCATAGAGTTTCATAATTATGAATGAATCTTTAATTCCTCATTAATCCCAGCAGAGCTTCCAGGGACCCATTGCATCTATTTAATTGGCATAACCTGACCAGAGTGCACAAAAGGCGTTCAGTTATAGCTCCTGCTCCATCTCTGGTAAAGTGTCCTTCCCAAACAGCTAATGGTCCTTCCCAAATAGCTCTGGCTATTGATTGTGACCGTCTGACTACGTCCCATAGAATCAGAGATGAGGGACACATACTGGATCTCCATCCCTCATGTCCATGTTGTGGTACACTGACATAAAGCAGCCCTGAGTGGCTGAGGGACCCCAGTCCGTTTGGCTCACAGCTGTGCACTTGAGTTTATGCGCCTTTCTGCTGGCTCCAACCAGATGGACAGCTGGGCTAAAGAGATAAAAATCAGCTTTCTGCACATGGCGCACCATGGTTCACATCTCAGAGCCCCTCTGCCAAGACCTGTACCGCTGCACTCCATTTCTAGGCTATGGTTTCCCCAGTAACACAGAAACCTGTTTTATTGTATGAAGGAATGAGCATACGTAATTATAAAATACAAGTGGGGAGCATCTCTGCTTTCTAAGAGCTTTCTTTATTGGCTTTGCTGGTGGTATTCCTGCTCCAAATGGGAGTTTGAATTACTGACCACCAGAGGTCCTTTCCAGCCAACATTTCTCTGGTTCTACTATTTTTTTCTACTTGTTCCTCTCTGTTCAAGGGGAATTGGGAAGCTAGAAATATTATTTTTGGCAGAGAATGAGAATTTCAGTATTTAGGATTTTATGTGTGGTATTTTTGATTCTTTTGAAGGTTGAAACCTGTTAACAAGCAGAATGTCAGAGACAGCAATTATCAATATTCATATCCACATAAGTGGATGGGAAAGGGCTACTGAAGACATGTCTTGCTACCCTGTCCAACAATTTTCTCTGTGTCAGTGCAGGGAGAAGAGGGAAGAGGATTTTTGTAATGGTACTGCAGCCACGTGAAGAGAACAAAGGAACAGTAAATAATTTGATTCCTTATTGCAAAAAAATATTGATATTGATTTTTGAGCTATTCTTATGACTGAGTTTGGGGCTTAGGCCAGGCACTACATGTCCAGGAGGAGTTCTGTTAGGCGTCACTGAAACAGATGTCACTTAGGCTGCATGTGACAATTTTCCCAGTTTTGTTTTGACCTGCAAGACATAAATGCAGCACGGGGTTATTCTCAAGCCAACATGGTCTTTCCCAATAAATGAAATGCCTTTGTTTTGGACATTACAGGACACATAATTTTCTCTCCCAGGTCTCCTGCAAGCCCTGGGACAAGCCTGTGTTCTCTATGAATCACATTCTCCCTTAGTGTATACAGAATTCAAGGGAGCATTGCAGATATGAGCAGAGCATCTGTCTCCTGAACTCCAAATCTAGACCTAATAGCGACATGTTGTACATGTGTTGATGTGTGTTGGTTCCTTTTATCAGAAGGCAATACGTTACATACAAATCCTCGTTGCTGACAGTTCCATTGCAGCTCATCACATCTACTACGGATCTAGGATGAGGGAATGGCACCTTTTCTACAATTTCACAGATGGTAACATACCACGACATTCAAGGAATAAAAATATGTCCTCTCTATTTGAGCTGCCTTGGATCTGGCCTGATCTTACGACATTCATATTCGCATGCCTAAGGCAGAACCAGCTTAGAAATAAACATTGTGATAAATGAATGATACAGCTACAATATAATTACACACACAGTCAAAAAAAATCAGAGTTGCAAAATTGAACACTGCCAAGTTAGGAAAGGTGGCCCTAAATCAGCTCTTTTGGATCGTACTGATATGCATCATCATTAATTGCACGATCATATACTGTTTCTTCCACTGTCTTATCAGCTCACAGGATGGATGATGTTCACTTAGTAAGCAGCTGTTCCATATTGTGTTTTCTCTCCATTTTTCAGCATGTTGCCCTGTTTATTATTTATTGCAATGCATTACTGATTTGTTCTGAGATGACAATTATTCCTTTTTCGCCCGAGATTATACAGGGAAAGGACATCTAGAAATCAAACCACCCTCTCCTTCTTTCCTACCTCCCCTCTAAAAGGGAATAACCTAATAACTTCACTTCCCCACTGTGAGACTGCACTCTCTCATGTCTCCCAAAATTGTTTCATTATTTCCTTATCTGCATATATCTCCATCTATACCTTGTCTCCTGGTTCAAACTGTAAATGGCTTGGGATACAATACCCCTGTGCTTTGAGCCTGCCGAAACCAAGCGGTTCTTCAGCAGCACTTGGTGCCTAAAGTTTTCTCTGCTAACAAGTACTTTGTCTTCCTTCTTCCATGACACTCTTGAGGCTTTTCAAGTGAGCTCAGAGGATCACAGAGTTGTCAGCAGGATATTACAGTGACGGATGATTTAGAAAGCCCCAAGGTTGATCAGTTTTAATGGAGTCATGCTAAGGTGCAGCAGGCATGGGGAGCCCATATCATTCTGGCATCAAATGGAATTTCTCAACGCACACCATTGCAGAGCTCAGAATCCACAACCTTACAGACTGGAACTGTTTCCATTTTTTTCTGCCTCCGATTCCTGCAATCATTATGTTTATCCAAATGGATTGCCCAAACTGGAAACAAAATAAAAACCCAACAGCCACCCACCCCGCTCCCAAACTCCAACAACAACAACAAACCCCGTCCTCCTGTGAATAAGGAAGGTTGGGGAACAGAGATAATAAGTAGCTAGACTATCCTGTAGCTCCCGTCTGTAGGGACACATCCACACAAAGTTGCTGTCGCAAACTAATTGCCTGTGCTGACTCATTCACAGAATCATGCAGGCCACAGACTATAATTATCATGTCATAATTATCACTTCAATAGCACAAAGAGTGCACTCTTATCTGATATGATAAAATAGTCCAATTAATTTTAAACAGAGGGAAACACTAGTACATCCTTACAGCCTGGCCACAGAGACAAAGCAAGCTGTCAGAATTAGATTATTGATTTCCTGTTCTCTGCTGGCTTTATTAATTTTCATTCATGCATTACAGTCACCATTTTTCATGCACTTAGGAGATTTTAATTCCACATAATACAGAAGAAAAAGAGTAAGATTCGATATAAATTCAGAAGAGAGACAGAGATAATGGAAAGAGAGGTAAACTATGGGTAATATTTACAGTGGAGGTACCGGTGATTTCAGCAAGCAGGAATCCACTCCCACTGGGAGCAAAAAGTGGCAAGGTGGAAAGAGGAGAGGGATTGCTTCTTGTTGTCAGCAGTAGAGCTTCTGTTTCTCTTTACAAATGAAAACAGATTGCTGAAAAATTAAAGCTTATGTCTGAAGCAAGGGAATTGTACAACAGAATAGAACAAAAGTACCCTTTAATGACTATACTTCCAATTTTTCCAGCCTGATAGCTTTCATAAGCAGTCTCCTCTGGGTTTGTTCCTGCCATGTGCTCCAGGGGCAAATACTGCGTAACACATCAGAGTGATTCTCTGCAATGTTATCTGATCAGTCAATGAGTTCTGTGCTTCTAAAAAATATGGTGAGCCTGGGATTCTTATGGGAAACATAATGTACAAGGTTGTGGAAACTAATTCTTTTAGTATCAGAAAACTTTCTAATGAGTGCATTGCGTTGCCATGGTTGCAAGACATTTCACTATTCTAGAACTATAATCTGTCAGCACCGCTCAAAAAATAATAGAAAGGTCTGAAATAAATAGTTCCAAAAGAAATTGGGGTGAAAGAGTTAAGATTAGGGTTAAATTTAGGGTTAGTGACTCTCCTGTTTTCTAATGAGAAAGGCAGAAAAAGCCTTGTAAGAGGGAAGCTGTATTTAACAACCACAGCAACCAGAAGATCCCAGGATATATCTGCAGCGCACAGCCTGCCAGCTCCAGGAGGGAAAAACCACGCAGCTGCGTAGCGGGCTGCTCACACCCGTGCTGTGCTGGCACCGGGGCTGCAGTCGCCTCGCTGGGCTCCGGGACTGCTGGCAGCACAGAAAGTGAGAAGTTGTGGGGAGGTGGCAGAGGACTGCTATCTCCCCGGCCTCAAATGTTATGGCAGGAATTTCATAACGGCGTGCATCCACCCTGTGGGGTAGCCTGAGTTACCGCAAAACCCAAGCTATGGCTGCACTCCTCTGCAAGGCTGGAAGGCTAGACTTCAAGGGTGGATGGAAAGCGTGTTTGTGGAGTAAGTATGAGATTTTAGATGTGTAATCCAAGGAAATTTCTGTGGTGATTGCACCCACCAGACGAGTGAGTGCTCAACTGAGCATGGCCAAATTATAGGAGGAACAAGGGTAAATTAGTTTTAGTCACAAAATCAGAAGCTACATTGTACCCTGAGCCTGTAGTTTCTTTTCCTAGGTATCTCAGAAGATGAGCCAAAACCATCCAAATGCCTGTGGCAAGCTCTGCTGATCAGACTCTCAGCAGGTCTTGGTACAAGCAACTCCAGGAACTCCAGCATTTCTTTCAGAGCCTAAACAACTTTGCAGTGGCTTGTCTTCGCTCGGCACCCTCACTCTCCACAACAGTGCCTCACAACCTTTATTGCAATTATCCTCATGGCGTACCCTAGGTGGGCTAAACCTTGTCTTCACAAGCTCCTTCCGATCCACAGGTTGTAGACAGAACACACAGCAATTAGGCTTCTCAGATACCCTTATTAAACATCTTAAGTTTTCTGGGACAGGAGCCAGGTCTGAACGACCTAACAGAGCATACTTGAACTTATGTGATATAGGGACTTTAATTGAGTTTCCCAAAGCTCTAGTAGTTTACTATGATCTCTGTCCTAGGGGTTTAGCTAGAGAACTTGTGCTGTTCAAAAATACATGGATAAAGTGTAAAGTAAAGTAAAGATAAAGTAAAGATAAATTCCCTTTTGAAATCTGAACTAAACTTTGGGGTGATGCAGCCAACAAAGTAAAGAAGATTTGTCTGAGATACCAGTCCCAGCTCTTTCTGCTGATGGAGAGTCACGACCTGCAGTAATCACACGTTGGCAGGAATTCCTCATCGCTCTTCCCTTGAAGGGGAAACTGGCAAAGAGCAAGGCCAAGAGCTGCCTTCAGCTAGAGCACAAGCGTGTGGTTTGAGGCTGCCACGGATTCCTGGCAGGTGTGTAGCCAACGGCACTGAAATTCATCATGGCTAATTCTCAGCTCATAAGAATTCTAGGTTGCCAAAAGTGTAAAAATACCCCAGAGCTTTTCAGTTTGTACTGGGACTTCTCCAAGTTTAGACTATAAGGCAATATCTAACAAGATTCAGGAAAACAAATTATTCCAGAAGCAGGTTAGGGATTCTGCCCTTTGGCCACCTCAACAGCCAGACTTTGCATCCCGTAGCCGGCTTCATGTACAAATCCTTTCCTTGTAATGCAGGCTCTGGAAAGCTGAGCTCTGCTGTCTATCAATTGACTTTTTTTGTACAGCATAGCCTGTATTAGAAGCAAAGAACAGTGGTTATGTGTTGTAACACAGCATCACAGGACTGAATGCAGCTCTTGAAGGTAAAAAGAGTCAGTAGTGTTCACCATCATCCAGATTGATGTCAAATAGTTATCCCCAAATAAAGCCTATAAAGCCTTTGTACACAGCATGAAGAGGCACATATTGATTGTATCCTTCTTTGACCAGCTAGAGTATCAGATAGGTGCTACAGAAATCTGGGAATACATATCCAGATAAGAGGACACTAGAGCTGTCAGTCAATCAGACCATGGAGCAATTTGCCCTAGCAAAGTTTCTGGGAGTCAGAGAGGATCCAGATAGATCCCAGTCCTTCCTAGTGCTCTCCACTGTATGACTGTCCTGGTTTTGGCCAGAATAGGACTGATTTTCTTTTAGTAACTTTACTTTTCACTTACGTCTCTGCTGAGAAGCTGCACTCTCTGAAATTAACTGCATGATTTTCCAGACAGCAGCTGCTTCCAGCAGTGATAAGGCTCGGTGTTTACAGTTAGTGCTGGAACATCAGGAGGAATGGTATGCAGAGACGCTCTTGCTTATAGTTATCCCTATGGGACCAAGGTCGACGCTTGCTTCTGCTAATTTTCTTGTGTGCCAGGACTGAAAGAGCAGAGAAGTGGTGACAGGTGGGACCCCGCGGTGGGGAGGAGCGGGTCGGACAGGTGACCCAAACCTGACCAAAGGGAGTATTCCATCCCATACGCGTCATACTCAGGATAAAGCTGAGCGATCACGAGGGTCACTCACTCTTCTTCTGTGGCTTGCATCCGAGGAGGACTCTGTCCGGTTCTTCTGCCTTCGATCCCGATCCCTGCATTCCTGAATCCAGCTCCTGCCTGCTGCTGAGTGCAGTCCGGGACCCTCCCGGAGCGTGCCCCGCAGCATATTCGTCATCGGGGTGGGGGGAGCTCGATATTGGTTTTTTACCTATTTGTATAATTTCATTATAATTTTTCCTATTATTATTATTATACGTGATTATTGTAGTTAGATTAAAGCTGTTTTAACTTTTCCAACCCGTAGGTCTCTTTCCCTTTTCTCTTTCCCCACTTTGGGGAGGGAGGGGGTTAACAAAGAGCGTCTGTCCTCCCTTTAGTAGCCAGCCCAGCTTTAAACCGTGACAATGACACACTGCTTCCAGGTCTCTTTCACACGGTGCAACACCTCTGGGACCAGTCAGCCTCCTTGTCTGGTAGTGACCAGGCAATGATCAAAGAATACTACTACGGGAACCCAAGAGGCAGCAAATACAACACCTCAAACTTCTTCGTCCTACTTCTCTTCTTGTGCCAACTACTTTCTCCAAGGGTCAGAGAAAAGATAGCCCCTGTGGAGATGCTCCGTTGTTCAAGCAGGTACAAGGGAGCACTGATCACTCCCCAGGAGCTTATGGCATTCAGTTCACCTGTAGGAACTTGTTCAGTGCATGTCACCAACAGTATTAAATGAGCGTCCATATTCAGGAGAGAAAGCAATACTGACTTCTGCTACTCTTCTGCTGCCTTCTGGTCCACACAATATAGATTGCATTGTTTGTTTTCTCCAAGATCTTGCACACCATGTGGTACCTGATTATCTCACACCCTGCAGAGTGGGTGATTCTTGCTGCAAGTTTTGATTACTGAGATTGCCGGCTTCTCAAAGGTGACATCAGAACTTAGCAGAAAAACTTAAATCATGCCGCCAATTTGATCTAATTCTCTTAGGCAAAACCTAGTAGCTACAAGCAGCAAGCAGAGATAATAAATATTGTTTCTGCCTAGACGTAAGAGTCCACCCAATCAATTACTCCTTGGTACACTGCTGTTTAAGAGTCAACATCACTTAATTAATATAGTGAGTGCAGTTACAAGGGTATTTATATATTCATAGAAAAATGACATTTTTTCTGAAAGCAGGGATGTAAAATGCATTAAAGTATGTGCGCCTCATAAAAAGGGCTTAGTGTACTAGTTGATGTTAATAGCAAGCTTCCACTGACTACATTTATGCATAAATTTTTGACATATATGCACAAGTCAGGTAATGCGTTTGCATACTAAGCAGGGAGTTTGAGTTCTAGCTTTCTGGGGCAGAAACTGTTTTTAATTGTGTGTGATGTGTAGCACAGGGAGGCTGACAGTGCTAATCGAAAGTTAACAAGCGGGAAGGATTTGTTCTTTGAAAGCTGAAATTTCCAAGTAATTCTTTACATCTAATTCAGCTTGAGCTAAGGAGTGGGAGAAGAAGTGAAACTGGACTTTTGTGACCCCTTCAAAATACCGTCAGTTGAGTTTCTGCTCTTCCAGAGAGATGGACACAGTTCTGGCCTAGTCAAGAGAATAAACANGACATTTTTTCTGAAAGCAGGGATGTAAAATGCATTAAAGTATGTGCGCCTCATAAAAAGGGCTTAGTGTACTAGTTGATGTTAATAGCAAGCTTCCACTGACTACATTTATGCATAAATTTTTGACATATATGCACAAGTCAGTGTGCAAACTGGGAAAAAAGTTTCATCGCGTTTCTCTAAGTTGACGTTTTTTGTTGGGTGGCTGCCAGATGCATGTCAATGCTTCTCTGCATATTGTTTGGGATTTGCTGGTTTCAGCACTAAAATGAACAGCAATGGAAGCTTTCATTGTGTTTGAAGATTAATTTCACATAATCGCAACAAAGCTGAAGTCAACAAGCTGAATTTAATTACTACCCTGACAGCTGGGAGGCAATTAATGCCCTTAAACTTTCAAGCACTCTCTCACTTGTATTTTTTCCCCTTGCCTTATTCCTACTAATTAGAAACATGTTTCAGGGCAAAGCTGACCATGGTGTTAAATTAACACCTTGTCATCGGAACCATGGAAACTTCCCAGTTAGATATGAACTCCTTCACCAGAACAAGAATCAAGGCCACCTCTGAATGGTATGAGCTGCAGAGCACTGCATGTCTCTGTCTTATGGTATCAAGTCCCTCTATAATCATCCTCTGAGGCTGATTAATATATAAGGAATATCCCACATTGACTGTGGCAGGAATTTTTTATCACCTTATAACCTTTCAGATTTCTGTATTCGGTAACAGAGTGTAAGACAAGCTTTGTGAATGGAATTAATTGTCAGCAATTTAGTCAGGAATTTAAAATATCATCTCCTATGAAGGTTAATATACCCCATCTTGCATCTGAAAGGAGTGGGATTGCATATCTCCAGGGAAAGTAAGCACTAAAAAATTCCCTGTTGTAATGACATCATTAAGAGCAAGATCTACACTGCATGCAGCATCAGGACCACTACATTTTACTCCAAAACTGGAACAAAACTTCTGATTCAGCAGACTACAATTTGGAATTTTGTCCCCAGATAAAATTCCAGTGTTTAGGTTCATTGTGAATCACGCAAATGATGAACTTCTCTCAGAATCAGAGATTTTTGTGAGTGCTTTGGCATTTTCACTCTTCCAAAATGTCAATGTTTTGTTTTGCTTTGCTGGACTGATGTAAACATCTTCTCTTTCTATCAACATTAAACTGCATTTTCCTTATTCCAGTAGCTTTCCCAACGCACTTAAAGTTGTCTGTCTGCTGATGAGCAAGGCACCATGTTGCCAGCCACAGAGTTCATAACATATGGCTGTACATGCACGTGGTAATGTCCATTAGAGAGCCCAAACAGGACTCAGAAACAACTCTACCCACAAAATGGCATAACACGACATCACAGTTTATTGAAGAGGTTACTTCAGCCAAATGAAGTATTGTAGCTTGATTTTCCTCTACGGAAAAATGATACATCCCAAAACAGTTACATTTGTAAAATCCTTGGATAGTGCAAAACATGCATTTTAAAGTGTTCAGATCAGAATACATTCGTCTTTTTTTGGGAAACTACCTTCATTATACCAAGAAGCCAGTGGAGTACTGCTGGGATTGGAAACCTCTGTGGCTTGCTTCTCCATTGGGTTCAGTGGAGAGCTAAGCTTTTCTACGGGCAAATCACAGCTATTTCTGTGTGTGCTGAGTCCTACTGCTGTCAGCAGAAGAGAATCAGGAAAAGAAACTCTGCCCCATAGTTTTGTTTTATGTCTACGTTTCAGCAAGTAACGGCAATTAATGATCTGTTGGCAAATTAACGCGGCACATGGCAATTGACTGTGGTAATGAAGTTATAGAGTCTTCTTTATGGTTTATTAGTACAATAATAAACCACACTCAGCATGTAATAATGGCACACATTTAAATTAAAGACTTGCTGATGCCTTATAAACCATTTTGAGAAACATTCTTGTAACAATTGGTAAATAGTCTTCCCTGTAAGCACAGGCACACTTTGCTCTGTATTCTGCAGATACAGTTCTGTCAATATATTTTTTCTATTACTCTTGCATTACTGGGAAAGCAGGTTGGATAGCGGAAAAACAAATTGACTGGAACATTTACTTCAAGTTGAACTAATTTTTAAGCACTTTGAGTGAAAAATAAATCTTAGCTTCTTCAGACTGCATCTATTTCTTCTGTTATTACGAAATATAACATTAGAGTTGTTCATCACTTCCCTCTCAGACAGAGACACCAGATGAATTTTACAGTGTTTCTCAAGACTTGGCAACTTGAATTGACTATATGGCTTTTTAAAAATTAACAGAGGCTGAATCTATCCTCCCAAGTCAGGCAGGTGAAATGTACTGCTGTGACCCAAGTTTTACATTAAGATTCCCTCAAACTTTCTACTTCATGTGTGTCACCAAGATTCTTGCTGTTTAGAGATGAGGCCCTATTTCAGACTCCCTACCCATTCACTGTTTGACCGTAAAAGTGGAGAGGTGTTCACACTGAGCCAGAGCTCTGTGCCTGTGCATCTACTAAGCTCAAACCACCCAGAGAAGTCTGGCACTAAAGTACTTTCAGATCTGCTTTACAGTCCCTACTGTAATGTAGGAGCATTATTTCTCAGCTGCTTCTTGCAGGAATGGCAAGTACTTTGCTTTATTCAGCGTTGCAATATAGGATTCACGCTGTGAATGATCAGGCTGTTAGAGGGGCCCGTAATGGCAACTGTATGCTGAATTTAACAACAGACAAAAATATCTGGAACTCTCCAGACTTCTCTCTGTAGGAAGCCAATGCAATGCTTAGGGAAGCTATTATCTGCCTCTTTCCAGAAAAGCTGCATTTCTTTTCTCCAGCTCCCACTGTTCCGTGCTGCCCACCGGAGGAGATCCCAGACCTCACCAGCTGCTGGCCCCATTGACAAAAGCTGTACTGACACCAGTGTCCTGGTATCCCTCAGTCTGATACTAGAGTTGATGGGGTTTTAAGTCAGTCAATGTTTTCTTTTTTATGTCTGACAGAATGAGTACAGGCATATAGGAGGAAATGCAGTCTTTTTCCTACCCTTTATCTGTCTTGACTGCTTAAACTGAAAACTCATTAGGTAGTGGCCAAGTCTGATGTGAGGTTTGACTGTATGCCTAGGTATTACCCATGTGTCTGATCTGAGATTTTCCCTTAGACAAAACACTGAGATGATGCTGAGTCAGTGTATGTAATGTACTGCACCAACCAGAGCAGAGTCCATAATAGAGGAGAACTCTTAAATCAACATTCGAGATGTTTGCTTGCAGTTCAAGAAGATGTNGGAGGAGATCCCAGACCTCACCAGCTGCTGGCCCCATTGACAAAAGCTGTACTGACACCAGTGTCCTGGTATCCCTCAGTCTGATACTAGAGTTGATGGGGTTTTAAGTCAGTCAATGTTTTCTTTTTTATGTCTGACAGAATGAGTACAGGCATATAGGAGGAAATGCAGTCTTTTTCCTACCCTTTATCTGTCTTGACTGCTTAAACTGAAAACTCATTAGGTAGTGGCCAAGTCTGATGTGAGGTTTGACTGTATGCCTAGGTATTACCCATGCGTCTGATCTGAGATTTTCCCTTAGACAAAACACTGAGATGATGCTGAGTCAGTGTATGTAATGTACTGCACCAACCAGAGCAGAGTCCATAATAGAGGAGAACTCTTAAATCAACATTCGAGATGTTTGCTTGCAGTTCAAGAAGATGTCAGGGCATGCACCTTAGCTGAATAAGAATAGTCTTCACTGTGCTGATACAGGCATGCTCACAAGGGTCCCACAGGGAAACCTGTATCTTCCACCTCTGTTCATGAAAACTGATTCCAAAATGAGAGAAAAAGAGAATGAGTCCATCAGAAACCCGCAAAACTTTTAAATTTTCCTTCTATAAGAGCTATACAGACAAGAACAAGGTAACCACTGTCTTCTAGCAATCATCTGAAGAGTTGACCAACCCATAAGAATACAATATTATTTTGGGGAATGTGCATAAAACTTCACGTTAGCCAGTGTGGAGAGGCTGGACAGGGTCCCTGAGAAGTTCTCAGAACTTCTCTCCATCGATCGCAGCGGGACACTCAGTGGGACACTAAACCAAGGCTGAGGATACGTCACCTAACTCCCAGGCCAGAATGGTGTTTAGTGCATCTTTTTGTGCCTACATGGAACTGCCAGGATCTAAAACTTCCTTTGCCTAGGCGTCTGTAAATCCTACATCACCTCCCGCTCACCAGCATTTGTAGATTCTCCACCAGGGCGCAGTGATTTGCAGTAGGCCTATTTTGTTGCCAACTCTCCCTTTGATTTGTCCCTCAGAAAATCTTACTCAACATTACATGTTCCATGCAGCAGACAGCTTTTCTCCTTGTGAGCACTTTTATAATATTACCCTCTTTAAGACTGCTCCCATTAAGGAGCTTAAAATCTCTTTGTGGTCTCCAGGCTGACACAGTCTTCAGACTAATGGTGTTTTCTAGCCACCTCTGACAATGTCATTTCCTTGAATTGCCAAATTCCTCTCTCCCCTGTTCTTACAGGCACTACAAGGACTTTTTGAAGCACTTTAAATAATACTTGACAGATTCTGCTGAAGTTGAATATCCTCACAGGGGAATAAAGGAATCAGTGGGGAAATGGAGAGCATGCAGCTGTGTCCTACTGTCACGAGGCAGTCTGGTTTAATTTTCATTCAGCTGCTCCTAGCTGGTCACTTCCATGCCTAGTTTCAAAATGCTAATCCAGAACTTCTCATTAATTAATGAGCTTTGCCCAGTGGGAATCTGCTTACTGGGAGATATCTGTGCCTGAGATGAGCAGCTTTTCTAGAAGTCTAATATCCGCAGCAGGAGATTTTTCAGTAAACTCAGATGCGTGCGTATGTGCTAATAAATATGTAATAAATACACCTAGTAATGCCAGTGTTTAAAGACTGGCTCATAAATGCTGACTGGGCTCAGGAAGCTGTAACAATTCCTAATGAGCAATTGTGAGTGATGACTTCCTTCTTCTTAAGTGCTTCGGAAAATACCTGTCTAGTGACAGTGTGAAACAAAAGACTTGCAGGAACAAATGGAGCAGCTCAAACTATGGTTCCACTCCACTGGCCACTCTATAAAGGGAATGATTTCTGCTGTAGCTAATTTCACTAGTGCTTTTTGTGGCTTGTCCTTGCCTTGGCCCCACTGACATTAATCGGGTGATATTTCATAAGCCAGTTAGTCACACCTAGGTAGCAACATCCTTCCTTCTTTTGCAGTATGAGAAGAATTTCAGTTGCATTTTATATTATGGTTCAAATCATACTCTCACTGCCTTAAGAGGTAGTCTAAGCTCCTTCACTCTATTGCTGTAGAAACCACTGTGACTCCCTCTATGACCTTTATAAGGACAAGAGGCTACTGATAATAGTCTCTGTTCATTTCAGAAGAACCCAGACACTCATACTAAAATAACCCAGAAAGCACCTGCCCTCCCTTATTCTTAGAGCAGAGCCCTTGAGGTGTTCAGCGACATCAAACCGGTGAGATTTGCAACGTCTGTCCAGAAGAGGGAATGCAGCCTGTGTCCCAGGGCAGGTGGATGGATCGGAGGATCTCTTGAGATCAAGGATATTTAGACTCTGCGTAATGGAGCAAAGAGATTTCTTTTTTACTCTAAGAAGATGTTTTGCCAGCTCTTGATACCAGTCAAAAGTCACTGAGTGGGTCAACTACTTGTAGTCTGACTGCAAATCCTTATACCCTGGGACTTTCATAAGGTTTCATCTTAGAAGCATTCATAGACTTATTTTGCAGTGAGAGAGATTCAGGTATGTACTAGTAAGCTGAAACTGGTCTGTTTTCTAACCAACTTTTAAAAGAGAAAGAACAAATGAACAGCTTGGAAGTCACTGCTCATCTCCAACCAGCTGAGACTCCAATAATGGCAGCCAGGCTTAGCTCAGACTGCAAATCGGCTCTTGATTACCATATCCAGTGAGAGCATTACTGTTTGGGTTACTGATGGTGATAAAGTAGGTCGTTAACAATGAGCCAGGACAAAGCAAGTGATTTTAATAGTTGAAATGTTATCCTCTCTAAAGAAATCATCATAATAACGCAATATTATTGAGTCTTTATAGTCTGAGGGCATCTGTCATCTGTCTGCCTGAAACTGATAGGGTAGAGTGCATTTGAATTCCTTGTGCAGGAATGAAACGATAAAGCTTTATCACTGCTCTCTTTTTTCCCCTTCTTTGCAGCCTGAACATGCCAGTAACTGCGTTTTGTTCCTTTTCTTCTTTTGCTGCTATTTTTTTTTCATTTGCCTCAGATGGGAACTCATTGCTACACAGGATAATACTGGCCTGTTACTACAGATTTACTGGCTAGGTTGACACAAATGGAGGGTGAACATGATTATGCACAGATATCCAGATATCAGAAGTAGTGAAAGAAGTAGTCTTAATAAAGGCAAATCTTTCTACTCTTACTTTGTGCTCCCTATTCACTTGCCTGTGAGGAATTCACACCAGAAAGTCCTGTTCCCAGTGTGTACGAAAGTGTTAAGTGTTCCTACTGACAACCACTCACAGATGAGTGGTCTGCGATGAAAATGCCAGAAGCATCTCCTTTCCTTTTCAAGGGTGCAGAAGACGTGCAGCCTCCACAGTTTTCAGTAGGGTCGCTCAATGTTCAGCATGTCAGAAACAGTACAGAAAACACTGGCAAATAGTACTTAAGCATACGGGTTACCTAACAGTACCTGAGCTGGCACAACAGGTTTTCATAACGCTAGGACCTGAAATGACACTGCAAGATTTGATAACCCATGCTCTGAAGTGCAGCAGCACTGATATTAATACATTATTACTCAGATACACACAGCGTTTGGATGACTCAACACAGTGAACGCGTCTAATCTCTAGGTCATTTGATTTAGATCTCAGTGCCTCCTTGGTTCTGGTAGCAACAGAAAATGTAGCTCTAACTGTCCCATGCATGTTGATTCAGAAGGAACAACCAGCCTATCAACCTTTATGCCACCTAATGTATATTTATTCATGTTTTTTTTAATGTGGTGTCATCTCTTACTTTGTATGCACAGACCTGCAGTACTAGAAACATGAGTGAACTATTCATGTGAGAACATGATTGAAATGCTGATTTAGGCTGTGCCCAGAAAGATGTTGCCTGGATCATCACAAAAGAAAGGGCTAGTTAATGCTAATGTATGCAAATACTTATCCAGCCATCTAATTTGATCTGCTTTGGAACTTAACACAATCTCCATCATCAGACTCTCTGAGTGACTTTTGTTTAATCAGCTCCTACTGCTTAATGAGCAGGGTGATTAACATACAAGCACAGGATTAGATGTGCAGTATGTCCAGTGTTAGCAGAGGACAAGACCTAAAAGGATTTCTCCTCCCTACATTTCTCCTTTTCCCAAAATGTGAGGTTTCTCATATGCTAAGCATAACCCCCAACCCATTACCAATTAGACTGTCAGCATTAAGTCGTTTTGTGATTGCTGTACCTACTAACTTACAGGAACAGGCCAGTCACAGAATACGAGCACACATGACTATAAGATACATGTGTACTCCCCACTCCATGATAACAACTGAAGCACCTTCATGAGCAATTCTTATTGACTTACTGCTGTCTATCCCAGCCAGATGCCTCCGAGTATCAGGATCTGAACCAATTCACCAATCTCTTCTGCAGTATCTACTTTTCTTTGAACAACTACAGCATAGGAAAGTGCTGGGTAGTAAAACGTCAGCATGCTTGCAGGAGTTGGTGCATGTAGCCCACTGCACACAACTGCTCAGTAATCACCTGCATAATTATGATCATTTGCAGTGGGAAACACGGAGTGACTCTTCCAAGCCATCAGTGTGTACTCAACATAGGGATACCTGGATGGGTAGATGATACTGAAGAAAAATGAACCAAATGTAGAAGCCTGTAAGTCAAATCTGCTGTTCTTTTGGAGTCTAAGTATTATGGAGTAGATGACTGAATCCCATTGACTGTCAAACCCAACACTTACAGTCCTGCTGGGATTTTGATGTGTGAGCAAAACACAGTTGAAAGGGACTTCCAGGCTGCAGCTTTGAAGGTGGGGTTGCTATTGCTGTTACACCTGTGGGTGATCTAGTCCTTCACTTATGCTATGTAATGCCATGAATTCAATACCTGCCAAAAGCCGGTACCTGGCAGGGGTGAGATCTATTGGCATGAAGAACTGAGATTTGTTCTCTATTAATAGGAGGCTTGAAAGTTGCTGTTTCCCCTCCACTCATGCAGATTCAAGACCTTTCATGTTCCCTAATGGTGACCCTGAAATTCTGTAACCCAGAATCTCTGGTAGTTATCTCAAATCGAATGTTTTTGTCTGGGGTATCCTCTATTACTCTTCGGTTTTGTTTGTACCAGTAGTGCTACATCCTCCATTGTCATTCTTAAACCAAGCGGGGTTCTTGTGATCTTTGTATGTCTCCTGTGACCCTAACATGTCCTAGAACATTTTTGACTGTAACTGCTGGGCTTTTAAACAAAGGCTCTTTAAAACTCTTTTTTTTTTCCCATCAGGTAATATTTAAATAACATGCTGTTTCCAAAGCCTGAAGGCAGCGGTTTGCATCTGAAGAAATGCTCTCAAAATGAGTTTGACAGTTGCACTTCTTGTGGAACAGATCACTCATGCCAAGTTATTCCTGCTCAGGGATGCTTGTCTTCTAAGATCTGGGCAGAATCGACTTTGGACTGAGATCACCTTTGCTGCCAGGCTTGTGTCAATGCCTCTCCCACATGCCAGCCTCTTTGGAACTGCTCTTAGACTCATTTAACTGATGAGCATATTTTAAAGCTGTGTTATTGTTACTCCTCATTTCCCCCTCCTACACAGCATGAAATTCTAACACGTAATCAAGCAGCTAACCCCAGGACCACTATGTTTAATGTTCTCCTAATGCCTATCATTAAGAAGTATAAATGCCAGAGAGTTGTCTGGGTGCCTTATGAAATAAGTATATCCATCTTTGGGGACAAATTATACCAGTTCTCCAAAAGTAGAAGAGGCTGCACAGCAGGGGCACACAAAGGGAAACTTTGGCCAAAACCAGCACAATGTTCTCTGCTACCTGAAATTCCCATACAGAACAGTGTTTTTATTCTACAGCAGTATTGAAAAACCTCCCATGCGGTGAACTGCTCAATGCTTCATTTATCTATTGCGTCTTGCAAGTGTAAAGGACTGAGTTACCTCTGCCAAGATTTTCAATACTGGAGGTTAATATAAACCCAACACATTTCTTCCAAGCCCTATTGTACTCAACAACTAGAAATAACAGCTTGTCTGCTTCCTGCACAGTAGAAGCAAAGAAATCGTATGGCCTTTAGAAGGAGAACCTGAATGCAAGGCAATCATCTTCCTTCTGGCTCCTGCTGGCTCTCGTCTCCAATTACAAAGGAATAATTCACTATCCAAGCTATTTCTACAGCATTTCAAACTGGGCACTGAAGTATCAAAAGTTATTGTTAGCCTGTCATGCTCCTGAGAAGAGGAATAAGGAGGAGATAATAGGAAGACAGAAATGACCCAGATCAGTGAGATGTTCTTCATTGATTATCACAAAGGAGTTTCCCAAGAGACCTTCATGTTATGCCCCATGCATGCAAGTGTGTGCGTGCACACACACACACTCCAGAAAGATAATCAGGGAAGGAAAACTGCAGTTTGCATCAGAATGGACACCGGTTTCGTTCAGGAGATTTATTCCCATAAAAATATATTCCCTTTATATCTCAATGTGCATGGCCATACTTTCTCCTCTAGATGACACTGTGTGTGCTTGGAACCCAGAGCTGGAATACCAGGAGCTCTTAAGCACTGGCAAAGTCATGTGGAAGAAAGTTGCGCCAGCACCTGCACACACTATTCCTGTCTCCAGTGTTTTCTGCACAATTCGAAGTTGCTTGCTTAAGGACTCAATGTCATCGAATCTTACTATTTCAGCAGCTGCTAATATTATATACATGCAATTCAAGGTGTGAGCAAAGTTGCAGAAATGATTTGTGTGTGTGTATATATATGTATACACACGCAGTTATTTCTTGGTTTGTCTGACTGTTCACAAATATCATGAGGCCAAATGCTGCGAAGCAGTCTGCAGTCCCAGGCAAATCTATTTACTACTTGGTAAAATTCAGTGCAGGAGCAGATTAATAGTATTGACAAGGTAGAAGAGTAAAACAGACTAGATCTACACACTGCAGAGAGTCCGATACCTAGATTTTAAACTGACTGCATGCACTCCCTGAATCCCTCCGGGGTAGAGAAATTTCAGTGAGGAGAAAGGTTTTGGAAGTTAGGCTTGCATCTGAACTCCCTGGAACGCCTCTGAGTTCCCCAGGATTGCTCCTGATTTATAGGGAAGTAATTGGGATCAGATTCAGACTTGTGACAGTTCAAATGTATAAATAGTAGAAATGGATTAATTAGCAACAAAGCAGGAAATAAATGCAGATGGCTGTAAGGGAATTAACAGAAATGCCATTCCTTTTAGTTTCTGCTTCAAGAGTTGACAGCAGGATTCAGAAGCTCGTAACTCTTTCCTGACAAAATAAAGACTAAATTTCTTTCATGTTTCACCAGATAATTTTACACACTCCTCTGGGCAAGATGGCTCCAGAGGGTCAGGTCAAAATCTGGATCACAGACACGTAGTAAAAAAGACAGCAAGGTTTGGGGGTATTTTTCTGTTGGCATCAGCGTACCATTAGTCGTCCCCGGATTAGGAATATTTTGCAGACGAGACAGACCACACAAGGCTAGGACAGACAGGGAGGAGGGGGTTGACACATGAGTCTGAGCTTCTAGTGCAGGAAGAGTTACCTGTCTTCAGAAATCTGGAAGGAGATTGCACCAGAAGTGGGATGGAGAAGGTGAACTCTGAGGAAGGTTTCTTGATGACTCATCAGCCCCCAAAGAAAGAGACGCACGTCTCAAAATTGATTCCTCCCTTCTTCTCTGTTTGTCTGGAAGATGGAGGAGTGAGATTTCTTAGCTTGCTCTGAACGTGGGCTGCCAGTTTCACCTTGCAGTTTCAGAAGGCCAATACCAGCCCAGGTATCTACAAGTTGACTCACAATTTTGCGCTGTGTAATGAATAAACAAACCTTCCTCTGTAAGATTGAATTAATTTGGATTTATTTGCCTAGGTATAGACATTGCAGCTGTTTTAATTTAGGCAGTTTGCACTGTCGAAGTGCCTGGTCTGGCTTAGCCTTCAATTTCTGTCCATGCAGGCAGAATTCAGATTGGCTGTTGCAGGCTGTTTGACCACAGGAAGGACAAATCCAGCTGAACATCATCAGGGGAAAAGAAGTTAAGTGAAGTTTAACTAAAGTGCATTGAGTGGTTGCCATAGCAAAAGTGATGGAAGCCTCTTCTCTTTAGCTGTTGAAAGCAGGGCTGACAAACGCATGTGATACTATACTCTCAGAACATTTCCGCAGCCGAGATGAACGTTTACTCTAATTTCCACTTTCCTGATCAAGAAATGAATTGAGAGGGAAAGGGAGAATTGAGGAAGAAAACTTTCCCCTTCTGAAAAGGGACTCCAAGTCTGCAGACCTCAGGGGAAAGGGAAGAGGCTGTGGATTCACAGGGGAGAAGTTCCAAGATGTCTCCGTCCAGCTGAGACCCAGGTGCAGCGACCCAGTGAAATACTCTATTTTGGCCTCAGAGCCCCATCGCTTGCCAATGAATGTGTTGACCCAACCTCTCTATGGATCTGTCTCTAGTTTCTTGCCTCAGTGGGGACTCAGGTCCCAGGAGAACACACTGTTGATAGTTTACAATTCTCAGTTGAATGACGAGTTTGGCCCATGAAGTCTAATTCCATTCTGACGTGTTTCTTCTGGCTTTAACTGATAACTCCACGGGGAGCTTTGGTGTCTTGTTTCTTCCTGTCTCATGGGGGGAAAAAGATAACAGCAAAGAAAAAATCTTTACTTCTTTCCTTTTCAATGTTCAATTTTTATATTCCTTCACTTCCTCAAGGATTTTGTTTTCTCAGATCACACCCTATCAAAGGCTTTAGTTTGTGCATGAGTAGTAGGTTGTTCTCTGCCCTTTCATCACCCACCCCCACAAATACTCCTGCCTGGAT
The DNA here is from genome assembly GCA_013398225.1 of Steatornis caripensis. NCBI lineage: Eukaryota > Metazoa > Chordata > Aves > Caprimulgiformes > Steatornithidae > Steatornis > Steatornis caripensis. Next base: position 31,555 of record VZSC01012362.1, on the reverse strand, counting down.
CCCGGTGCCATCCCATCCTCATGACCGTGAGTGGGTGTGATAGAGCTTCTACAAATCAGTAGTAATTGGAAAAAACCCAAAGCTGTGGTCTTGCCTGGGTCAGTCCCTGCTACTGGAGTGCTAGAATCTTGGGGAGAGCATGCTGCAGACGAAGCAGAGGGACAAAGAAGGGACTCCTAAGTCACAGAGTACCAGCTACAGGTAACTGAGTCATACAATAATTTTGCAAATCATTTAAGCTTAATCTTACAAATGAATACTAATTTCATGTGTTCCCTCTCCTCCTAATAAATATTGCAGACTGGACTGTTGCTGCCCTGGGAGAGCTTTCCCATAAACAAACAGAGTATTTCTCCCTCCCTTGCTAAGATTGGTTTTCAAGGCTAGCACATTCTGGGCTCCCAGTGATGTTCCCAACATGGCATCTCCACTAAATAATATATTTTGGGGGAAAATAATTTGCAAGACCATCTGGAGACAGGTCTCTTGTAAACCCCTCTCCTTATAGGTCACACATCTAGCTTTCATCAGTCCTTGCCTCTTTAACAATCTATCATCAGCTGCACAATAAATTTTCGCCACTTAAATCTGCACCTGAACTCCCATACTGTTTCAGTCCATCTCTGTAGAAAACTAGAAACCAAGAGGTGGGCTTGAGTTGTCTTCTTTCAAAGTCTTTCCTTACCCTCCACTGATTTCTCTCTTGCCATTTTAATTCTGTTGCTACAGCAACCTTGTATTTCTTGCTTTGGCAAAGTTGACATGTTAGCACGGGGACACACACAAGGCCTCCCTAATCAGCACTTATGTGGTCTAAAGCATTTAGCTCATCTGCTCAGAAGACTTATTAAAATGTTCGACCCATCTGCTGTGGGAAGCTCAAGTGAAACTGGAGCCAATATTTTCCCACTCGGTTTCCTGTCATACAGCCTGACCAAAGCCCATCGTTTCAGCAGCACACAGCAACGGTGTGTCTCTACCATAAGGCAGAACACTTGCTTGTACGTGGTCTTTGGACACACTTAAAAGAATGTCAGCTCAGTCTTCTGCAGTGACTGTTGGATAAAACCCTGTGCTGACATTTGCCTTTCAGAGTGCTAAATGTTAGAAAAATCATTTGACTGTGACACAAGAAATTCAGAGCAACATCTTTCAAAATGCTTCCTTCACCTTAGACTTTCAGAGGGCAACGTTTATGGCAGCAGGTTTCCAGAGAGCTGGCACAATGGATGGGACCAGCCCCGAGGGAGTCCTTCAAAGGAACCGTTTAACCTCGCTCGCATCCCATTTTCCTACGTTTTGGCATGTATTTGTCTGGAGGGCTCTGCAACTTGCTCTGTTCTTTATTTATCTACTCTGTTACTTTTGTTACCCCCAGAAAAAAAAAAATTACAATTTCCTTTCATTCCCTCTCTATCTTCTGATACCTTTCAGTCTGCCTACAGGTGATCTGTGTTATGTTGCCAAAGTCTACATCTTTCCTGAGGGAGCTGTAGGCAGTGCTGATTTTGAAGATGTATAGCTACCATCGTTTGACTAGTTATAGCCATATCTGTATCTATAATCGCTCATTCACAAAACTATTCCTCTCCAGCTTGCTATGAGTGTTGGGATAATAGCAAAATGTGAAGTTTTCATTATATTCACTCAGCAGTTCACAAATCTTTCCTGGTCATGGCCATGGACTATGTTAGGAACCAGAAGGTAGTTTGATGTTTATTTGCCCTATGACTTCTCTGCAACACAGATGCCCTTGAAGGGAAGGGCAGCAAGTCAGAAACAGAATACCGGATGTGGACAGAGGCTGTACAGTGAAAATTTGGCCAGTGGAAGATGGACAAGTATGATCTACAAAGGTAACTGCAGTGTGAGGATGAATAGCAAACACAAATACTTTCAATCAACTGTCTGGGCAATCACTGTACATTAACTAAGGCATATCTGAGAGAAAGTTTAATCACACAAAGCTCTGCTCGCTCATCTCAGCTAATGTAGCTGATGGGTGTTTGTAGTCAAATCCCCTTCACAATGATCCTGTTTAGAAACCAAGTTGTGTGGAGGGAAACCTGCTAAACAGTCAGTTCGTCTCCCCATTTACTGGTGGAATCTACTTCTTTAAGCAGCTCTAGGGATTGCTGAGGTATTAAGAAAAGTGCTGTGACATTGAACTGTATTTCCTCTGCGAGGGGATGTCAATGTGTAGTTGTCCTCTGTGGAGATTATGACAAGGAGTCCGTGATTTTTGAGAGGGCTTTTTTTGTGTATGTGTGATGCCTTTTTGCTTTAGTTTTTTAATGAGGAAAGAATAAAAAAAATCCAGCATCACTGTCTACATTAGGGACTTTAAAAGTGCTTAAAAGCCCTAGGAATGCCTTTAAAATGCAGACCTCATACTAGAGATAAAGCATCTACCCAGAGAAGAGATGCTTTGATGCCTTAGATGTATTTGTTTGTTTGTTTTAGAGGGGAGAAAAGAATAATATGTTTTACTGATACAGCTATTAACCATCAAGATTGCCCAAAGGCATCAGCAGGTTCATTTAAAATGTAAATGAGCTTTTCCGGCATTTCGTTGTTCGGATTCTACAGGCTGCTATTATGTGAAATTGGATGGGGCCTTCACATGGCATAGCTGCACATTTAGGCTGGTCTCCCTCTTCCACTCAATCATGACCAACTTGGACAGCCGCTCCTGTGGGCCTGAGAGCTTCTCCCCGGATTAGAAGAGTTGCTTTATTACAGAAGACAGGGACAATTAACTGTGTCCCTGTGCTGCTACTGAACGGTGTCCTCGGGAAACACCACTTAGCATTGCAAACAGCAAGTGGGCATTTATTCATGGCCTTCCTGCACCCTTTTGGGAAGGACCATTCCCTTAAGGTAATGTTTGGAGGCTACCGGCTAAAAACAAGCATAAACTACAAAATGCAATTGGTTTGAGGAAGGCTTTCTCTTTTTAATACTTAAGCGCTGCATGCCTTGAGCTTACATGAAGTTGCACTCAGCAGTGAGATCCCTTCTCAAACGGCACCCTGGCAGATCACTTGGAATAACAGCTGAAGGAATACTTTTGCCTTGGAGTGATGCTGCATCAGGGACATATTAAAGATTTGTACTGTCACTTTTTAAAGTTCCGCAATGTTTTTAATCCATAAAAGAAGGCTTGGGAGGCACGTCACCCACTTAATGGGCAAGTTGTGCTGTAGCAGATCATTCTGATCTCCCAGAGAAGGCTGGTTAAAAACCAAGAATTCTATCGTGCAGAGGAAGTCAGAGCTTTGCCATTCAGATTTGTTTTGTTGTGGAACAAAACACAATACCATCACTGCTGATTTGGAGCTTGGTGATGGTAGTACTACTGACACATGAGCAAGGGGGTTCAGCTGCAGCAGCAGAAGGCTCAGAGTGGCAAAGTTGGTTTGCGGCACGAAGGCAAAAGCAACCTTTGCCATGGAATCCTGTTTGGTAAGGCCTAGTCAGATTGGACTTGAAAATCTCACTTGCTTACCAAACCAATGTGTAAGAACACATTCTTGTGAGTTAGGAACAATGACATCCTTTTCGTGATGGTGATGATCAGCATCATGGAGAAGCAGTATTGAAAGTGTCCCTAGACTGGACAATGTTTGTCAGAGTTTCATAGAGCTTAACTGTACAGGCTGTGCATGTACATGCACACCTGGGATCCACAACCTAAACTCACAGATGTGTTTAGCAGACAAACATTAACTATACATTGAAAAACTCCTTTTTTACAGTGTTAAATAACATTAAACATTTCCATTTCCTCTCTGTGTGTGTGTACAAAAATTGCTGCATTTTTCAAAATGCGTTGAAACTACTTAAGATGAAGTGTCCTGCTGAAGAGAAAAAGAGTTGCTTATCTAGAAGTGAGTTTTCCAACTGCACTGCATTTTGAATAAGTAGGGTTAAATAAATCAAAGAAAGTAAAACCACCAAAGATAATCTTAATTTCTGCTTCTATATCAGTCTTTCCTTTACTTCTGCATATTATGGCTTGCATTCCAGCCTCCAGATAGGACTTGCATCCCCCTATTAAGCATAATCAAGCGCTTGGAGAACTTATTTCCAAGTACCTAAAATGGAACCATGATTTGCATGTAATTAAAATTATAAAGAACTAACATGAATCTTTTCCATTGGTTTTGAACATGCTGCATGCAAAAGGAACTCATCATGCTCTTTCAAAAACACTGGCAGTTATCCTAAATGATACAGTATTATTTTTAAATTTTAAATATTTAATTAAACTGGAAAAACCCCCACTCTTAGGACAAATTAAAAATTTGAAAAAGTAAGAAAATAGCATGATAGGTAAGAAGAATTAATTTCTCTTACAGTGAAAGAGTTTAACGGAGAGAGATAAGGGCATTTCTTTTTATGATTTACCAGGATCTTGAGGCAAGCTAGGCGCATTGCCATTTGCAAGCTCTGCTTCTTACAGTATAGGAAGCTGGCTGAGCTGAAGTAATTTTGATGGTCGATAGTGCACTGTAAAAGGTTACTGGAGCCCTACCATCACCCATAGAATGATACAATGATTTACTGTTGTCAAAGCTTTCTACACAAGGGATAGAACAATCTAAGCTTCAGCATTCAATACAGACACATTGTGTTCATTTAAAAAGTAAATAACTACATGTGATGTTGGGACTGCCTGAAACAGCTGATTTTATCTTGTAACATCGTCCTTCGGATTGCAAAACCATCCTTGGCAATGCTTTATGTCTCTGCTTTGCTGAATAGTGGAATAAAAAAAAGAAGAAAAATTGTAGGAGTGAGGCTTATGGCAAAAGAATAGGGAGGATGAGTTACACAGTTGCAAAAAAAAAAGTGTCTGCCACAGCAGGGCAAAATGTGCTGAATTACACTTGAAATCCACGCAGAACTTCTGCTACTCCACATTTCTATTATAAGCTGAGTTCTCCTTGAATTTTTTATCCTGAATTTTGTACCGATCCTAGGTAGGCGTCTAGACAGTACATCTCTGTGCTGATGGGCTTGTTGAACATTGCCTTACTTTAACTTGCTTTTCTATGATTGAGCTAGAGAGGAAGACGGCATGGGGCATCCTGGAGCACGCGACGTGCACAAGACATCCTAACTCCTTGAATCCCAACAATAGAGTAGTTAGCCTTGGTCTGCTGTGGAGATGACATATAGCCTGTCCGATGGGCGCTTCCTCTTAGCAGGGAACTGCAAGGAAAACCTACACCAATGCATCCGCACCATCTTCCACCCTTTCCACTGTAGGATGTTATGTTGGTCCAAGTAAGGAACATTTTTTTTTATTTCAAGAAGCAATGAAGTCATCTTTGCTTGACTTTAGAGAAATGCATCTTTTTCGCTGATATTCAGGGAGAAGGCCGGACTCCTCACATTTAAGGCACTATATGGATATAATGCCTAGCAGCAAGTTCTACGCATCCTTGCCTTTTGCATAACCTTTCTGGTTTCTGCGAGCTTGCAGGGGACGTAAAACAGCCTCCTCTGTCCTGTCACTGCCATTTCTGCCTCTCTCCCTTACCTGCACACCCAGAGGAGTTGTGGACTTCTCTGTTTACTTCCCTGTAAATGTCTCTGGGCAGTGGGGGAACTATCTGCACAGAACAGAGCAGAGGGGGGCTAAGAGGTACGGCTGTCTGCTGCTCCTATGAAATAAAAGCTACAACACGCCTCGCTGCTTTATGGCAGGCTATCTTTCAGTACATTCTCCTCACGGCAAGGCTGACATTTGATTTTATTAACAAAACAGAGAAACTAGCACAGCATTAACAGTGGGAGAGATTAGATTACTAGAGCAAATACGTTTTAGTGATAGGAGCACAGGTCCGGAAAACTGGGAGCTGGGCTCTGCTTTGCTGTATGGACTGGAATGCATTATTCCTCTTCACCTCTGTTTTCTAGCTTACACTGCCAAGAATGTTAGCAGCCTCTCAGAAAAGGATGTGCTGATATTTATACGTTAGATTTCAGAAAAAGCACAGAAATCTTGAGATAAGGCGGAGAGAGCACTAATGATATACAAGACCAAATTCCACTCACATTTCTCTGAAGTCGGTGGATACTTACAAAGCTGAAATTATCACCCTGTATTTTATACTTGCACAAACTTCTGGGGGAGCACGTACAGGAACACGTTGTAGATTAACTGCTGGCTGGCTTTGTCATTTGGCTGGGGAGCGTGAGCCCTTGCCGGGAAATCACCAGATGGCGCTCGGAGAAATAATGTTCAAATGTTCCTTTTTTTAGGCAATTAAAGCTGGAAAAAAGTTTATTTGTGAAATTGTGACTCAGTTCCTTCAGTAAGAAGTATTTGCATCAGCCAGAATTTGTTCAGTGGTTGAATAGAATAATTCCTGTAATTCAGGGCTACTATTCAGAGCCTACGTGCATACCAGCCAAAGGAAAAACATAGTGTTGTGTAATAAATCACTTGCATTAGGCAGTCAGCTTTTACTGTTCCTGTTAGCTTCATTTCAGTTTTAATCAATATTTGCTAGGATTTGTTAGGCTATATGGACAAATCCTGAGGCCTGTACTCGATTCCTGTCAAAGCACAATGGTTATTAAAGAGAATGAGAAGTTTGCCTAAGTGGCAACTGTGTAAATAAACTGAAGATTTTGAGATCTGAATTTATCACACTTCTTCACTGCTCTACAAACAGATTGACTTCCTCTTGCAGCCCTTCTTGCGGAGAAGTTTGCTCATTTTGGAAGCTGGAGAAGTTCATTTTCAAGTAGGTTAAGCCAAAAGGTGCCAAAAATGCATTTTTCTCCTAGTCTATTATTGTATCTTACACTGTAAGTGAGAAGTAGCTTCACCAAGGAATTGATTTCTTGCAAAAGGAACTGAAGCCATGGCTGGAAGATGATTTTCATAACAGATGCAACCCTTCAGCAGGGATTCTCAGCTTCTTTCACTGCTGGATAGAAGCAGGTCTTGAGTTCAATCCTTCTATTTAAATATTTCATTAAGGGCAGGCATGTTTTCTACTTGCCTCTCAGGGCTTTAGCATTCAATTTCTAACTTACTCAAAATCCATCTTCTTTATTTTTAATTGAGCTCTTCTATTGTTTTCCATTTCACCTATCAACTCCCAGACACATACAACAATCCCGTAAACCCCTATAGCCAATCTGAAGGTTATTTCAGATCCTAGCACTCAAGCCACAGTTACAGCTATGTGGCAAAAGCAAAAATTAAAACCAAGTCCCTCTTCTGGATGGAAGTTTAGTTACAACAGGGATCCTTTTTTACATTTCTCTGAGATCTGGAGACATCAATATAGGGTACTTTACAGTCTGTAACACTTAAAGATATGTAATTTCCATTCAACTGCTGCACTCATATATATCATACATATGCAGAGCTCAGGAGGTTTTTTTGAACTTACCTCTCAGGCTGGATAAACTCTATGGTTACTCTCCCGATTTGATTTTGTTTGAAGGCTCACCTGAAAATTCAGGAGAAAAATATCTCAGCTCAAGACAAATCAAAGTGGTTTGTATCTATTTTTTCCAACGAAGATTTTAATCTTTTCAAGTCATTGCAAATTGAAAGGGAAGCCAAAACAAAACACAAGCCAAAAAGAATACCCCAGCAATCTGCTGTGTTGTGGTCCTCATTTTATTTTTCACAGGCTCTTTTAAAGGTCCAGTATTCATTCTATTCTGCAGTGGAGACAAATACTGAAATCTCCTTTTTCTCCCCCCAGCCCTTAATAGACTGTTTCATCTATCTCTATCTCTTACGCATTTGAGATAATTTCTGTGGAAAAAGTGGAAAGAACTAATTGCCCTCAATACACATACACACTTTACACACTTGATTGGTGTTTTGCTCTAGGGCTGAGTTAAGTTTCAGGTATGGACCAGGGGACATTTGTTACTATTGCCTTGACCTCCCTCCTGTTAATTCACATCTTAAGAGAGCAGAAAAGTGCATTTCATGCTCTAGCCATTAGAATTCCATTTTGCTGGGGGAACAGTACTGGGCCATCTTCTTCCCAAGAGGGCTTTTTCTTTGGCATCTGTCATGCCTCATTAGACTGAACAGCACACCTTATGCTAGAAAAATAGCAAGCTGAAGAAACAGCAGCAAAACTGCCAGTGTCATTGCAAGGATCCTAACTCTATGCAATCACCAAAACAGCACAAACTTGACGTGAATAATGAGTTTCTTTTAGTTTTACCCAGCCCTGGTCAATGTTATTTATACTTGCTTGGGTACTTTTGTTGCATTGTCCATTGCATATTTGTTTAAAAAGCAGTAACGATGGAGAAAAATCCAGGCAATGACCAGGATGAGCCCGAGGTGTACATAGCCTAGCAGAGAGTGTTTGCTAGAGTCGACCGTACAACTCAGTGTGAATAAGCAGCTATAGAGTTGGGACTTCTGCATCGAGAAAATGCGTCCATTTTGCCTTGTAGATTTTTGTTGGAAGTCTTTAATTTAGAAAAACAAAACTGATCCATGTAGAAAGTCAGCTAATATCCTACATTTGATGCACTGGTCACAGTCCCAGGCCACCAGTTTATAGGACAAGACATCCTTGCCCTCATATAAGCTATTTGAATGCAAATATGTGCAAACCCATGAAAAATAACTCTTTCCCAGCCTTATGCACAGATGAAAATGCCTTCACATTATCATTCCCCATCCACAGTAACAAAGAAGGCATGAGCGCAGCACGTACGAAGGTGTGCACTTCAAGACTGGAGAGCAATCAAACACTCCTGCAATATCAAGGCAGCTTGGTTCACTACAACAGGGTGCTGTAGTTTTAAGGAGCTGTAATGTCGCAGCCAGGCACAGGGACTGCACCCAGAATCTGGCACCTCCTGGAAGGAGAAGCCAGAGCTCTTTCCACAGACTTGTACAGCCAGAGAAAAGCATTGCACAAGTCAGCTTAATAGAACCACAAAGGAATGGAAGGGTTTGGGGTGGAGTTTTTTGTCAGTTGTAGTTAAAATGTAACTTACAAATAGAAAGCTACCTCAAAATCCAAATTTGTCAGTGTAATCCTGCAAACTCTCAATAAACTAGAAACACTAAGTAGTCATTGCTCTGTTATGGCCTCATCTGCCCTCCACTCAATACAAAATAATACACATGAACATTGAAAGACAGGTGGCAGGGAAAGAAAAAAAAAGTTTCTTTTTTCTTTTTGTGACTTGGTCTTGATCCAAATTAGCATAGAGTTGGTGAAATGAACATCTTTGTCAGCATCACAAAAGCAATTAGCCACAGAGGTTGGTACTCGTGGAGCATCTGCAAGGTCCTGGGAGCTTCTGTTCGCTCAGTTGTTTGATCACCAGCATTTCCAGACCGATAGGCTCTATTCCAGGACAGTTCTTCCATTAGATGTGATTGAGTACTGGGGTCAGCTACGTGTAGCCACCTGTGTCCAGACCTTCTGCAGGAATCCAGGAGGAACTCCGCAAAAGCTCATCGGCTAAAACACACCAAACCAGCCTTTCCATTGTTATTTTTTTGAATGAAACTGTTTTCCTAGAAAAATCTATGAGCACTTTTACCTTACCGTGTGCTGTAGCTGGCAGCTACCTGTGTCCTCCCTCCACCTCCGTTGCCTTTGCTTTCAGATTCTCTGCCTTTCTCCCATAAAAACCTCTTGCCTGGGAATTATCAAGTATCTGAAATCTGACCTGTCTTGTGTCCCCCTCCCCAGCCAATAATCACATTAGCACATCTGTGTGACAGAAATAATAGCTTTTGTCTCCCAAAGCTGCAGAGTCCCGTTGCCAAGCAACTCCATCCTCAGGCAACAAAACAGAGAGGAACGGGTGTGTGGGAGGACCAAGCTCGAGTGCAAGAGCTGCTGCTTGTGCTGCTGGTAGCTATAATTGGGGGAAGCTTGGAATATACTGTTTCCACCAGAGATTTGGGATAACAGAGCCTGCCAGGCTCAGAAACTTTCAATTAGGTTGGTACAGACTGTGGCTGGTTCATCTTGTTTTGTTCTGATGTTACAGAAAAGCTTTGGGGGTGCTGCAAAGAATGGAGCTGCAGATCGCGGTGGCTTGTATCAGAGATGCTAAGCCCACTGCAGCAGAAGAAACATGATCACCCTTTCCAAACACATGCCAGAGCACAGCCTGAACATGCTTTAGTGGTCCACCCTCCCCAGGGGTCAGACTCTTTTCCCCCTCCACCACCAGCCATTGCAGCAGCTCAGCTGCTCTGACGTTATTTCTGTACCATTTTGGTCACAGCTTGACAGGCTCAGCATTAGGCGGTTAGACAAGAGTATTTCACTTGATAACCAAGCTTTGATATATCAAATGTGACCCTGTTCATTCCACAGAGGGAGAAGTCCCTAAAATAATACAAGTGACTGTTGACATAGGTGGAATGGGGTTTTCACTTGTGTCTTCCCAACTAAACAAGGAAAGGCTGCAGCACAAAAAACACTGGAGAGCAAAATTCTCTTGGATAAAAAGAGATTGCATCAGGGACATCAAGGAAGACCCAACAATCCCCACTGAGAGAAAAATAAGGCTAGAACTACATTTATTTCCAGGTCTAAGCCTCTGTCCTCTGTTTCCATACATGTATTGGCCCACCCCAGGTCTTGCCAGATAGCTCTGTCAGATGCAGTCAGAATGGACACCAAAAAAAAAAAAAGAGAAGGTGCATGAAAATCCTAAAAAGGCAAAAATCAACCAAACTATTTGCACAAGGGAAAATAAAGCCATAAGCAAACTTGAACACTGGAGATTGCCATTAGACAATGCCCTGAGGAGGAGGACTGGAAATACTGAATGCCAGGGTCACCTTTTGGTCATCTCTTATTTATAGAAGACGCCCTTTCTAGTTTCCTTTCCTGTGCTTCTTTATCAGAGCTAGGTGTGGAGATACACTAAGGCATATACAGCTGCTGCTAACGCTCAGACCTCCTGCCAGGAAAGGCCTGTACTGCCTATACTTACTTTGATTCAATGCATGAAATCCAGCTTCAGCCTGCTAAAAGCTTTTCTCACCTGTACAGTCCTACAAGGCAATGACCTTGTCCACAGAACAGATGCATGTACAGTATGTCTGGGTGCCATACTGGCTCTGCCAGTAGAAAACTTAGTATTTTCTACAGCTAGGGTATGGCCCAGAACAGCGGCTTAGTCACTACCAGCACTTCTGACTGTTTATGCTGGTAGTTTGAAATGCATTTTCAGCCATGGGACACATACAGCTATACATGCGTTCTGCATATAGGGTCCATCTTGAAAAGCATCTCTTTGGTCTCATCCCCTCACTGAGGGGAAGTGGAAGTTTTCCAGTGACATAAATGACCTGAAACCAATAGCAGCCAAGCTCGAAAATGTCATCATTGCCTCCTCACTTCATCACAACAGCCAGGCACAAAGGAGTTCCTGTCTGTACAGACATTTATCAAAGAAGGACTGCAGAAAAAAAGTTGAGAGACTCCTTGAATAAATTATTTAGTGATTGTTATTCAACCTTCTCCATTTACACATAAGTCACTGTATCCAACTGGGTAAAGAACCCTTCATAACCTGTCTTTTACTATAAAGCATCTTTGATACTTTCCATAGAGACATTTGTAGTGTATTTAGGACAGCAGAAGTACACAACCCCGAGTCAGAAAACTTTTACTTCCACATGAGTATTTGTTTTGCTGGTGCTCAGTGGTTGCATTGTTGAACAGACCGTGTTCTGGATCTTTGATATCTTACAAGCTGTCTCCTGCTCTACAGCAACATTTAAGCTGTTTCTTGTTCTAGACCCCACATATTAACAGAGGGGTAATCACGCTGGGCTCAGCCATAGCTGGAGAAACAAAACCGTGGATGTTAAGCAGGTGTGAACAGTGCCATGTTAGATTTACATCTTGGATAGCACAGTTGCAGCTGGACATAAATCTGACATTTTCCGTTTGGCTTTCCTGTGATCCTTGGTTTATGACCTGAAACACACATGAAAAAGGAGGCCCTATACCTTTAAAGACACAGGATTTTAAAGGGTCAAGAACAATTATATCCATCTTATAAAGGGCAAACAAACAGGGATTTTGTCCAAGTCTCATAGGAGGTAAGACACAGACTTCTACCTGAAGAAATCAGAGTTAAAGAGCGGAGCTGATGGCACAGGTAATCTACGCTTTGCTGCCTGCTGGCAAAAGAAAAATTAAAGAGGTAAGAAAGCTAAGTGAAAACCGGGGAGCATGCCAGGAAGCACAGAGACATAGCACTTCTTGGGCACAAAACTTTGGAGATGCAGAGACACCTTAACTTCTCAGTGCTTCAAAAGAAGTGGATGGAAAGGAATTCAAAGTTATGGGTCAGGTTAACTACCCCAAAGGGAAGCTTTGAAGCACTACAAAAATATTTCACAAATGCTTAAGAGAACAATTGTGTTCCATATCAACCACTTAAAAAAAAAAAGGCACTCACAGAGCAGAGATACGCAGTCAGTTGAAATCACACGGCTCTTGGTCTCATTATAGCAGTGCTGTAGTTATTTGTTAGCATGAAACGCCTCTCCACTGCAATGGGGGTCTTTACTGCAGTACCTAATTTAATCTTTCAATGAATATATTCCCTTGAATACAGTGTATTTTGTTTGACAGTTCTCAAATGCTTGGATGAATCTAAACATTGAAGAACCGGAGTACACACATTTTTCTACAGATTCATTTAGCAATCTAAGCTAACAGCCAGATTATTAATAATGAGCTAAATAAGATAATTTTCTAAGGGTCGATGGGCATTCGAAGGCTAAAAAAGAAAATACGATATTTGCTACTCAGCTTCCCTCTGGGATAGTATTTGAAAAGCACCCAGATATCCCTTTTGGAAAGACTATTTTTTCACATGGTTATACTTACATTGAAGAAATTATTTGCAAGGGAGAAATACAAAAGTGATGCCGCTAACTTTCCTAACATATGTTTTACAATGGCACGGGGTTATTGTCACACCAGAATTTTGGCTCATAGATCAGCAAAATCTTCCCAGCCCCTTGGCTGCATTCCTTTAAAAACAACAGCAGCTCTGCAGTGTCTTGCAGATGCAACAATTGGCGACCAGCTCATCCAGATGTACGTAAATTAACTTTACAGATTAGCTTTATATTCAGCTACTAGTGACAGCCTGGCTGCAGAAGCAAATCCTTCTTTACAAAAAACTAATGTATTGTTATCTTATGTCTCAACTTTTCCTGTTGGCTGAAGTTATTACTGGTCTATCCTTTCTATTCCAGTAGCTCATAGGAGCTCTGTGGTGAATTGAAGACTACAGTACTACACCCCAGACAGAAAAAA